>JADHKS010000038.1:0-219008 GCA_019925295.1 Sporothrix pseudoabietina | reverse complement strand
TAACACTAACACTAACACTAACACTAACACTAACACTAACACTAACACTAACACTAACACTAACACTAACACTAACACTAACACTAACATAACACTAACATAACACTAACACTAACACTAACACTAACATAACATAACACTAACATAACTAACCTAGCAGAGATTCTCTCCCCTGGGAAGTGTCTTTATAATAGAAGTGTCTTTGTAATATTTATCTTGTCTGTTAGTTTAAAGACTATAAGAAGAACTTTATATATGAACGATATATTATATATCTTCTTAAAAATAAATTAAATTCCGTAAATTTATAACTAAAATATTATAGTTTATCTTTCGTTAATATTTCACGAATAACACTTAAGTTACTTGGCGCCAGCAGCTCTAATTCGCTGTCAGATCCACTAGCGACGATAGTGGCATCTCCTGGTCGGTAAACGCCAAGTGCTGTACCGCCACTGTATTCTCCCTTCTCTACTAAGTCTTTCATTCTACTTGCGATCTCGTTAGGTTGAATAAGTGTTGGGTCGGCTCCCAAGTCCGCACCGCCAGCTTCAGCTATTCCTCGAAGAAGGGGAGTATAAACAAGACTAGAGAATTAGTACAAATAACCGATTCATCCACACTAGAATGAAAAGAAAATCTGTCAACTTACCCGGGACAGACGCCGACGACCTTGACGTTTGTCTCGGTCTCTGCGAGAGAGAGACTCTTGATAAGCCCGATCGTTCCGTGTTTGCTTGCGCTGTATAACGGAGTCGAGAAGTGACCGTTTAGCCCAGCCACAGAAGATGTGATAAGAATAACGCCCTTTTTGCCCCTGCTCGTCAAGGCCCTAATAGCGATACGGCTCAGTTTTATCGGGTGGGCAAGGTTTACGTCCAAAGTGGCATATCTGTCGTCCTCGCGGTCATTCCAGAAGCTGGATGAAATCTGTCCACGGCACCAATTTTAATAAAACCGCCAACAGAACGGTGAAAAGATTGCTACTCACAGATTCTCCAACACCTGCATTGGCGGCATATACGTCGGGCACATCCCCAAACGTAGCCTCAGAGTATGAAACCAGTCCTTCGAGTTCCTTCCAGTTCGTCACATCGCATGTGTGGAAGGACGCATTGCTATTTTCTTGTACCAATAGCTCCGATTCCTGATTGAGCTTGAGATCGGCAACAATGACACGGGCACCAGAGGTCAATGCTAGCTTGCAGAATGCCAGGCCGATACCTGTTGGGCAGGGAGGAATAGTTAGCTTTCGTATCGAGTGATGGTTAATTCATATCACCTACCTGATGCACCGCCGGTCACCACAACGATTTTTCCTGATAGTGGAAAGTCACCAAACATCATCTCTATCACGGATTTGTCGAGGGAGATATTCGTTGAGAGACCCTCTATGTCACTGAGAAGATGACATGAGAGTGGACGGCGAGATTCTGTGCTGCTTTTCAACTCCAAATCCAGGTATGGCGACGGGTGTTTCCCGCTTACCGTTTGTCTATGCGGACACGTTCCCGGCGCCGTCAGTTTGAGCACACGGTAGAGCTTATCACTTGCTTGCGACATTCCACGACTCGGATGTTCTCCTTTCCAGGCGGCTTTACCCCATAGCACACCAAGCTCCGCAATGTCATATTCGTATGTAGTCGTATACACTAGTGCCGAATGCTTGCGGAAGCACATCCGACATTGTGATTTAGCGTGGTCCCACATTTTCCTCATCCGATAACACCGGGTGTGTGGAGAACACGGGGAACATGGGGAAGCCGGGGTAGGCAGCATTTCCGGATATTGCACTGTATGAAATGAAATATATTAACGAACGCTTAGCCTGCAACCCTTCCTTGACAAGAGACCAGACACAACTTTCACCCCGCATTCACTTGCCACAATGACGTCCTCTCAGACCAAAGACATCGCCTCGCAGACCATCGCCGACGGATTTTACTTTGGGGAGTCGCCTCGTTACCGTGATGGCCTCCTCTATTTCAGTGACATGACTGGCCGCAAAATCCACACGGTCGACACCAAGATAGGCCAGACGAGTGTGCTCTTGGAAGTGGAGAACCAGCCGAACGGCATGTGCTTTGCAGCAGATGGGGCCCTTATCTATTCGTCCATGTTTGACTCCAAGCTGCATCGTTACAAGGATGGACAGTCGACACTGTACTCAGATATGACGGGTACGATGACTGGATATTGCGGCGACATGGTTATCGACAACGAAGGTCATGTGTTCCTCGACGACACTGGTGCCCGCGTTCTCCACGGCCAGGACCCAGGCCCCGGCCGTCTTCTCCGAATTGATCTTGACGGCTCAGTCAGCTCGGTTGAGGAGGGCATTATTTTCCCCAACGCACTATGCATCAGCCCGGACGGAAAAACGCTGTATAACGCAGAGACGTTTGGCTACGGTCTATATAAATTTGACCTTAACAATGACGGCTCACTCAGCAACAAGCAGAAAGTGTGGGCGCCTGCGGGAATCGCCGGCGACGCGGTGGGAAAATATGTTGGAATTGATGGAGGGTGTATGGATGCAGAGGATGGTATTTGGCTGAGCCTCTTGGCTATGGAACAGTTTGTCCGCCTTGACCTGAAGACTGGGAGTATCACGCACCGAATCAAAGTCGACGGCCACGCAACCGCCTGCACTCTTGGTGGGGAAGATGGAAAGACGCTATACATGCTAACGAACTGGGTTCCCCCGGAAGAGGATCTGTTCACTGCCATGGTTGCACTGAAGACACGCTGTACCGTTTCAGCAGCTCGGGTGGATATTGGCCACGGAAGTGCACGTCCTTGATAGTATTGTTATTAGATCAATAGTATTGTTATTAAATCAAGTCTATTTTCAGTATCTGGGAACAAAACAAGCTCAAGAAGATACGTCGAAGTTGAACCTGAAGATGAAGTTTGAGAGTTTGCTAGATAATTCGTTGCGATGGACATGTTTAGCTATTGTGTTTAATAATCAAGAGGGCCACAATTCAAAGAAAGCACGACATGCACACAGTGAGATGCGGACGTAACTGGAAATATCTCAAGCTCTTGTTTTAAAAGGGTAACTGAAAACGACCACACGTTTTTTTCTAGAGAACAATTTGCTAGCTAAACATAATTAGAGTAGTACCCCCTCTGCCAGACTGTCTTACAAAGCTTCATTTATTTGCTACCCGGCTCAACAATCTCCTTCATAGGGAATACACAAGATCTCGAGTAATGCTTCCGTGCAATGCTTGCATACGATCAATGGCATATATCGACCGGCCTCTCCAGGGACCAACGTCACCGCACTTGGGAACTTGACGCCTGGCTTCCCTGACATAGGTCGCATCAACATTCCAGACAGACTGCTCCGTCATGTGCAGTGTAGAAGGTACACATGGAACAACAGTTTGGAACCCGTTTTTCTGCATGTGGTGGATGATGCGGCACAGCAGAATCGAAGAAGCCTCTGTTCCAAGAGTCCATGATGCATTCACATAGCCTATCATGAAGGCAAGATTGGGTACGTCCTGTAGTAGTGAAGTCCTCCATGTGAAACGATCTGATATGTCGATGGTCTCTCCGTCAATAGAGAACCGGATGCGGCCACCAATTTTGAGGTTCAGACCCGTTGCGGTCACTACAATATCGGCTTCCAGCTCTTGGCCTGACTCAAGCACAATGTGTGTGGCTGTTGCTGTGAGGATGCGTCCTGTTGCGACACTGGCGTTTCCATTCCGCATCGCTTGGAAGAAATCTCCATCCGGAGTAAAGCATACACGCTGGTCCCAAGGTTGATATGACGGCGTGAAGTGGGGATTCATGGGAATGGTTGTCGGGAGCTGTTTCTCGACCGCTCTTTGCAAGGAACGGCGAGCCCATACTGGAAACGCACGGCAGTAGTGATAGCTGATGTTGATAAAGGCGATGAAAAATAGTCGATCAATAAAATACGACCAGCGGCGGGGGAGGATCTTATGATACCATGATTTTCCCAGCGTGTTGTCGATAGTCATGATGTATGTAGGACTGCGTTGCAGCATGGTGACATGGCGGGCTTTAGCAGCCAAGCTCGGAAGCAAAGTGATTGCTGTGGCGCCGCTTCCAATTACGACAACACGCTTGTCGGAATAGTCGAGATTCTCTGGCCAGAACTGTGGGTGGATAATGCTGCCCTTGAAGTTTTCGTACAGGCCAGGAATTTGAGGCTGAAGTGGCTGTTCGTAGTCATAGTAGCCGCTGCCCAGAACGACGAACCGGGCATCCAATGTGGTCCGGCCTTCAGGCGTCTGCACATTTAGCCGCCATGACTGATCTTTGGACGACCAATTTGCTGAGACAACTTGGTGCTCAAATCTGATGTGATGGTCGATGCCCTCTTGTTTAGCTGACTGGCGTAGATAGTTGGCAATAGACGCCCCTCCTGCGACACACTGGGGCTCTCTCCATGGGTTCCACCAGAACGCAAACGTTGGCAAGTCCGTGTCTGAGCGGATACCCGGGTACCGAAAGAGATCCCATGTGCCGCCAATGGCTGATCGTCCCTCAAGGATGGCATAGCGAAGATGAGGGAAATTCTTCTGAACATGGTAGGCAGTGTTGATACCGGAGATTCCGGCGCCGACAATAAGAATATCAAAAGTCTCGTTGGCCGCATGGGCATATTGTGTTTTCTGAGCCATTGTCGAATGTGGTCGTGGAAGTGGTTGCAGCTGGGTGTCATTAAGAGATGTCGAGATCGCAACGGTTTTGCGTTTGCATGCACAAGAGTCATATATCTCACATGATTTATGTCTCAACAAAAACTGAGCAGTGAGATTCTTCCAATCTCTTTTGCTTCGCCGTTGTGTCCTGTGTTCCGAAAAAATGATGTACTGACATCTCAATAATCCCACAAGAAGCGGATCCTGATCCGCATTCGGACACGTAGGTGGCAGATCTTAGTCAAAGGATGCTTGGGCGGATACACATCCGGGGCGGTAATCAACAACCCAGGTAGCTTCGGATTGTGGCCCGTTTCCGTGGACAATCCGGGGCCCCGGTATCGACAATTTGAAACTACAAACTAGTCGGACGGCATACTACAGTAGCCATCTGGTAGATGTAAGCTCCGATATAAAATGTACTTATATTGGGCTTCTGAACATAGACTCTATCAGGACATAATTGTATCCATTGCAATCAACATCTTTTCAGAATCCAACAACTGCAATCGCTTATCTCACCATGTCTGCCAACCGTATTGACGTCCATCACCATTTCGTGCCGGAGTTCTACAAAGATGGTCAGTCATCCTTCACATATTCCCACAACCCATTCATGATATACTGACAGAAATAGCTGTGATCACCTCTGGTGGTGACCCATCTGGCTGGGAGGTTCCTGTGTGGGATCTTAAAATTGATGCGGCTGTGAACGAGAAGTTCCAGATCAGCACCACCATCCTGTCTCTGACTGCACCTGGTGCCTGCATCCTCAAAGACCCTCAGGCTGCGGCTGATCTTGCCCGCAAGACCAACGAGCTGGCTGCCAAAATCCGAGACGAAAAGCCGAAGCAGTATGGTTTCTTCGCCGCGCTACCCAACATCCTCGATACAGAGCTGGCCCTGAAAGAAATTGAGTATGCCTATGACGTTCTCAAGGCTGACGGTGTTACTCTTTTTACGCGCTACGGAACTGGAAACACATACCTTGGACATCCGGACTTGAAGCCGATCTGGGCTGAGCTCAACCGCCGGTCTGCTGTCATCCTCGTGCATCCAACGCATCCGGTCGACATCAGCAAGGTGAGCGGACTGCCTCAGCCGGTTATTCGCTATCCCTTTGAGACGACACAGACTGCCCTGGATATGATCTACAACAAGACGGTGAAGAACAGCCCGAACTGCAAGATCATTCTTTCCCACGCCGGCGGTACACTGCCATACCTCATCGGCCGGCCTACTAGCATTTTATGCAAGTCAGATGCTGAGATTGAGGAGTTTGAGCAACAAGCTCGCGACCTGTACTACGACGTTGCCGTGGCTGGAACGGAAAATGTTCTGAAGATCTTGGAAACGTTTGCGAAGCCCGACCATATCCTTTATGGCAGCGACACGCCGTATGCGCATGATGGAATCATTAACTTCCACACATCCCGTTTCGACAAGTTTCAGTTTGCGGACCCGAAGCTGCGCGACGCAATCAACAGAGGCAATGCTCTGAAGCTGTGGCCGAGACTGAACAACTAGATCAGTTCTGTGTTCAGTGAAGGGAACTGGGCTTACTGTATTCCGTTGGTATATATGTTGGAGTGAGTACAAAAATAAATAAGAAGAATGTTTTGTACCTTGCGTCTTTTCCTGGTCTCATCGTGATTCAAAATATGTTCCAATCAAATTTCAATGAAAACAAAAATCACTCAATCATCACAACTTTGTAATGATCTGCTTGCGAATTTTGAGTTTGCGTACATCAAAATTGTTTCTGTTAAAAAATATGATGTCTGGAATTGGTTCATTTCGAATTATGTATTTTATTTTACCAATCTGCGAAAATAAACCAGCGATTGAAAATATTACCAGAATGGCAGAGTTAATCAAAATCATATTTAAGAGAATCATTTTTCTTCCCACAAGTCTCACAATACGTGTTCTGATTTCTCCTCGTACCAAAAGGTAAAGGCATACCATACGTAGAGTCAAACTGCGGAGACAACCTTGCGAACATAAAGCGGAGAATACTAATGGTGTATTAGGCTGATCTAACTAGCGGAGTTGTATCCGGGTCATGGCAGGATGGGTCGCGAGAGGTGGATAGGGCGGCAGAGGACCCGTACATTTTGTGGTACTGGTGGTAAAACTGACTATAGACCCGACATAAAAGATAATATGCACCAGCTTTGTATTCAAAGAGTCAATAACTAATACTCTGCCGTATCATCAACCCCGACAGCCATGGAGACCGAGAAAAGAACACAGACGAGAGCCTACGTGGTTAACCACCTGGGAGGCCCCTTTATTATGACTGATATCGTTCTGGACTGTATTCAGCCCGACGAGGTTCTGGTTGAAATGCTCTACACTGGTCTATGCCATACTGTATGTGACTTCATTTTCTCAAACGACACTCCAACTAAAATATGACGACTGACAGTCATATAGGATATGGTGGTGAAAGATGGAGGTATGCCTGTAGGCAGTTTTCCGGCAGTGCTCGGTCACGAGGGACTTGGTATTGTTCGCCAAGTAGGAGCAGATGTTGCCGACAAATCATTGCGGCAAGGTGACACCGTGATCCTCTCCTTTCATTCATGCCGAGAATGTTTTTGGTGCCAAAAAGGACAATATGGAGGGTGTCCTCACATGACGGAGACCAACTTTATCAAAACGGCACGCAAGTCCAGCGCTTCACCCATTTCCCTCGCCAATGGCCAGCCAGTTCACGGACAGTTCTTTGGACAGTCTTCTCTGAGCAAACTCACTGTTGCAACAGAAAAATCAGTGGTCAAAATCAATGCACAGCCCGCTGACCTTGCCTACCTTGCACCTTTGGCTTGCGGGTATCTGACCGGTGCTAGCACGGTACTGAATGTACTTGCGCCCAACAAGACAGAGATTATTGCCATTCTCGGCATGGGTGCCGTTGGATTGGCGGCCGTGATGGCAGCGAAGTCGATGGGAATCAAGCATATTCTGGCGGTAGACATTGTGGATAGCAAGCTCGCCATTGCCGTGGAGGTGGGGGCCACGCACACCATCAACCCGCGCTCGTTTGAAAGCATCAACGACGGCATCCGGAGCTTATTTGACAACGGCGCCAACAAGATATTGGATGCAACAGGCGTTATCTCTGTGATCAACGATGCCCTCAAGGCACTGGATCATGGCGGGACTCTGGCCCTGGTTGGGGTTCCGCCACCGAACACGCTTCTACAAGTGGACGCTCTGGACTTGCTGCTGGGATGCAAGAAAATCGTCGGTGTAATTGAAGGACTTTCGAGCCCGCAAGAGGTACGTGGCATAAAATGTGAACTGACAAGCTACAAACGACCAGCTGAGACCAATCACCGCTTATACTGGTTACAGACGATCCCCCAACTCGTGGAACTCTATTACGATGGCAAGCTCCCAATAGATAGATTGGCGACAGTCTACCCGGCTGATAAATTGAGTGACGCATTGGATGACTTCAAATCCGGCAGAGTAAGTTTCTTGTTGACATTGTGCTGTATGGCAAGGAGTTACTGACATGTGCACTTCCAGGTAATCAAGCCAATCTTGTCGTGGGCAGCGACGAACAAGTAGTCTTAAACGGAAGGGACGTGGGAAAATTTATGACATTCGACTTTTAGTTGATCCTGTGGCAAGAAACATGATGATTTTCATGAATCATCGTATCCTATAGTCATATTAAACTGTAAAAAATTGGACAATTGTACTCGGCACGACCTTGCTTCTTCGAACTCAGATTAAGGTCACGATCTACTTTGCGGATGTGGTTCCGCCGTCTTTCTAACCTATTGCGGACTAGTGTGGCTTCGGGCATGGAGAAAAAGCTGAGAATATGGGGAAGTGGAGATGAAAAACCTGAAAACAACGAAGAAAGCTGTTCGCGCTACAGGAAACCCCGCATGTGACTTGCCACAATCCCTCTGTGACGGCTGAGGGAAATGGGTAGAGTACTCAGTGTAACATATATGAAGGAAACACGGTGGTTCATCTAGAACATGCGGATATATAGCCTTGATCCTGATACACGACGCAGCCCACACAAAAAGTGACGGGTCAAAACTAACAATGACCGCGGAGCAGATTGTGTCGCCATCAATGCCCAACGGGGTTGACGAGCCCGACCGGAGGACTCGGAAGAGACGACGTACAGTCCAGGCATGTGAGGAGTGCCGTGACCGAAAGCGCAAGTGCGACGGCGTACGGCCCGTCTGCAGTTCCTGCTCGCGTCGTCCTGGGCGCTGTATCTGGAACGACCAACGAAACACCAAAGGATGGAGCAACAAGTTGAGTATTCAAGTGCACATGAAATAATGTCACGTACTTTTGCATGATACTGACTATGGACCTGCAAAAAAGATACGTTGAGAGTTTGCATTCCCGGATCCGCGAGTTGGAAGCAAGAGAACCTGCGGTGGATACGGATCCTGCGGTCCCTACTGCAACGACACCACGGACTGATCAACCCGCGGCTGTGCCTGATTCCGTTGACTCGACAGCCAGCACGGCCAACTATGTCGAGCAGTCTACGATCCAAGTATTATTCCCCGCACCTTCTACTCCACCGTGCATCGTGAATACATCTACACCGGACATGAACCCGTTAAGGCCGGCTCCTGCAGCACTGCTGTCACCATCCCCGTCACAGTCATCATTCATCACCCCTGTTGTGACACTCCCAAAACCACAACCAGCAGCCCATGGAGCCCGCCATGGTCCTTCAAATCCGCCCCCTGATACCACTGAAGACGACCATGACGGCGACTCCTCAGATGACGATAGTACAGTTGCAGTTGGCTCTGCCGGGTTCGTGGATGGTCTTGATGCCATGGGAGTTGTCCATGCCGCCGCCGATAGTGCCTCTGGTCGTCGTCGACGGCCGTCTGGATATTTTGGACCGTCCAGCACTGTAAGCCTTCTTGGAGATGCATTCAGTGCCATCAGCGCCATGCGGCAGAAGACGCATTTGACCAGACTGTCGCCTTTAGGTGGCTGGGATTTGAACTTGGTCGATGCGAGCCACAATGACAATGCAGCAATGACAAGAGGAGAGATTCAACAAACGTCAAGCTTGTCTTATGACGAGTCCACCACCAAAAATGCTGTGCCCTCAGGCATTCGCTACAGCATTCCCCCCAGAGCAGAGGCAGACCAGTTGGTAGACAGCTACCGGACTTGGGTTCACTCTTTGTACCCATTCTTGCATATGCCGTCCTTTCTCGAGAGGTATCAAACTGTTTGGGAATCAGCGAAAGGGAGCCAGCCTGATCCACGTGGAACAACGACAGTTCAAGGAGCGTCGACTGGCTACTACCAAACAGTGAGTGAGAAGCTGTTTCACTGCATGCTGAACCTCGTCTTTGCCATGGGGACACTATTCACGCCATCCATCCATTTCCAAGATCGCAGCAGTGTCAGCTGGACCTTCTTTGCACGTGGAAAGGTACTCGTCGATCTGGACGAGCTGGCCTGTGGGAGCACTCCTCTCGTCCAAGTGCTACTACTCATGGGCCAATACCTACAGAGCACCGATGCCGCTAGCAGTTGCTGGAACATTGTTGGGCTTGCCATTCGTGTTAGCCAGGGCATTGGGCTACACCAAGAGCCAGAGTGCTGCCGCGGCGAGACCTGTCTCGGTGGTCATCACAGTCAACTGGAGAGGGAGATTCGCCGACGGACATGGACATGCTCTATAATCTTGGACCGGTACGTACAAACACTTTCTTCACATCCAGACAGTATGACACAATATCGACCTGACACTCATCATGTCCGTAGTGTATTATCATTGACGTACGGACGGCCTATGATGATCCATCCTACCATGACTGTGAATAGACTGTGGCTGCCCGCGGCCATTGACGACGAATTCCTCACAGGAACCGGCGAGAATCCAGGCGTGCAGCCACAGAATATAGTGACAATCACTAGCTGCTACATCGAGGCCATTCGTTTACAGGAAATCATTGGTCAGTTTCTCGCACCAATCAACCACTACACGGACGTAAACAGAGGCCGTGATGCAAATACCTCTGCAACTGGCAGAGCCTCAACCTGGCATAATAAAAGCCATTTGGACTTGAGAAACGTTCTGGAGATTGACAGGCTCCTTGACGCCTGGCGACGCGACCTTCCTAAACACCTGCAGTGCGATACATACCACAACGGCGCCGCGGCAGAATTGAGACAGGACCAGCACAGGCTTCTTCTGCTAGAGCGCCAAGCAAACGTGCTGAAAGCTAGGTAAAGAACTACGCGAAAACACAGTGGAATAAAAACAGAGTGGCTGACATGAACAGATATCTACATGCACGTCTTACACTCCTGCGACCTGCCCTGTCTATTCTCTGTCAAACATCACAGGCAGAGGTACAAGACGATTTAAGAAGTAGCAGCGTGGATCGGGAGATGGTTATCAAAATTGCAAATATGTGCCTGGCGACCACTGAGGCTTTGGTGGATCTCTTGGCCAGCAACCCGGATCCCCAGGCGGCCCGGCTAGCGGCCCCATGGTACAACGTATTTTGTGAGTCTTGGTATCTGTATACCTACATCAATGCAGCTACCCCCAACAACCATCGTGATAATTATATGCTTACCAACGGACAGACATTCACAGCTGTGCCATCGTGCTTCTCCTGGGGTACTTGTGCCCCCCATCATGCATAACGAGTATGAATAAAAGCTCGTTGTTCGCGGGGTACAGCCGGTGTGTTGACTTTCTTCGAGCGTATCGACCAATATCTCGCTCTGCGCGACGCTGCAGCAAGGTACTCTCCGTCATCCAACGACAAGTATTTGGCCAGCTCAACGGTATGTCTTTCCCCCTCTGTCGTGCAGTCCGATGTGGTGCATGGAACTAACACAGTGAAACTTGATAAAGATTCCGCCCTAAACATTGGCAACAGATCCAACGATTTCTCTACGGATTGGATATCCGAGTTTCTACCGGCTGAGTCCCTCGACCTGCAATCAATGATCCCTCTAAGTGACCAGACTCAACCTCTTGATACGATTTTCCCGGGTGCAACTACGAGAGAAGCGTCATCTTTGTCTGATATGGGATGGATAGGTGATGCCAATGACATGGCCTGGTTGTCCCTAGTACCATCGTGGGGCGGCCAAGATCAACCGCTGGGGCTATGAATAAAAATAACTATGAATACATAACAAAACGTGTCACTCTAGTCCCAGTCACCAATGTTTTTTCTCCAAGAATCCTCCTTGAACAGTATTACTCTCATCTACCCAGTATGGGTCTTCTCCAGCGCTGTATACAAAGATTTCTCCACATGAATCCACAGTTCGGCTGCTTTTGGGTCAACAAATGGCAGGATCTGTGATCCTACAACACCAGCAACTCCCTTTTCACGGTCGCACCACCAGAACACATTAGATAGACCGGACCAGTGTGCAGTGGTGTCTGACCTGCCCGAAATCCCCGGAGATATCATGAAACCAAGTCCCCAGCCCTGTGGCTTATCTGGAGGACACAGAGGATACAGCTCTGACGCTTCATACACAAGCTGTGGTTTTACGGAAGGCAGCGCTTGTCTTGCAAAATTGGGCTCGTCTGGCAGCTGGTTCGTAAACATTTGTGCAACGCTGTCTGCCGACAAGATTCGTTGGCCTGTCTCAAGCACTATTCCGTCATTGAGTAGAATACGTAGGACTTCTGTCATTTTTCAGCTGTCAGCAGATCGCGTATGTCGTCAGCTTGTCGGATCTGGGACAGTGAACTCACTGGAAAACTCGGAAATAGTACCAAAGAGACCAGCTCCTCCACTGTGAAACACTTCATCTTTGTGCGGTGCGGTCAGTGGCTTTTGCATTGGATATTCCCCAGGCATCAGCTCGCCATTCTCGTTGCGTTGCCACAGGCCAGTGCAACGTGAAGCCATGTCCTCCGAGGGGACCATGGTGAGATCTTGTATTCCGAGCGGTTGAAATATATAGCGAGTCATGTAGTCATTGAGTTTCAGTCCAGATGCTCGTTCGACCAATATACCAGCCCAATCGATGCCGATCTGTTCAGAGGCTTAGTCAGTCCAGCTCGTTCATACCATGTCAATAGGCAACTGGATCTGTGACAAACCCCGTAGTGAAACGCGGTATCGGGATGGTCAATTAAAGGTTGCTGGAAATCCGATACATCTCCAGAAAACTCATCGAATTCAACAGATGCTCGGTCATGTCTCGACCGAAATGACTTGAGAGGCTGATTCAGAAACGAGTACCCAAATCCAGCTAACAAAATGTATTAGTCCCCGTTGGGTAAACGCAAGATAAAACACAAGGTATTCTCTCACCAGTGTGGGTTAGTAGCATGCGCAGTGTGATCGACCCCCTTTTGTGGGCCAAAGTGCCATCTGCTTGCACGACTTTGACATTTTTCAGCTCCGGACATAGTTGCTCTAGTGAATGTACATCGTCAAGATGTAGCTGCGCTGTTTCAGCGAGCTGCATACAGGCAATTGTGGTGACGAGTTTCGTGCACGATGCTAGCCAGTAAATATCATCTCCCTGACCTTCGTGACCCTGTGGGGAAATGGAATGTTTAAAGAGGCTTGAGCTATGGCGCTGGCCATCTCCAACCAGAACAGCACCCGCACAAGGTAAGCCCAGTCTCGTATCTGAGCAAGCCTTCTTAATAAGGTCACAAAGGTCGCTTGTGTTGCTGGGTGAAAGAGATGTCGATGCCATATTAGACGAGTCACTATGCGCGTATATGACACTTTGTAGACTTGGTCGTTGTGACGCAGTGGAACAGTTTAATAGTTCCACATTATATATACTGTCAGGTTCACTCGCGGCGGCAGCAAGTATTCTCTATCACGGATCAGATTCCGCGTTGTTTCACAAATTAAACCGATCTGTTTGTTAGATGTAACAGTGCATGAATAAGTTACAGGCTGGCCTTGATATTTTATTGGTTAATGCACACTTATTTCTACATAGAAACCTGACAAACGCAGTTATGTCCATTTCCACTCGGCCACAAATAAACGATAGCGGGGATCAAGATCTGGAAAGGAGGACGGACTTTAGTTGTGCAAATGTGTGCTTTATTCCGTAGACGAAAAGTGGTGCTAGTAGCCTCGGAAGTGTTCCCGACTTGCAGGAACGGATCTTCATCCGCCCCCATCAATAATTGCCACTTATACTCCAGTTTCACTGAGTCGCTGCATTCGTTATATCGGTGTTTTCTTTTTGTTCTATTGTTCTGTATAATATAAGATTTGAATAATGACTTTATTTATTTATTTATTTTTAAAAAACAAACGGTTTTCTTCACCATATATTTATTTTCAGGTGGCTGAATTATTTTATTCTACATCGAAAAGAACGACGAGTCCAAAAAGGGTTGAATCCTGCTTTGAAGAAATGGACATTACTTACAGAGTTAACATCGCCATGCTCCTCACCAAGCAGAACAATACCCTCGACTCAAAGGCACCAGAAACACACCTTGAAAATGTCTATATAAGTCACGTTCCCGTCGTTCATGCTCACCAGCAGTGGCGAGCTGTACACCCTCCTGCACCCGACTCAGCCGACGCAAGAATGCTGCAATCGTCATCAGCCACCCGATGATGGTCGTCAAGGAGCAGGCGTACGCAACACATGCACATCTTCTGTTGTCGGCGGGTTCTGGGCACTGCTCTTTGGCGCCGGCTACTAGGGCGAGAGTTCGGGCGAGCCGCGAAAACTCGAAGATCCGCACCAGTGAGTAGAAAGAAGATAATAAGGCGGCCGTCACCTACCTACCTGTTTTCTAGCTAAAAACTAGAACATGAATTGAATTAAATCGGGCCAGATAGAGTATAAGTTTGATCGGAAAGAAAACTCAAAGGAAAGCATTCAAAAACTTTCATTAGATATCAAATTCTAAATTAATCATCGTCATACTGCACTGTGTAAGTAGAGATGGGAATAGAGCATTCAAAGATCAAAAAGAAAACGATTCAATGTCTGGGTTTTGAAAGACACACCCGAATCACAGTTTACTTACTTCAGCAGTAAATTGTTTTACTCGTTGGGGTGACAAGATCATCGAGCGTGGATACTCATCTGTTACAGGCTCACCCAAAATCAAAAGACTCAAAAGTTGCGCTGTCTGAAACGCCCGCACCATGCCAATGCCTTGGTATGCGGCACACACCCATTGATGAGACCTGCCTGGAAATAGCAGAATCAGACTAACTTGGGATGCTGCCCACGCTTATAAACGCTGCGAGTGGCTCACGGGATCTGGATCAATAGCATTCTGCCATAACTAAAGAAGAAGAAAAAAAGAAAAAAAAGAAAACACTTCCAAACAAAATTATCACAGTCACCGGCGGTACGTTTAGCGTTGGGCTTGCCACTGTGGCAGTTCTCGCGGCTACTGGTGCCAGATTGTTCATCGCCGATGTACAAATACCACATCGTCAGTGAACTGCAGGCAAACAGTTGGGACGCAGAATCCAGCTGCATCCATTGATTGCAACGGTTTGTACTATTGATGGTCAGACTGGTTTTGGTGGTGTTAGTGTTTGGAACAGTATTGATATTGTCTCTTTTATGGTGAGACCGTCACTTCGTTTTCTGCCTCTGTAGAGGAAAGAAAGGCTTATTATATGTCTCTTTAGCCATTGTTGCGGCTGGAAAAAAAAAATTCAACGCATAGGCGCATCTTGTCAATATTAAGTACATCACCGATGTTAAGTCCAATGGCCGTAGGATCTTGCAAGTTCATGTTTACAAACCGACTTTGATGTGACTCTACCTTCTCAAAGACGTCATGATGCCTGGCGAACCAGACCACTGAGTCGCCTTGTCGCCGATGGCCGATGGCCAATGGCCAATCAGAAGCGATGCCCGCATTCAACCAACAACCTAACAGTATTCAGTTTTGCGAGCCACTGTGGCTGCACTTACTTCCTCATTACAGTCGTTGCGATAACCTGCCACGTGTAATGGCGGCAGAGAACCTTGGAGGTATCATGCTTGCATCAAGAAGGGTAGGGATGGCTATAAAGACTTGTATTGGTATATTTGATCTATTTATGCAATTTAGCTGTTGCTTGCATTGAAACCAAAAGCGAAGCCTTGCAGATTCTCTCAATGATACATGCACTACACGACGCACTCGTTGGTTCCAGATCAAGTGAATCAGTCTCTCTAGTACTGATACGTCCTATCCAAATTCAAATTCCAACGGTGCGCCTCACTCGACCCTCTCGTCCCCGTTCTCCGCATCTCCACACCCCAATCTCGCATCTACTTGTCTTGTTACCCTGAGCTGTCTAGATGACGTTGCTCAGAACACTCTTGAGGAAACCCTTGACTCCAGGCTCTCTGGTCTCCTTCTCCGCAACAGGGGCATTGCCATTGAGGATCTCACGCTGAGAGTCACGCATGCCGGTGTAGATGTCGATGTCCTTGGAGCTGATGAACATGGTACGGTGGTCGGGCCAGACGAACCAGCTGTAGCCCTTCCAGATCAGGTAGAGGAAGATGAGCAGAGGGCCGGCGAGGTAGGACATGAAGAAGCTGCTGGCGTCGAGGTAGGGACCGCCGACAGGGTAGAGTGCGGTGTAGAACGAAGCAATCAGAGCAAGAACGCAAATAATGAAGCACACCCACGAGCCCCAGATGCCGCACGAGGCACGGTAAGGGAGCTGGTCCAGGTTGTGACCATGGAGTTTCCTGTCGAGAGGTTAGTTATGAAATGAGAAGAGACGTGGAGTGAGGATGGGTGGTGTGTTTCACTTACCAGGCACTGCGGAAGCGGATGTGGGCGAGAGCAACACCGGCGTAGACGAAGAGGATGGTAAGGCCGGACAGCGACAGCAGCCAGTTGAAAATGGTACCACCGTTGGGCGACAGGTTGATGAAGGCCAGCAGGCCAAAGAGGAGCTGAAGGATGACGACGGGCAACGGGCGACCCTTCTTGTCGATGTAGGCCATGAACTTGGGGAACATATCTGGAGAGAAAGATTGTTAACGTCACGCGATAAGGTAAGAAGCCAGAAAGTGGAATGATAAAGCACGCACCATTGGCAGCAAGAGCCTGAAGAGTACGGGTGGAACCAAACGTGCACGAGTTGGCGACACTCAGGACGGCAATGAGGATGACGGCGTTAAAGATCGACGGCAGGACCTTGATGCCGGCCAGCTGGATGGCAATGACAAAGGGCGAGTGGCGCGACTCGGAGCCTTCCGACTGGAACAGGTCGCTGTTGGCGGGAACGATCAGACCAACGAGCAGAAGGTTGACGACGTAGAAAATACCAATACGCCACGCAACCTGCTTCGAAGCCTTGGGGATCTCCTTGGCCGGGTTTTCAGTCTCGGCAGCAGCCAGGCCAGTCAGCTCGGTACCGGTGTAGGCAAAGGCAGCCGTGACGAAGACGCTGCAGAAGCCGTGGAAGCCGTTCAGGAACGGGCTGTAAGGATCGTGCCTGTTTTGTTTGTCAGCATCGCCATCAAGTTTTTCGGGGGATTCTGAGACTCGACTTACCAGTATCTGCCACCAATGTAGCCTCTGTCGTCAGTGGGAACGCCGCCGCAGTTGATGATAATGCCCAGGATGATGAAGCCCATGCAAGCAGTGACCTTCATGATACTGAGGACGAACTCGACCTGTTTCACAAATCAGTTAGCCTTATGATTCCAGCCACCCGATAATCCAAAACTGGCTTGAACTTACCTCGCCGTAGCCACGGACACCAAAGACCTGAATGACCACGAGGGCGACAAGGAGCGGCACGATCCAGGCAGAGTTGTTAATACCCTCAGATCCGGGCCAGTAGTGGATAATGTTGCAAGCGGCAGAGATTTCAAAAGGAAGGACGGTAAGCCAGCTGATGGCGTATTCGATGCCGCACGCCCAGCCGAAAGAGGGGTCAACGAAGCGGCAGATGTACATGGTGAAAGCACCATTGACGGGGTAAACGACGGACAATTCGGCAACAGCCTGCATCATCAGGTAACTGTGCAAGCATGTTTGTCAGTAAGACGAACACACAGCCGTTTTCAAGTTACATTCACGGTCACGTTCAACTAAGATCGAGCAAGACTTACACCATAACACCTAGAAACGCATGTCAGCATTCGCTCATTTCACTGATTCCCTCAATTTCTTCTCAGTGCAAAACTCACCAACAATCAGGAAACCGAGGAACACGGAGGCAGGTCCACCAGTCTGGAAAGCACCGGCAGAGCTGACGAAAAGACCAGCACCAATTGCACCACCACTAAACAAACATCAATTAGCATGCTGCGCGTAATTCAAGAAATCGAGAGACCGCGGTTAAACACGTACACAGCAATCATCTGCATGTGGCGGCCCTTGAGGTCCTTGTGCAGCTCATGGACGCCGCCGACCTCGGTGTCAGCGTCGGGGTGCGTGCCCGTGCCATAATCCGGGCCAATCTTGTTGCCGGGGCTTTCGCGGCCAGAGGTCACAGCCTCTTTGTTTTCGTTTGTGAAACTCATTTCGTCGACAGGTGGTGAAGAAAAGGCGAAGGTGGAAAGGATGAAGAGAGAGCAAGAGAACGAAGGACAGAAATGGCGATCAGCAAAAGACGATGAGAATGAAGAAGAAAACGAATGGCAAGAGACGCGGCAGGCTGCCCTGGTTTTGAAGCTCCCAGAAACACGAACGCACTCTGTAAACACGGCACAAGATCACGCGCTCTGCGCCAGGGAGGTGGTATTTCACGCACCTAGCACGCGCAGAGATATGGTGTACACACCACTCGGCCATGCTCCCTTATCAAGTGGGCGACTGGCACCTGCCTTATCAAGTGAGCGCCTAGCACCTGCCTAAAATGGATGGCCAAGGCGGGGGACCAGCCAACTAAAGAAGTACCCACCTTTCCCGCCTGGGCAATGCGCGTCCGTGGGATGACGGCTAATCTTGATTGGGATAAGCTTTGTCCGGGTTGCAATATGAATAGCGCCTATCACGTACTCCGCAGGAAGAAACTGGTTTTCGAGCTGAGGCGTCGGTCAAGCTGCTGCAGCTGCTGCTTCGGCGTCCCCGTAATACAGACTGTGTACGACGTACGACGTATGATATGGCCGGTCGCCCCATGTCCTTTCTTTTGTCCTTTCTTTCTTCGTCGTTTCTTGCCTCGTCGGGAGACTTGCACTCTGTCTTTGTCCTGGCCTGCTCCCTGGCGTCGGGCGCCAGCGTTGCCCCACTTTCATTATCTCGTATGAAACGAGTCATACGGGCGTACGACGTACTTACTACGAGTACACACAGAAGGAGAGGAGACAGTACCGGAGTACGTCGTAATTAGTACACATTACAGGCGTTGCCACCCGAGCCACCCTCACACTTATGGCAGCCACTCCAACTGTGTTTATTGAGTGATAAGCTTATCCTCCTGCATGCCATTGTCATGGCCAAAATTTGACTCGCCGGCCACACCCTTGCCCCGAATGCCAGACAAAGGTACTTGAGCCGAACTGCGCAATAACATGCTGGCTTAACATACTGGTTCAAAATAGAGTTTAAAACGCCCGAGCTCCACCGTGCCCTCGAGAAGACAAACAAGGGCGCCTCCAACTCCAAGACACGCGACGCACAAACATTTCGATATTACTTCACGTACGTTGTACTCCGTATTCGTCGCGTACATCTCTGCTGCTCTGATCAGAATTGCTTTCTTATTCCTGGCTTTTTTCTTCTTCCTACCCATCCCCTTTCGCCCTTTCCCTTCCCCCGCCCATCGCCCCTTTCCTTATCTAAATCTCTTATCCTGAAGCCTCTTTTTCCGCTTCCTCTATTTCCAGGCTGTCAGACTTTCGATCCTCAGGCCCACATCCTTCTAGAAATGAAAAAGAAGAAGGCAAAGAATAAAAAAGAGCCGCCTTTCCAAGGCTAAAATCTTTTTTCCACGCAAGGCGCCCAGTCCAGGTGATGTTTCCACTCTGGATTCCACTCTGGATTCCACTCTGCAGTCTATCAGCGACGGTGGGGGAAGCTTTCTGAGGCCTTGCTCCGGGGAGTACGACGCACGTCGTAGTGCTTGTAGAGTTCGGAGAATACTAGTCGCAAGTACAAGACCTTTTCTCCACTGTACTTTGCTCCTTCCTCTTTCAGTAAATCACATCAAAGCTTTTACATTATAATTACTACTAATGTTCAATATCTGGTGTGGGTCAAGCTTCTGATGTTGTCTAGATGTGTAAATATTCAACCGTCTCTTCTCTGGCCATATTCCCGCATTGTTCACAGACTCAACAAACGATTGGATTGCTGGCCACCTGCAAGTATGTGTACCTGTTGTTGTAGCTTACATTGCCTTACCCTCGGGTTATGCATAGCCCCATCTCATGACAACGCATGTAGTCGTATTGGGCACAACATGTTCAGACCGACGTTGAAAGGATTGGACACTGTCGCATTTAGATTACTCAACGATAAAGGGAGGAGGGGATCAGTGACGTGACCGAGATACTCCGTAGTGACCGAGCTATGTGAGGAGACCAGAGGGATGATCGCCCGACCCCTCTTTCTAAATCGTTCTAGAAAGAATCCTATTCCTTCTCTTGCAGAAAGTAGGACTAGAAGTATTCTCTTCTTTCCCATGCAGCAGGGAGGGGGCGTGTTACGAGTTACCAGCAGCATGAAAAAGAGGAGAAAAGAACGCGGGCGCAGCGGGGGGTCGCTAGAAGCCGCGCGGGTACGTCGTAGTTCCTGCATAGATCAAAAGATGGCTCATGCATAGAACATAGGATCAGTCCTTCTAGAACGGTGACCGAGACAGAGATAGGCAGGAACGGAGAAAGGCCGTAAGACTGCTATCCGCCTCGTCTTTATGTGAATTCAGATACGAAGTCAAGTCAACTGACAACTTTCGTCTTGTCATGTTATCTTGCCCTTTTCAACTGCATCGCGGTCGGTGTCCAACAGTAGCCAAGCTTGGCACACAACTCAAAGTACGCCCAGAGCGACAAACAAAAACTCCGAAACTCATTTTCCCTGCCGTCTTCCAGTGCTATTTGGATTTTGGAATCGGGGGTTGCTTCAATCAACTACATCAGCCGCATCACCACTTTCTGACTCCGCGCCTGGCGCTTCCTGGCGGTTCGCTGCGACCGTGATCTGGCAAGTCTTAATAGACTGGGTGCGTGCTGGGTTGTGGGCTGCCCTGTCCTGTGGCTCGTTTATCTCTCTTGATCTGGCGAGTGGCGCTGTTGGCTTGCCTTCCTGGCACTATCCGCCACTTGGTGCCACCTTTGCGCGGACCCGCATCGGCCAGAGCGTAAGCGGGGAGAGCCTAGGCCCTCTTTTTGGTAGCCCAAGTCCGCCTGACCTTTTGCCAGAAATGGACAACCCTGCTGTTATCCTCTCGCTGCACTTTTTTTCTTTGTCGTGAAAATAAAGCTAAAAATGCTTCCGCCTAATTTGTCTCTTTGCGTTGCATCACACTCACTTTACAACAACGTTCCTAAACGGTCTCTTACATAATGGCAACTTTTCCCTCACCGACACGGTTGACGCTACCGCCTATCAGCGCGGCCAGCACGTGCAACTTCTCGTGTGGCGGTTAGCTGCTCGTACTCAACATTGGCTACGCCACGGTACGATGGTTAGCGCCACTTAAGGCTTGACATCCACTGAACAGGTCGGACCTGGGACCGCACAGGAACACCTTGAAAGGAAATACTGAATTGACGTTTGTCAAATTGTTCATTTGGCTGATATTAGATAATAGTAGCGACAATACCTTCACGTACGATATCTGAGAACACTTCTACAATTAATATCTGTGCAAATTAAATTGCTCGCCCTCAAAGCTGCGCCCTGGTCTGAATAGCTCCTGTAGCGGCCGGCACCATGCGAGTGACTTCCTCTGCGACACCCCACGAGACGGCGTAGCCACTGCCAGCTGCACCGTAAGCATGAATGATCCTCTTGCCACGGAGGCCATCGGCCTTTGGAGTCTCATACTCAAGCCTCAATCCGCCGTGTCGAGCTGGACGCCGGCCAACAATATCCCTAATGACATCGAACTGGCCGCTAGGGCCTAGAATCGGTGGAAACATTTTGGCGGCTCGTTTGAGAATGTCGGCCCTTGTCTCTGCGCGCGGTTTGTCCTCCCAGTCGTGGGGTTCCCCTGTACCTCCGACGATGGTGCCTCCCCCGAGCGGCCGTGGAATTATGAATGTGAACGCACCGTCAGCTCCGAACTGCGTGATGGTACGGTCACAGGTATTGCGTACCAAACATGTTTGACCTAAACAGGCATCTTTGTCAGTATCAATACCGTTTTTTCATCATAAAGAAAAGGTAACATACCACGCAGGGGGAAAACATTCGGGTCGCTAAAGCCGAACCCAGAACAGTTCACAACAACACGGACATTATCTGCCAGAGAGAAGGCCTCCCCGATGCCAAGCAGCGTTTTCTTGACAGCCAGTCCTTTCTGGAGATGGAACTTGCGAAACAGGTAGGCGCTGTACACGGGCGAGTTGAGGCACCATGTTTCGTATCGAGTGCCAAAGGTGATGCCCATATCCTTCGGGAGCTCGTCTTGGCTGAGAATGGTGAATCCTGGCGCTTCACTGTAGCCACCCTTGAGTTGCCGGTAGGCATCGGATGGGTTTGCGAGAAAGTCGTAGCCATCCATGAACTCGACACCACACTCTGGATTTTCTTGTGACTGCACTCGAAGGAATGCGTTTGTCACCAAAGAAAATTGTGCGTACTGCAGTTCCTCTGGTGTTTCTGCGGGCATGTAGCGGCCATGGGCTCCGGCCCAAGGAGAGGTGTAGTGAATCGACTCGTCGCCTGGCCAGTCTCGGGCAACAATCAGGACAGAAATGCCCGTCGTGGTCACTGCTTCCTATATACGGAGCGCTGCAGTGAGGCCAAGAATTCCGGCTCTATATTTAGCTAGCTGGTAGCTCTGGATGTGTATTTCTTGAGTGCCGTAATGTTATTCGTAGTCACCAATGTAAATTTTTTTTTTAAAAAAAAAAGTAAGGTAATGGAAAACAAAATGGTGAAAAACATTATGTTGAAATAAAAAATAAAAAAAATTAGAGAAAAGAGACAATTTGGAAAGTATTTAATGAAATGACGCATATCAAGATTTCTCATATGCGAGGGAGAAATGTCATGAACGTGTAGACTCACCCAATAACGATAACAGTCTCGTTGTTTCCCATCGTGATGGTCGTGTTTTGGCGTGTGTCGCGTCTCTTTCGAAAATGTTTGAGCACTCAGGGTGATAGCTATTTAGCAGTCGCAGGTTTGAGATTCTATTTATGTTCCATAAACGGGAGGAGCTGTTACAATAAGTTTTCCTATATTTGATGGAGATTTACAGTGCGCAAATAGCCGCGATGAGAGTGAACATTGCCTCATAACAAACAAACCCCACGAACAGATGTTTTCCATTCTCGATTAGTGCACTGGGTGTAGTTTGTCGAGCGGAATGCACCAACCGACCACTGCTGTTCTTATCAAGTGGGGCCAGCACCCTGCCATTCGGCTTCGATATCCCGACGCGGAACGGCATCCCCGCATCGTATGTTAAATGGTCAAAGATTCCCGTCTACGAATGCTGCATGAAACATTCCGTATGCCGACGTTCATCTTTCTCACATAGGAGAGTAAGCCGTCACCTTTGGCAGTCAATTCTCTCATGTCAATTGCAGGGAACAGCGCTTCACGTGTACCGGATTCGTACGTCTATGTCCAATTCTGAAGTGCAGTACCGACACGCGCCAAGACTAAACAGACAGCACACATAAACATGCCGAATCCACCCGACGACATTGTTTCTGAAGCAAGCAGCCCGGCACAGGCTCGCCGGGTGAGGAAGCCTCGCACATCGCTGGCCTGTCAGCGCTGCAAGTCTCGGAAGCAAAAGGAAGTAGAACTGGTTATGCTCCCCAATTCAGCGTACAGACCAGGACACGACATTAACTCCACAGTGTGATGGAGCACGACCTATTTGCTGCAAGTGTCGTATCCACGGTTCCGAATGTCGGTATGTACCGTCTACGGCGTTGAAGCCATCGGAGCAGCGGTCGTACATCAAGACTCTGAAAGAACGAATAACCCAACTGGAGGCAAGCCTTGCCGCAGCCGAAAGTCATGCCGCCGACAACAATCCGGGCCGGGCGTTCACCAGCTCCTATGTAACACCACCGCCAGACTCGCCGCTGTCACGGATTGTCCGCGACTTGGCACTCAATGCCAGTGGCTACAGCTACCTTGGTGGCACCTCCAATATCACCGTCGCTCGGATCTTGGAGACGACGTTGGAACCGGCAACCAGTGCATCGCAGAGCAGACACTCATCAACAGCACAAAAGTCCCTGGAAGGCATTGGCGAACCGAGTAACGATCCGCTTGTGACCCGGAAATATTCCCGTCTCGAGGTCCAGCAGTCAGACATCACACCACTCTCGGACCCGTCTGTGGAGCCACTCTTCCAAGCCTATCTGGCGCTCGTCTGTCCTTTCTACCCGATTGTGCATTCCAAGAAGCTGCGTGATATGCATAACCGACGTCAAAAGCCAAACGACCTCTACGAGGTTTGCACCTTGCGGCTGGTCTATGCCATCGGCGGCGTGACTCTTGAGCTGGTAAAAGAAGTTGCTCCTTTTTTCCGACAAACAAATGTTTGCAACTTGTTGATGTTTATCATTTAGTCTGGAGCCAAGAGAGGCCATAGATCCGAGTCTGACCAGCACTATGAGGCTGCCATGGCACATCGGTCTACCATGATGCGCTGCATTGACCGCCGTGAGATTCGGTACCTAGCTCTTGCCTCATTGTACTGCCTCCGTGCACCAAGAAGTCCGGGACCATGATGTTCTCATAATATCAGATTAATTGTCCGAATTGTGCCGTCGTATTAACAAGTTACAAAGGACAATGATTGGACTTGCTGTAAAGCTCTGTGTCTCGATGGGGCTACATAGACGGGCATGTACATCTTCTTTTGGTATCAAATCCACGCATTGTTGATGGGGCTCATGGGGTATGCCTAGGAAAACTGTCAGCAGTGGTCGACTAGGCGGGCCCAGAAGCAATAATATATCTCACCCCAACTGTTGTCAGAAAAATGGCAAAGTAGGTTACACCGACGCGGTCCAGGTCGATCCTTATCAAAAGGGTGTATCCAACGATGCTAATGATCAATGCTATGGCCATATGCATGCCCCGTTCACGGAATCGATCGGACAAGTAGCTCACAAGAGTGAGGAAGACCGCAGCAACCAGCGATGGGGCGACAGTATACTAGACGCCAAATGTCAATGGTCGGTCTGACATGAATCAAAAAATGTTGATGAAAAAGACAGGCCGAAACGTACCAGGTTCGTTTTCACTGTCGAGTACCCAAGCCGAGCGACGATAATGGCCAAGAAGGTACTGTTCGATATAAGGAGCGTTGAGTATGTGATGGCGATAATGGTTCGAACGTATGGATGCGGCGTCTTGAGCTCGAGAAGGGCATCCTTCCAGGAGAATTTGTTCGACAGACTCTCTGCGGAGTCCAAGATGATTCTTGCTTCAGCGACATCCTTCCCGGCATCCGTGAGGAACCAGGCACTGCGAATGTTGCGAGGAATAACAGCCAAGGTGACAAGTCCAAAGAAGATGGTCATGGTGCCCTCGATGATGAACAAATAAAACCACTCGTGCTTGTGTGTATTTTTCATCGGGAAGACGCCGTACGAGATGAGTCCGCCAAAGGCCGACGATGCGACAAGTGAGGCATAGAAGATGCCAATACGCGTACCAATCTCTTTCCTCGTATACAAGATCGACAAGTAGTAAACGCATCTGTGATCATGTCAGTATGTTGCTGAATGCGCGGTGCGAGACTTTCAACTCACGCTGTCAAAAAGCCCGACTCAAAAATGCCCACAATAATGCGGCATGCCACCAACTGGCCAAAATTGGTGACAAATGCGGTGCCAAGAGACGCGAAGCCAAAGCCAGCCATCATGACGGGAATCGCAAATTTGGCAGAGAACTGTTTGGCAAGCATGCCAGAGGGCGGACCGAAGATGCAGAACGGGATGAAGTAATAGGTGAGGACCAACGAGAACTGATTGCCTTTGAGACCAAGGTCGGCACTCAACCCAGCGGTCTGCGCATTGGAAACATTGCTTCGGTCCAATGAGCTGCAGCTGTTAGATTCCACTTTGTGGTATTATTCACTGTTTCTGCATTCACTCGCTTGAAAAGATAAGTCATGGCCAGGACGGGAACGAGGATGAGATCAGCTTTACGCTTGAGCTTCTTCTCGATTACAGGATCAATGGCAACAACATCAGCAACATCGCCAACTGTCCCGTCAGCGCAGCTGGGCAGGTATTCCATGTCTGTTTTCTCGGCGACCTCTTTGGGCATGTCCGAAGTGGCTTCCTTGGTGGCCATGGTGAAGATGGGGGACGATGGCCGTGTGCGGCAGTAACTCGATGAGATTGAAAATGTTTGACGGGGAATGTGACGTAGAATGTCAGATATCGGGAGGGCTCAATAGACAGACCATGAGAGTTGAGAGTCTGAGATTCCTCCTTGATGGAGCAAAAATGGCATGATAGACTGATGAGGAAACGATGACTTTTATAACGAAAACATTGTATCGACCAGGCCAAGGTCAAGGCCCGTGCTCAAGATATATCGAGACGAGGCTGACATGGCATTTGGTGGTAACAAGAGATGTATTGACGTGGAGTGCTTATCTTGAGTGTTGTTGTTAGAGATGTGTAGTCACACGTCAATTCGTCACAGACCCACGGGAATCTGGACCTGGCCAGGGGCATCTGGGATGCTAAAGGCGCTGGCGGTGATAAGAAAGCGCGGGGTAGCGCTACTGGTATCCTGGCTGACGGAATGGCGTTTCCGCACATGGCATGCCGCTGCCGCTGCGACGTGGACAGGCCGATGGTCTAACTGATGGTCTAGCCAATGGCAGTGTACGGCTTTGTGTACGGCTTTGTCCGCATTTGTTTTTATTGCGCCAACTTCTTCCAATTTGAGATATCGTACAGGCATAGGATGGAAGGAAGGTGGCATATCTCGCTTCGATGCGATAAAAGAGGAGCACGATACCACCAGAACGGCTCCAGCGGATGACACAAAGAAACACGCTTGCTTATCGTTAATACGAGGATCTTGAGCAACATTTTTCAACCGAAAAGAATGCAGTTTGTAACCTGCATCGTGTTTACTCGTGGACACACTAAGTACTATTGGTTGGAAAGATAACAGGCGTGTCTAGCACAGAGAATAGATACGCTATTTTGCTTGCACAATCTATGTGCTAAAACATCATCGCGGATGCGAGCATTCGGTCTCGATACGCAGAAGCCTTTTCAGACAGTTCTGAGATTGCCAGTGTCAATTCTGTATCTTCGACGGCGGCAAATCCAGTTGGCAGACCGAATGGGAGAACATCTGGCTGGCACTCTGTGCCGGGGCTGGGAAGAATGCCCTTCTGGAAGTAGTCTCTGATGACCCTGGCCGTACAGGTAGATGGCGATGCCAAAGATGTGTGCTGTAGATGTCAGCCAAGTGAGTATATGGGGAATTAAGTTGCGTAGTGGCTGTTGTCACTTACACCGTATGCCTGCTGGACGAGAACGACAGACGAGGGGAATCCAGCCGAGTTGTTCCTGGCGCTAATCAGGGGCGTCACATTGTCTGCAATGTTCGCCACGTAAAGAATGGGGAAGCTGGTGTTGCCTTCAAAGGGGCCAGCAAATCTCCACTTCGGATGCACTTTCCGGTTCACACAGGCAATGGGGAAGTTGGCGTTGGTGGCGCCGGCGGCGTAGCTCATCTTCTCGTAGTCGTCGATAAGCTGCACAAAATCTTCCACGTCATTGAGGATGGGCACACTGTCCGAGCACATAACAGCCCCAAATGCGTCTGCGGTTCCTTCGTCGAAACCAGTAAGTGGCGTTGTAGGCGGGATGGTCTCGGCCTGGCAAACAGCATCAAACTGCTCCTTGGCCGAGGTCTGCTCATAGAATGGTCTGCCATTACCGTTTTCTAGCGCGAGCAATGTCTTTGCGAATCGCGGGAAGGCATGCTGTGGCTGGTACAGAGTCGACCGAAGCACCTTCCGCACGCGGGAGTACGTCACAATGTCGGGAATCTCAGGCCCAAGATCCTTGTCCACAGGAACGACAACCGGCCGTACTTTGAGGCTGGCAAAGAGCGCCTCAAGACGTGTCTTGATGGCGTCAGGGGAGGGAGCATAAAAGGCACACACGTCTGGCCCAGCACGATGGCACAGGTCAAAGAAGGCCTGCATGACTTTGTCCGTGTCGTGCAAGAAGTTGAGGTGCTCCTTGTTGTGCCATTCACGCAAGTCGACATTGCCGTCGCTCACGAGCCGCTCGACCTTGTCGGGATACATGGCGGCAAACACGCCGCCCAGCACAGTGCCGTAGCTAAAGCCCCAGTACTTGAGCTTCTCCTCGCCGAGCTGGTGCAGAATCTCGAGCATGTCGCGGGCGTGGGATGCAGTGCTCGAGTGTCGCAGGATGCCCGAGTCGCCCAACGATTCTTCGCACATGGGGTTGTAGGCAGACATGCGGGCATAGGCATCGTAGACTGTGCCGGGGTGGGCATCCATAACGCCGACGTCTTGCAGGGCCCAGAACTGGCGGTTCTGGATCGACGTCCAGCATTCGATACGCGGGACGGATGCGCCGACTGATTTGTTAATATTGGTTGCCATACACAAATGTTGTGGATATATGATGTCGAACTTACTGCCTCTCGGATCAAACGTAATGATATCCTGTATCAGACTGTCAGGGATCTAGTCTGAAAGTGGTACACATAATTGCTTTGTAGTGCGGACAACGTACAAAGTTTTTGCCGACAACATTCTGAAGGTTGCGGCCGTGGTCTCTCATAGACCAGACACCGGATCCGCCGGGTCCCTGCAATGTATGTCAGGATGCAGACCGTACATAGCGACGTGCCCAGAGCAAAACCTACGCCGGGGTTGAAGAAAACAGGGCCGCCGTAGTTTTTGCGGTCAGTCGCCGGAAGGCGAATCACGGCAAGCACAACGCGTAGATCGTCAGTCGGATCAAGCCAGTCCATCGGCATCTGTTCGTGATATTAGCGTCTTGGGTGCAATATGCAGTCCTTTCAACCCAGGGGTAGTCGAAATGGTCGTACATCGAGGCGGGCGCATTCAAAATCGCCACCATAACAAGACTGCCACGTCAAGTTGCGTCCAGGGGTCATCTATGAAGAAAAGTCGAGTTAATAGGACATGTTCTCACAAGTAGAATACGTGCACAATGCAGGAACGTGGATGGCCGTCTTACATCTTTCCATGTTGCTTCAGTAGACAGCTCTATCGGTACGTCTTCCGACTTGTGATGCGATTTGTGATGGTCGTGTGTACAGTGTCGCGTTGGTAGTGAAAACAGTGCAATCAGCACAAGTAGGGCGCCCAGTGCATGTTTCCAGGCAGCCGTTCGCCGAGCGGGTGCCTGGGGCGTTAGGACAGTCGCAGCGTCGTGCAGGCCTTTCATGGTTGTCTCCGTCGACACAAATCGTGCTGTTGTGTTGTTTTCGTCAGACTCAAAAACAAGCATGGGATGTAGCTCATCTTCTTTTATTTAAACGTCCAGTCACCCCTCAAGTTAGGTCCGGCTACGGGCGGCTTGCGCTGCATGTCTGCACAGTACGCTGTACGTTCGTCTGACTCGCCCAGGGGTTCAAGGGTACGGTTTATCGTCAGGATTCAGGGCCTGTGCTGATGGGGAAGGTGGTCTCACTTGGTAGGAGTGGTGCACGCGACTAGATCACATCGCGGCACGATTACCCGTGTTGGCATCCTGACTTGCACGTTCAGCGAATAACAGCTCCCCAGATTGTAAAACGGGGCCTATCGCTGCTCTTCTGGGCTAGTCAGAAGCCTATCAGGGCCTCCCTATCACTAAAATGCTATCAACAATGCTATCAATAGTGCTATCGGTCTCACCCGGACCCCGAGTTCTTATCGTAGCCAGATGCAGGGGTATTATCCGTAGGTGAGGGGTTGTGTTGAGACAACGCCGAAAGCGGTGACGCACAGCAGGAGGTCAATCTTGTAGATGCCGTATGCCGTGCACAGTTAAATGCGGTGGACAAAAATTGCTTCTACAATTGAAATGTCGTTTGAAAACAATTGGAATAAAAAATGGCACAATTTTTTTACAATTTTTTTTTGTATTAAATCAATAATGGTTTTCTTACGAGGTTTTTTTTTTCGGGTTTCTTACACAAAAACAAAACGATTTAAAAGTAAGAGAACAAATTTAACTGCTTTTAACAAAACACAAAGTCTCTTCAACGTACTTAAAGACAGCCTATTTCATAAAGAGAGATAAACTCCCAGCCCAACACTCATTTTTCTGTCATGCTTCATCTTTGTTAATTTCAACTATCAACAGACACAAAGGTGATGGATACTTTGTAATTGATATTGAGAGCAGTAAAGTAAAACTGGAAAAGAGATTCATTACAACGAGCAAATAGCGACTGATAGAAGAAAAAAAGAAAGACACCATTCTGGTCATTGATACAGGCCATGAAACATGACAACGTCCGTACGCACAACCAACAATACCAGACAACATCCAAGCCAGCAAAGCTATCTTTGACATAGTGCGCACCCTGCCGTGTTCCACTACAACCAGGTATAGCACTGGTCTGCAATGGGGACGGTGACGCTGTAGATGGTGTCACTCCAAAACTGTGTGACGTTGGCAAAAAGGGTAAAGACAAACTCGGAAACGACTTCGACACTCTGGTCACAGGAGCCAGTAGATGTAGGCTGGCTAACACCAGTAGGACTGGCATCCTGGGAAGCGAAAAGAGTAAAGTCATTGTTGAAGCGAGGCTGGGTATCGAGACCAATGCTGAGATCGAGAAGACCGCCGAGCACTTCAAACGCAAGCTCCACCGAGAGGTTGATGAACGGTTCAATGGAAACAGCAGCCTTTTCTGTGATATTCGCCGTCGCCGAGTATGTGGGTGTCCACCCAGACGTAGTGGTACTGGAGCTGTTTCTAAAGTCCAGGTGGACATTGCCATCCGCGACAGCCACGCCTACATCGGCAGTCACTGTCACTGCACCGCTGGCGGCCAAGTCGGCGCCAACACCAAAGAGAAGCTCGGGTCCAATGACGAGGATGCCGGGGATGTTGACAAGATCATAACTGAGAGCTGGAGCCGAGTAGGAAAACGTAGTGCTGTAGGGTGCATCAACCACCGCCGTGATACCAAGATCCGCTGAAAGAGTCGTGTCAAAGTCGACAGACAATTCTGTGAGTTCTGCTTGCAGTACAGAGTATTTAAAAGTACCCGAAAGAGTCGAAGACAACGACACGGTGGCATAATCAGCCGTGACCGTAACATAGGGGGCGTATGTATACAGAGTCGTCGACGCAGGCAAGGACAGAGAGTTTGCAATGGTCAATGAAGGGTCCCACGAGATATCCCGTCTGGCAGTGCTGGCCACTTGGTTGGGAATGGAAGAGAACGAGATCTCAACAGCGTCTGCCGAGATGAAGTGTTAGCGGGTTGAGTTTTTAGGATCTGCGCTGGACACGGCTTAATGACAAACCTACCACAGACTTCGTTGACAGCAGCCTTTGCAGTCTTGGCCACAAGTGTGACAGAAGCGGGAATGGTGTCGATGGCATTCGACACGAAGAAACCGCGCTCGAGCTCAGCATCGCAGTCTCCCAAGTGGTTCGTAATGAACAGCAAGCTATGTGCCGAGGACCAGCTGGCCGTAGCGGATGCAAAGCCATCGGTACTGTTGAAAACGACAACGATAGCGTTAGCGCTGCAGCTCACACTTTGCACGGATGGAACATTTTCAAGCACCACAGCAGGATGCTGGAAAGCGAGCGTGGCGTTGACGAGGCTGCGGTCACCGACACCGTAGCTGAGGCTGACATTTCGGGATGGCAAGGCACGGTTGCCGTGGCCATGATGATTCTTCACCGGACCGAGTGTCAAGGCACTTCCAGTACACCAAGATGAGGCGACTATGGACGCGAGGAGGACGAGCCGTGTATTCATATTGACGGTTGGTGATGGGTGCTGGCACAGTGGGCGTGAATAATCTCTGTCTTTCAGCCCACAGCGTGGGAGTCTATGGACCTATTTATGCCCCTTAGTTATTGCATCAACGACATTTGGATGGAGACCCTGACAACGGTCACAGTGGTTGTTGTGCCCACGCCTGGTCATCATGGGCTTTTCCCATCTTCACGTGGTATGTTGCGATCTCAGATGAGAGATCCTGGAGCCAAAAATACCTATCGAGGCCCATATTAACAGTAGTCTGCAGAGCGGCCCATTCGATTGATGGAATTCTGCCCCACACACAATCTCTAGTCTCCGTCTGAGCTTCAATCCAACTGATGGGATGTGTGCAAGGGTCTGCGCCAATTGCAACCCAGGACGGGGTGCAACCTTGACTCTGGGCAATTGTACGTCGTAGCCCTGTCACATTCCTACTGTTTATGTGCATTGGCAGCAATTAGCTAAACTGTGATATAGCCAGGCTCCACACTCCTTTAGTGTGAATACAACCAGGCCAAGGGATGTTTGCGAGTATTAATGGACGTCTTTTATTATATATAACGAAAAATGCTCCCGTCGTATACCGAGGCCACTCCTCTTTTTTCTTCCCCTGTCAAAGCACCTGAAAGAGACAACAACCAAACATTCGATCAACCATATACGTCGTACTTGTTTTTTCCACCATTGCGTTTAACCACCCCGATAATCCCAGCACAGCTACTGCGGCGCGTAAATGAATGCGAGCTGGTCCATCTCGTCACCGTCCTGTCCCAGGAACCCCACAATTTGCCAGCCGGAAGGTGCCGTGAAAGTAGCGCAGTCACTCGTTGCAGTGCCTACAGTCAAGGTCCGCCCAGTGCTTGTCGTTGCTTTAATGTAGAAGTTACGTGTGTGACCATCCTTCTGGCCCTGGCAGAGGACAGCACTCGTCCAGTACTCGGATGCAGCGAGAGACAGCTGGGCCTGGCTACCACCAGTGCCGCCGTGGACAAACGACGTGCCACTCGTCAGGGTCAGACCGACGGAGTCAAGACGTGCACCACCACGAAATGTAAGTACGGAAGCCTTTGGTGACGTGAGGGTGGCAAGGGTGGTCAGGTCAGAGAACCAATCGCCATGCGGGCCGCCCCAGAAGTCCGACTGGCGCAAGGTCGTCGAGAGCTTCCAGTCAAAGTCGACCGTGATGGGGTTATGGTCGGACAGAATATCACCATCAGTTTGCACGAATTTGGTGCTCTCGTAGTTGAAATACGAGGCCGACAGCTGAACAATGGCATTGCCGCGGTAGAAGACTTTGTCAACAGTCTCGCAGTAGTTGGTGGTACTCGGGTTGTCGCACAGAGCCTCTTCTGTGGGAACAACACCGCCACGCTCGAGCTGCAGCCAGGCATCGGTCAGGCCGTTCTGGCTCGCGAAGATGCCGATATTGTCCTTGGTCCGTGTATACCGGCTGTTGGTATCGCCAAAGACAAGAACGGCGTTGCCAGCGCTCCAAGTGTCAATGTAGTCGGCCACCTGCGCCAGATTGGAGTTGCGAGCTGTCTCGTCGCCTGCCTCCGTTCCGGCATCGACATGGATGTCGTACATATCAATGTAGACCCCGCTGTCGACAATGGTGCGCATGAATGTGAAGCCCTTGGGCGTCAGGCAGTCGTCGCCCGACGCATCAGAGCAGTCATCCCATCCGATGCGCGTGTAGTCAATCCAGTCAAAATTGGCCAGTGTGTTGAGACCAGAACCAATACCAGCACCGCCGGAAGTTGCCGTGCGGTAGGTGTGGTTGTCTGTCGCATAGATGTATGCGTGGTAGTTGAAGTCCTGGCGGCAGTTAGTATTTGGAAGGGGTAGAAAAGTGTGACTTAAGAATGAACCTGAAAAGTCTACCTCCTGGACATTGATCACATCATAGCCATACTTGGCAAAGTCTGAGCCAATGGTTCCCGCGTTGGTGGCTTTGTCGCCAGGGACGTCGTTGGTTTGCAGAATTGCGGGCAAGCCAGCGACGTTCATTGACAAGATGTTAAACGACCCACTCGTGGCAGCAGCCGCAAGTTTGGTGCCGCCCACAATGGCAAGCGGCACCGCAGAAAAGACAGAGTGTGACAGCATGGCGGCGATAGAGACGTGGAGTCTGGTACAGGGTAAAGAGCGTGATGCAGCTGGTCTTCTTCGTTTCTTGCTCTTCTACTCATGGCGGGCAGCGTGGTCAATTTATGCTCACGATATTTTCATGTCATTTCCTTTGCGTCGTCATCGCATCTACCCCGGTTACCGCATTGTCCAGGGCTCATTTACACGATCTTATTTGGCAAGGCGGCCGGCAGAACTGCCGGAGTGCGGGGAGGGCTTTGTGATTTTGGGCCCTGGTTGTCGATAATTCACGTGCAAAAACGACGATCAAAGGATCGACTTTGCAAGCGTTTTGCGGGGTTTGTGCATTGATCATCTCAAAAGACGGTATCTCGCTAATTCCTGTACAAGTACAACGCAGGGCGGCCCCGCAGCCCGCTGGGGGAAAGCTTCGTCTTGGCATCCGATTCATGCAGAGATGTGGTGCTCAAAGACCAATGACAGCGACACGGGGTGCCCTGGCGATATAAGAAGCAACGTAATTCGACGTAGTGGCTGCAACTTGCTAGGGTTATGTCTTGGCGGTTTCTTGCAATGGAACATCGGGTCACGAACAAAAAGAAAGGCTGCCAAAAGCATCATTATTCAACTTCACATATTGTGTATAGACGAGACTGTTATGAGAATAGATCGATGAATGGGTTTGTCGATGAAAGACGCGGTACTCGTGCTACGCTCTCGACGAGAAAAGATGGGATATGAAAAGCAGAGAAAGACAGCACGTTGGGACACATGTTGACCACTGAACACGACAAAGTGCTGTGAAATTTTGACAATAAAAGTACGTCGTTCCATCGTCACTCATCGCTCTTCGAGAGACGTGGAACTATGAATTTGGACGTGGCACTGCGTTGCAATTTTGTTTTTGTTTTGAGCTCATTCCAAGTCGTTGTGTGATTTTTGTTTTATGCTAGAGAAGACGCCAGAACCGGCGGCGAACCCCTAAAATAATAGCGCATTGCAGGCGCTCGGCCAGGCTACAACCAACGCTGTCAAAATAGTGGTCTGGCAGCATCCACCAGGGGTTACTCATGCTGCCTAGAATGGCCGAGCAGTACGACGTATAGATATGACCTTGACCTGTGAAACAAAGACGCAATTTTCTGGCTACTGTAGTATGTATCCGTTACATACCCTCCTGGGTAGCCTTGTATCGAGCGATGAGTTCATTGAGATCCAAGACTACGTCGCCGTGGTCTCGAGTTGCAGCACGACGAGGCTTGACAAGTAATCTCGGCACCAGGAACGCACAGTGCTTCAGACCGGAGAACAGATGCCAATTATTGTGTTGGTTATTCCGTAGCAGTCCTCATCCTCTTCTTTGTTTTGCTTTTTGTTCTCATTTTGACGCACAGCTGGCCGACCGTTTTGTTCGCTCCTCTGCAAATTCCTGTCATTTTTTTGTCGTTAGCAGCCCGCAATCTATACGACGTACAGACCCGGCGTATGAGCCAAGACTAATTTCTCGCCAGTCTTTGCGTATCCCAGGAAAGCTATCTCGCGGTTAATTTCAGGCGCCAACTCTATGAGCTTCCTGCCAATCTGTAAAATAAAAACTCTTCCTATCTTTTCTGTCAGATCCACGATCATGTTGGTTAAACTTTTTGAATGCAGTGAAAATAGCGGGGATCGAAAAAGGGTGGCCCGATCTTGACGACGAAGCACGCTACAATTGGGGCGCCAAGAGGATCACTCAGCGACATCTGCCAAGGCAAGCTAGCAAAAAAAATAGGATGATCTCGGTCTGGACAAGTACCCGGGGCTGTAAATGTTCACCATATACTATGTACAAGGTGCTCGCTGAGGGGAAAAGAAAAGAGAAGAAGAAAATCAAGGGAAAAAAAAATAGGTTTTCTCAATAGGAAGAATAACAAGCTTCAGGGAGTTGAGAAGAATAATTTTTGTCTCCGCAGAAAGGCGGAATCTCTGATGTTTTTGAGACTTGTACCGACCATCTCGTGAGCTAATACCACTAACGCCACCGGCCGACTAACACGAGGGGCTCCAGACTCAGCACATTCCGCGGCTCTGCCCGTACATTCCAACGCTGGCAGCTCAAAACAAAGAGCAGAGCTTAGGATGTTGTCCATCATGTAGGAAGATAGAGCTGGGCAGGTTGTCCTGAATTTTCCTATTTATCGTAGTTTTTTTGTTTTGTTTCTAGTTCTTGTTCCTTCGCTTCTCGGTCTTTCCTGTCCGTCGATTCTCCTTCATCACGACAACTGCGAACGGCGCACCGCTCCAGAGCATCTCACTGTTGGTGGACTGCATCCGCGACGACAATCGACAACCATGGCAGCCCCTCTGTCCCTCCCTAACATGGCCGTGGCCGAGCCACGCAGCCCGACCCGCGAGATCGACGAGCCTGAATACGAGTATGACGATACCATTGAACTGGGCACCATCAGCCGCATTGCGACAGGTCTGCAGACTCGTCATGGAACAATCGAGGGCGACGGGCCGCAAAAGTCAGACCCCCGGTTGGACCCTTCCAAGCCCGAGTTTGATCACTACCGCTGGGCGCAGATGGTCCTGCAGACAATCAACCGCCAGGGAATCCAGATCCAGGAGCAAGGCGTGGCCTTCAGCGACCTCTGCGTATCCGGCTCCGGAGCCTCCCTCCAGTACCAGCAGACGGTGGTCACGACAATGCTTGCGCCGTTTGGAATGCTGGTCAATGCCTTGACTGGTCGCCGTCGTGCGACAGAACGGACTCGCATCTTGCGCGGCTTCGATGGCACTTTGGAGAGCGGCGAGCTACTGCTTGTTCTTGGCCGTCCCGGCAGTGGTTGCTCGACGTTCCTCAAGACCATCTGCGGACACCTTGGCGGACTGACCATGGAGCCCTGCAGTGAGGTGCAGTTCCGTGGCATCAGCTACAAACACATGTTCCAGCACTACCGTGGTGAGGTGGCCTACAATCAAGAGGTGGATGAGCACTTTCCGCATCTGACCGTCGGCGAGACCCTGTCTTTTGCCGCTTCGGCCCGCGCCCCACAGCAGCGGCCCGCCGGCATCACGCGGAAGGAGTACGTCGAGATTATTGTCAAGGTCGTCATGGCCGTCTTTGGCCTGTCGCACACGTTCGACACAAAGGTTGGCAACAATTTTGTGCGTGGTGTCAGTGGTGGCGAGCGCAAGCGTGTCAGTATCGCCGAGATGTTTTTGTCTCGCACCCGCATCGGCGCCTGGGATAACAGCACGCGCGGTCTTGACTCCGCCTCGGCTCTGCAGTTTGTCAAGTCACTTCGACTCTCGGCGGATCTTGGCAAGACGTGTCACGCCGTGGCCGCGTACCAGGCATCACAGCTCATGTACGACCAATTCGACAAGGTTGTTTTGTTGTACGAAGGCTACGAGATATACTACGGACCCTGTGATCGTGCCGTTGAATATTTTTCCAACATGGGCTGGTATCGCAACCCGCAGCAGGTTGCGCCCGACTTCTTGACCGCCATCACCAACCCGACCGAGCGCAAGCCAGTCGAGGGCATGGAGTCCAAGGTCCCGCGCACGGCTGCAGAGTTTGCTGAGTACTGGAAGAACAGCCCCGAGCGCAAGGCGACTCTCCAAGAAGTCGCCGACCATCGCCAAAAGTACCCCATGGACGGCGAGGAGTCTCGCATCTTCCATGATAACCACAAGGAGCAGCAGGCTCACCACACCCGTGCCGCTAGCCCTTACCTCTTGTCTCCGTGGATGCAGGTCCGCCTTTGCTTAAAGCGTGCCTTCCAGCGCATGCGCAACGATTTGCCCGCCACGCTCACCACTGTCAGCATCCAAATCATCCTCGCCCTGATTATCGGTTCCGTCTTCTTCAACTCGCCCAACGACACCAGCTCCTTTTTCCAGAAAGGAGCAGTCATCTTCTTCGCAGTGCTGATGAATGCCCTCATCACGGTCAATGAGATCCTGCAGTTGTATGATCAGCGTCCCATTGTGCAAAAGCATCTCCGCTACGCATTTGTACATCCCTACACCGAATCTGTCGCCGGCATCATCAACGACACGCCCGTCAAGCTATTCCGCTGTTCCATCTTTAGTGTCATACTGTACTTTATGGCCAATCTCCGCCGTGAAGTCGGTCCGTTCTTCATCTTCTATCTTTTCCTCACCATTGCCATCTTCACCATGTCTGGTATTTTCCGCAGTCTGGCGGCTGCCACGAAGTCTGTTGGTCAAGCCATGGGTTTGGCCGGTATTATGGTCATCGTCATCGTCATCTACACCGGTTTCACTCTCCCACAGACGTACATGCATCCGTGGTTTTCCTGGCTCCGCTGGCTGAATCCCATCTACTATGCATTCGAGGCGCTGATGAGCAACGAGTTCCATGGCCGCATGTTCCCTTGCACGCAAACCGAGCTTGTTCCCATATATGGCACGGGCGACAACTTTGTTTGTGCGGCCGTTGGTGCTGTAGCTGGCCAAAATGAGGTCTCGGGTGACCGGTTCCTAGAACTCAACTATGGCTACACATACTCCCATCTGTGGCGCAACCTGGGTATCATGATTGGTTTTTTGATTGCCTTCCACGTGTTCTACATGGTCGCAACCGAGATGAACCGGGGCAGCGAGTCCAAGGCTGAGGCCCTTGTCTTCCGTCCTGGCCATGCTCCGGCGGCTCTCCGTGGCCACCACAAGGACTCTGATGCCGAGGCGGCTGCTTCGGAGCAACCCATGGCACAGGTGGCCGCTGCCGAGGCGCCATCTGTGAACCGTGATCATTTGCCCGTGCAAACGGATATTTTGATGTGGAAGGGTCTCCAATACGACATCCCGGTCAAGGACGGCACTCGCCGCCTGCTGGATGACGTCAACGGATGGGTCAAGCCCGGCACTTTGACAGCTCTCATGGGCGTTTCCGGTGCAGGCAAGACCACTCTCCTGGATGTTTTGGCACAGCGTGTGTCTATCGGCGTTGTCAGCGGTGATATTTTGATTAATGGCAAGATGCCCACATCGAGTTTTCCCCGGCGTACCGGATATGTTCAACAACAAGATTTGCACCTTGAAACAACGACCGTCCGCGAGGCTCTCCGCTTCAGTGCCATTCTCCGCCAGCCCCGCTCTGTTTCCAAAGCCGACAAATACGCCACCGTCGAAGAAGTCATCCAAATGTTGGGCATGCAAGACTTTGCCGAGGCTGTCGTTGGCTCCCTAGGCGAAGGCCTGAATGTTGAACAGCGCAAGCTGCTCAGTATCGGTGTGGAACTGGCTGCCAAGCCCACTCTTCTCATATTTTTGGACGAGCCCACCAGCGGCCTCGACTCGCAGAGTTCCTGGACCATCTGCCAGTTCCTTCGAAAGTTGGTCGACAACGGACAGGCCGTCCTGGCCACCATTCACCAGCCCAGTGCCCTGCTGTTCCAGACTTTTGACCGGCTCCTCTTCCTGGCCAAGGGTGGCCGCACCGTGTACTTTGGCGATATCGGACCGCGGTCCAAGATTCTGCGAGACTACTTCACCCGCTGCGGCGCCCGTCCTTGCGGCGACATGGAGAACCCAGCCGAGTACATTTTGAACATGGTGTCCGGCGATGGTGCCGCGGGTGTCGATTTTGTCGAGTGCTGGAACACCAGCCCCGAGCGGACCGAGGTCCTTGCCGAGCTTGGCCGTCTGTACCAGCTGGCGGACAAGCCCGGCCACAACAGTGCCACGCAAAGCAAGGATCTAGAGCGTGAGTTTGCGCAGCCCTTCTGGGTCCAGTTCCGCTACGTTGTCGTACGTGCGTTCCAGCAGTACTACCGCCAACCCGACTACATCTACTCCAAGTTCTTTTTGGGCATCATCACCAGTTTGTTCATCGGATTCTCGTTCTGGAAGGCCAACTCGTCGATGCAGGGTTTCCAGAACGCACTCTTCAGTATCTTTTTACTGTGTACTATCTTCTCGACCCTCGTCAACCAGATCATGCCCAAGTTTGTCGTCCAGCGGTCGCTCTACGAGGTCCGTGAGAAGCCGTCCCGTGTCTACTCGTGGCAGGTCTTTGTTCTCTCACGTGTCGTGGTGGAGATTCCCTGGCAGATCTTGTTGGGCATCATTGCCTACGCATCTTTCTACTACCCTGTGTTTGGTGTCAACACGCCGTCCCAGAGCCAAGGCCTGATTCTTCTGTTCATTGTCCAGTTCTACATCTACGCCGCCAGTATGGCCCAGATGGTCATTGCCTCTATCAACGACCCGCATCTTGGTGCCATTCTCGCCATCTTCATGTTTGGTCTATCCTTCATCTTCAACGGCGTCCTGCAGCCACCGTCGGCCCTCCCTGGCTTCTGGATCTTCATGTACCGTGTGTCCCCCTTTACTTATTATATTGGCGGCATCAGCGGCACAGCGCTCCATGGCCGTGCCGTCATCTGCTCGGCCGCCGAGCTTAGTGTCTTTAGCCCGCCGAGTGGATACACGTGTGGTCAATACATGGGTCCCTACCTGCAAGTCGCCCCCGGTAGTCTCAACAACCCCGATGCCACGTCCGACTGCGAGTACTGTCAAATCTCCAATGCCGACCAGTATCTAGCTGGGCGTGAGATTTATTACTCGCAGCGGTGGCGCAACTACGGTATCTTCTGGGCCTACTTTGTCTTCAACATCTTTGGCACATTCGCCACATACTACATCTTCCGCGTCAAGAGCTGGCACAAGAAGACGGGGCTCAGTCTCAAGTCGAGCAAGAAGACCAAGAAGACCAAGCATGCGGAGCCCGAGGTTGTAGGGGAGAAGCCTCAGGGCGCTGCATTGGCCGATGAGCGTGCTCCAGTCAATGGAACAGCCGCAGTGAATGGGGATGCCATCGCAAATAGCACCGGGGCAGTCAATGGAGCCGGTGCCACCAATGGGTCTAGCCCGGCACAAGGAACCGGCGTTGCTGTGGATGTGGCGAGGTCAGACAACCAGACTGTTGAGAAATCGGTGTAGTCCTGAGTGTTGGTCGGGATTTGAAGTGTTGAGTCTCTTCCCTTTGTATTTTTCCTTGTACTTTTATTTGCATACAGTCACATAATAATAACCAGTTTTCAATAATAATCTTTCCCATTTCACACCTTATTTCTGCCATGCTGCGGCGTCGTATTCATGCACTGTGGCGGTAAACTGCTCCCCAGCCTTGACCCATCCCTTGATCCCGCCCTGCAATACGAGACTCTGCATGTTCTTGTCATGCTGCGATGCAATGTAGTCGGCAAACCAGCCGCCCGCACGACAACCACGGCCACCCGATGAGCCTGCTGGTCAGTATGGTGTATCTGGCATCTCTTCTGAGTGTTTACCATCCTCTTAGGATCAGCACATATTTTTTGTCACTGGACTTACCACAATAGAATATCACTTTACGGACACCGGCAGACTTGAACATCTGGTAAACCGTTGGGATTGTTGGCCACAAACTCTGTGCAGGGAGATTTATAGAGCCTTGGATTGTGCCGCCCTATAAAAAATGCGTTTAGAAATAGGGGCCGCAGCCACAGCCGGAAGTTTGAACACACCTCGTGGTCGTTGCGGCGAAGGTCAATCAGAACGTAATCTTTGCCGGCCACCGCCTGTGGATCTTGCAGCAACGCCAACACCTCCTCACGTGTGAGAAAGACAACATCTGCCTTGGGGTCTGGGTAGGCAGCATGCCATGGTGCTTGGGCCTGTGTTTCCTGTATCGTGGCTGCCATGTTGTTCGAGATGGCCGTATTGCAGTGTGTTGCCGGTGAGGGGCTACAGCGCGTACGGAGTACTCAGAACAGAGGACGCCATGGCATAACGGCTGATGCCGGCAATACAGTGGGGCGTCGTAATGTCGTCAGCGCTGGCTCTGGTTGGTGTTGGTTGGGAGTTGGGGACGTGTCTCTCCTGGGCTGTGATTGGCCGAATTTACTTGTTCAATTCAGTCCGCCAAAAATCAACAAATTGTTGATTGACAACAGAAGAAGAAGCAAAATATACAGTAAAGTGGTTTACAGTGTATGGCAAGGGTTGAATGTCTGTTGGAACAGTGATATTTACAGGCCATTAATATTTGTGGATTTTGTACGAAACATTCTGGTAAATATTTTTCACCGAATTAATATGCGCATAAAAGTACACGAAAAACTATCCAAAACATATTTGAACACAAACATCCAAACACAAGCATCCTTTTACATGAAGTGCAAATCCACCTCGTCGCTCCAAATGAAGACGACAACGACGACGCCGACGCCGACGCCTTTTAACAACAGTACCAAATTCATAGGCCAGCCTCCAACAATACGGCCAACCACGTACGGCAACCACGCCGGCAAAGACATGGAGAAAAGGAGGAGTGCGGACGACTACAGCACGGGGCCCTCGCCAGAAGAGAGAGCCTTGGATAATCATGACGATCAGTCTGGCAGGGATGATGCAGCACCGACCTCAGCATTCAGGGCGCTGGGCTGGTTAGACCGGTTTCTGGCTGTCTGGATCTTCTTGGCCATGGTGGTCGGCATCCTGCTGGGCAACTTTGTGTCCAACGTCGGGCCGGCACTGCAAAAAGGCAAGTTTGTTGGCGTGTCGGTCCCAATTGCGGTGGGTCTGCTGGTCATGATGTATCCCATTCTGTGCAAGGTGCGCTACGAGTCACTGCATGCGATATTTGGACACCGCGGTGTATGGCGGCAAATTGGGTTCAGCATCATCATGAACTGGATCGTGGCCCCCTTCTTCATGGTATGTCCAATGTTGGGAGTAATGTATCGCGTATTGAAACAGGCAAACTGACACACTATAGCTTGCCCTTGCATGGGCGTTCCTCCCTGACAAAGGCGACCTACGGTCCGGCCTGATTCTCGTCGGCCTTGGCCGATGCATTGCCATGGTATGGCAACACACCCAAGCAACGCCCACGCTCAAACGACACACACGTGCTGACTCCCTCCCTCTAGGTACTCGTCTGGACACAGCTGGCCGGCGGCGACTCCGAGTATTGTGCTATTTTGGTGGCGATCAACTCGGTTCTGCAGATGGTGCTCTTTGCGCCAATGGCCGTGTTTTCTATCCGCATCATCGGGCACGAAACGGACGGCGGGGACATTTCGTACTCGGTCGTGGCCGTCAGTGTGGCCGTCTTCCTGGGCATTCCACTTGGTGCAGCCATTGTGACGCGCGTGGTTCTCAGGACACTGGCCGGTGCAGAGTGGTACGACCGTGTCTTTATCCGATTTGCCTCGCCGTGGTCCCTGATCGGCCTGCTGTACACGATTCTTGTGCTGTTTGCGTCGCAGGGCCATGCCGTCGTGCATCAGATCGTCAGCGTGCTGCGGATTGCGGCGCCGCTCGTTGTGTATTTTGTTGTCATCTTTTCAGGGACGCTGTGGGCCACGTATCGCCTTGGCTTTGGCTATGCCCTGGCGACAACACAGAGCTTCACGGCGGCAAGCAACAATTTTGAGCTGGCTATTGCTGTAGCCGTGGCCACCTTTGGCCCGGACAGCGACCAGGCACTCGCAGCCACGGTTGGCCCGCTGGTGGAAGTGCCGGTGCTGCTGGGTCTTGTGTATCTGGTGCGATGGGCAGCCAAGCGCTGGAGCTGGAAGAAGCAGAAGTAAAAGTAAAAGTAGGCCACGAGTGACAGATGAACAATCAACATGTACAGCTTTCGTGCTCATGTAGCGCTGTCGATGATGCTGAACACACGCGTAGCTTTGACCGAACAGGGGCCTGATGCGCAGCCAAGTGTTTTGCGTGCCAACTCACAGTCGCCATAGCCGTGCAGATCGGCCACGATGGACGCAGCGGCGTCGCAGTCCATGAATGTGCCTGGCGACGATGCACGCCCTGAGCCACAGGCTGGAGTTGAGTCGCAGAAAGGCGTGGTATTGGGAAAGGTCGGGGAGTTGCTGGTCGTACTGATCGTACTGGTCGTGGTGTTTGCGCTTGTGGATGGAGTCGGCAGCGAGGTGGGTTGTGTGTCGTGCGAGACGACAGGAGTGGATGTAGGAGGAGCGGCAGCGGTCGGGATGGCTGTTGGGGCAATCGAGATGGCAGTAGGGGTGCTGGTCGAGATGGCGGCCGGGATGGTGGTCGTCTTGTCCAGACCATTGCTCCGCAGAAACTCGTCGACCGTCTCGCTCGCCACACCGTTCTGGGCGAGCAGTACCCTCAAACAGCGGTTCTCGGCAGCCACGGCGCGGGCAGCAGATTGCATGTCGAGGCTGGCCTGGACGCCCTGGTTCTCGTAGGCGCGGATGCGCTGCCGCATGTCTTCGATGAGTTCTTTCTGGCGCGCCCGGGCTCGGCGCTGGTTCTCCCGGAGGAGGACTCGGACCTCGGGCGTCTTATTATTCTAGCGAGGTGAGCCTGTGTTTAGCGTTGTCGACTAGGAGGGCTGTCACATACCTTTCTCGGCATTCTTTGCGGTTGTTGCAGGGGTTGGCGTCGAGGCAAAACGGGACAGGAATGCGGCTGCCAATGTTCGTTGATGTCGAGGGGTTTCACTACGATAGAAGTGGATACCAGCCACACATGCACTGGCCACAGCTGCTGCGAGTGAGCAAGAGGGCGCTGTAACTTCAGTGGGTTCGGGCTCAATGATGCGCTGTAAATTAGGGCCGAAGCTGGGCTCCCTGAACACCACCCCTTCGCTGAGCAAGATCTTCGGCCTTCGGCGCCGGGGCCGACAACGCACGACGTCTTGTAGCTGCACCTACTTTTACCCCGACGTATCGTACTTTGCAAATGGTAGGCGCTAGTCATGAAGTCGGCATGAGTAGCCGACTGTGGATGCATGTGCTTGACGGCAGGGTTCGTTTGGCGGCAACTCCAGCTACTCTACGCTTTTGCATACTAAGAAGGCAAATACCTAAATATATGTACAGCCAAGCGTCAGAGGGCCGATGCTGTTGGCTGCCAGTGTGATATCGATATAGCTGCTGCCAATATACTTGTCCCGTGGCTACTCGTCTTTGTTCCTGTTGTCTCTTTTTTGTGTTTATTTTGTTTGTTCTTCCATCGACTTCACCACGTCTTCCTCATGTCTTCCTGGGTAGTGCGAGCTGCCCCTGGCTGGCATAGCTCGCAGACATTCTCGACTTCTTCCCAGCTACGGGCATCCTTTCTTCGTTCTCTCACAATCACACATCAAACTCGCTTCTCGACATCTCGCCCACGATACAATGAAGCTGTCACAGCCACGCCGAGCGGGACAGCGGGAGCCCTGGCTGGCGTCAAAATTCTCGACTTGACACGCGTGTTGGCCGGCCCATTCTGCACACAAATTCTGGCCGACTATGGCGCGGATGTCGTCAAGGTCGAACACCCCAGGGGCGGTGACGACACACGCCTCTGGAGGGATGCAGGCGAGAGGGGCTTCTGGAAGGATGGAGAGGCGACCTCGCTGTATTTCAACACCATTAACCGCAACAAAAAGTCAATTGCCATCAACCTGAAGAACGAAAAGGGCCGCCAGCTCGTGCTGGACCTCGCACGGCAAGCTGATATTGTGTAAGTCGATATTTTCTCCATTCTATCAGGTACGTGACACTGACATTCCAGCGTCGAGAACTTTGTCCCAGGAAAGCTGGACCAGCTCGGTTTGGGCTATGCTGCCCTCAAGGCTGTCAACCCGTCCGTCATCCTCGCCAGTATCTCGGGATACGGTGCCACAGGCCCGTATGCCCACCGTGCCGGCTACGATGTAATCGGCGCAGCAGAAGGTGGCCTGCTGCATATCACGGGCGAGCCCGACGGCGTGCCCACCAAGCCTGGTGTCGGTCTCATGGACATGTGCACCGGTCTGTACTTGCACGGCGCCATCCTCGCCGCGTTGCGCCAGCGTGATGTGACGGGCGGCCGTAGCGGCGGCATTGGCCAGCATGTGGACACGTCGCTGTTTGAGACGACTGTCAGCATCATGGCCAACGTCGGCATGTCGTGGATCAACTTGGAGAAGGAGGCCCAGCGCTGGGGCACGGGACACCCGACCATCGTGCCCTACGAATCGTTTCCCACCAAGGATACCTTTTTCGTGATTGGTGCCGTCAACGACCGGCAGTTTGAGATTTTGTGTCGGCTCGCGGGACAAGAGGCACGAGACAAAGATTCTCAGAAGGGCATTGCCGACACGTGTGCATCGTCTGACATTGACATTGCCTCTTTGCCCAAGTCGCCCCTCTACTCGTCCAACTCAGCCCGCATCCAGAACCGTGTCACACTGCACAATTTGCTAGCAGCACGGTTCCGCACTCGGTCGACGGCAGACTGGGAAAAGGCATTTGCCGGCAGCGGCCTGCCCTACGGCCCCGTCAACACGCTGCAGCAAGTGTTTGCCCATCCGCAGGTACAGGCACGGCGCATGGTGGAGACGGTGCCCCAGGAGGCGGCTGTGTCGGGGACCGTCAAGGTGCTGGGCATGCCGGTCAAGTTCAGCGAGACGAGGCCAACCGTTCGGACGGGTCCGCCAGGCCTTGGTCAGCACACGGAGGAGGTCCTGTCGAGTGCACTGGGATTGTCCGAGAGTCAGATTGCAGAACTGCGGAGGGAGGGTGCTCTTTAGACCGAGAACGTGTCAATCTCAAACATTAATCATAGCTGTTGAATATGCTTTTCTTCGCAAAAGATATATTAGATACATGAACCACGAGAATGAATAGAACGCCCAAATGACAAACGCTCCTCTTCTCGTCATCATTATCGTCAAAACTCCATCCCACCCGATCCTCACAAGTCGTGGAACAATTCTTGGAAATCCACCATTGAGTAATAGTCTGCCAGTGCATGATCTGGTGTAAAGGTATCGTCCATGGGCATTCCGTACATGGTGGAAGATCCGGGAGAAACAACAACACCGGATGTGCCGTAGCCGTCCTGCACCGGAGGTATAAATGGCAAGGCGAATGAAGGTTGTGGTTGTTGGTTGTTCACTTGTTGTTGTTGCTGCTGTTGTTGTTGCTGATAGAGTGACGGCGGAGGCGTTAGACCAGGGTGTTCGTGGCCTGTCGGGGCACTCGTAGCCTGGCCATCTACCTGGGCATTCCAGCCGCTCCTTCCAGCGCCGCATATGCAGCTGCCACTTGTCGGGCGGTATGCCACAGCGGCCACCTCCTGCATGGCACTCATGCTCAGACGGGCAAAGGTGTCGTAAGGTGCTCGTGCATCATTCCAGCGTTCGCCAATGGCTGTCAGAATATTGGAGCAGTCGCGGAAGTCACATACGACGTCAAGTAGGGCGGGCATGAAGGGTGGTGACCGTGGCGTTTCGGCGACATCTGCCGTTGCTTCGCGGTACACTTGGCGGCACCATTTCTTCCGTCTCTGGGCACAGCAACCGACAGCGTAGACGTTCGCAAGACCGGCCATAAAGATGGTGTACAAGGTGACCCAGGAATAGTTGAATTGGCCGGCGCGGAGCAGCTCTCCATACCGTTGCAGCACGCCTCGCGACGCAGTCCACAGAATATGCAGTGGATCGTCAGCAATGTTGTTGCTGTTATTGTCGACACCGTCGGCTATGCTACAACTACCATCATTGTCCCCGTCGCCGTCGGTTGTACTGTTCCGGCTGGTGGCGGCACCACTGCCTCGCTCTTCGTAGACGCGTTCCAGTGCAGGAAATGCCGTGGAGGGGCGGAACAACATAAGACAAGCACTGTGGTACAAAGCCTGGTACCAGCTTGGGTTCAGAAAGGACGTGCGAATGGGCTGGTCTGGCTGTTGGTACTGCTGGAGGTTGAGCCGAACAATGCCCCGCTGCCACTCGTGGAGGGACTTGTAGATATCACGGCGTACCGCGCGTCTTTCGTGTAGAGGCTGTGTCTGTACAGAGCGGCTTGTGTACATACAGCGGTGAATGCGTGCCTGTAGTCGACGATACAAAATATGGTGGAGGAAGAGGGATGTCGGTGTGCCGTCGCTAGGTGTACTTCCAACAGTACTCGCCGCATTATCTTGGCCTATCTCGTCGTCGTTGGCCGCAGACGGAAGTGGCACACCAATGTCGTCGTCGTGGATGGCCAGCGGACGGCCGAGCGAGATGTTGACAATGGTCTCGAGGTTGTAGTAGCACCAGAAACTGCGCCGCTGCATCTCCATGCGTATGGCGGCGGGCAGTGGGCCCGTAATGTGCACCTCACATCGTTGCAAAAGACGCGCTGCGGCTGCACCGGTTGGACCTGCACCAGTCTGGTGCAGCCCGAGCTCGACCACCAGCTGTGTTGCTTGGCCCAAAGCCTCCCATAGCTCGCTGGATGTATCTCTCAAACTGGCATGGATGCCGTACTTGCAGTAGAGAAGTAGCGCCTGCAGTGCCCGTAGATCACGGAGTGACGTCACAGAATCCAGCCGTGCCAGAGCCCGTGCAAAGTGCCGCTCGGCGTCGCCAAATCCAAGTCCCCACTCCAGATGGCGCTTTGCAGGCACCGCTCCGAGCGCCAGCACAATATCAAAGGCAAAGGCAGCCGCCGCGTCTTGCTGGTACCGGCGCCGGTCCGCATACAATTCTCGCACCATGCTCATAAACACGGGCTGATGCAGCAACGGAAAGGTCAGGTGCCAGTGGGCAAAGTAGGACTCGATGAGTGGCATGGCGACGGATCCGTCGACGAGTGTTGTCGGTGTGCTGGCGGCCCTTGACATAGCCATCCGCTCGCTTCTGCCGTTTCTATCAGTGTCGGCTGTATGCGTACTTGCCATATCGGACGCTGTGCCGTCACCGCCGTAGCCATAACCGTATCCGCGCCGGCCCTTTTCTGAGAGTGTGCCGGCGCCAGTTCCATTCACGGTCCCATTGGCATCGATACCGTTTGCCGTCCCAGACTCACTGCGGTCATTTTTACCGTCGGTGCCGTCATCATGTGATGCACCGTCAACGACGCGCTCGACGACATCTGTAAACTCGACGCCGTTGCTCGAGCCCAGATACCGTGCTTCCTCGCCGGGGGCGCGATGGGCCGAGGTGGACTTTGTCGATGACAGTCGATTGACCAGCGGTGGGTGTGACTGCAGTTGTTGCTGTGGTTGTGCTGGAGGTCGAGGTGGCGGTCCAAGAGGCTGTGATTGATGTGGATGCTGAAGAGATGCGTTGACGGACAGGGATGAAGGCTGGATCGAGGTCGACGGGGTGGCGAAGTCGGAGGGTGGTGGCCGTTGTGATGGCGAAGGGAGGTGGTTAGATGATGGTGTCTGCGATGGTTGGTCTTTTTGTTGTGATGTCTGTTGCGACGTCTGTTGTGATGCGAATTGAGCCTGAGACGGAGATGGCGAAGGCGACGGCGTTGGTGATTGTCCGGCGTTGCCGCTGTGTCCGTTGGTGAGTGGCGGCTGGGACTGTCCAAAATCTGTGCCGGCGGCGGCCATCGTCATGACCATGGCAGCTTCGTGCTCGGCATCCGTAATCGCCAGCGGCATGCTGTCGCTGTCAGGCATCGGCGTGTCGCCAGGCCCTGTCCCAACTGTCTCTGCCCCAGGCTCACGATCCCGGCCACGGTCTCCGTCCCGAAGCCGTGCATTCTCGTGCTCCAGCTCCCGCAGCCGCCGCTCCACCGAATCGATGTATTCCTGCCGCAGCTGCCGGTCGTGCCACTTGTTGGGATATCGGCACGGCACCTGTCCCTTGGTGCACGACGTGCAGCTCGGCATGCGCCGGTCGCATTTCGTCTTGCGCGAGTGGCATCGTTCGCAGGCCCGCATGGTGACGATGTCGTGTCACGCTCTCTCGAGAATTGCTGCCGTGTCATCAAGACATCAATCGTTATCCCATTAACGGCATTGGATGGATGTTGGGGTTTCTGCGGAAGTCTGGAGAAGGTGTCTGTCAGCGTTAGGAAGGAGACGTCGGCTTTTTTTGCCGAAGCGCAGTCGCGACTGCCTCTGTAGTGAGCTCTGTCCCCCGTAGTAGGTCCACAGCGTGCGGGGTATCACCACTAACATCCACTAGCACAGTCACTAGCGTTGTCTTTCCCCAGATAGCTTGCGTCGGCCAATTACACCACCGATTGCGGCGTCATGATGCATCGTGTCGATGGGCTCAAAGTTGTCCTGTATTAAGTCATGACGCGAGTCTATAAGCATAAATTTTGTGCCGACCTAGTCTCTAATTTCTGCGAGATATAGCTTTTTTGGGGGGGGATAAATCTTGTCGAGAAAAGATTACTTGCAACAGAAAGAAACCAAAGCAATTACCACTTCGATTGTCGTAATAACCTATATCAAACTTACAAAGGACGACTGTGACTGTACAGGATAGAGGTCAGTTTATACACAGGAATATAATCGGACCAAAACAACGGTATCGACATGTGACCTATGATATAAAACTACAAACAAAGCAGGGGATGTGGTGTTTGGGCCGCAAAATTCGGTGGACGTGGCTGCCGATTTTAGCGGTGTCTGCACCGAGGGGCAAGTCACAACAAGGTACAGTCGCATGCCCTTCGGGAGGCCGAATACCATACCATACCATACCTGCATATACAGTCACCACCACCCTGCCCCGTTATTGCGTTGATGTTACTCAACCGTTACATCTTCTCATTGTTCTACCAGAAATAGACCCCCTCCCTCCTAGCCTGATCAACGAGCAGAGACTCTTTCCCCTAGGAAGTGCCTTTGTAACTCTTAGTCTTACACCCATCTACTCTATAACGTGCTCGTTGCTTAGAGCCGGGCCTGGCATTTGCGATCACCGCGGCTTTTTTGCGCCTCCTCCTCGGCCACGTCCTGTACGGCCAGCAGAGACAGCGCTTGCCACCGCGCAATGCGTTTGGCCAATGTCTGGTCGGCTATGTCGAGCCACGCAGGGTTCCATTTCGGTAGTCGCCGGCCGTTTGTGCCCGGCGCAGGCTCACCAGCCAGGGCGCGTAACGTCTCGAAATACTCCTCGAAATTCGGCGCCACCTTGAAAAAGGGCTGGCCGTCGCCGACGCGGTTCAGTCGGTCGGCCTCCCACTTCTTCTGCTCCTCTAGCGGGGGCAACTGGATACGGCCGGCCAAGAAGCGGGCGACGACGACGGCCTGCCATTCAAAGACCAAGAAGGTGAAGCCGGCGGAGACCTACATTGTTAGTTCGGTTAGTCTGGATAGTCTTGAAAGTCTGGATTGTGGGAGGACGGGAAAGGGGAAATAGGAGCGTACACCACCGACAAAGGCCAGGGTCGGGTCCTCCTGTTTGAAGATATGCTCGTAGGTGCCCAGGATGCGGCGATTGGCGATGGGGACGGTGGGGAGGAAGGGCAGGCTGAAGTCGTAGCCGGTGCCAAAGATGATGTAGTCGACGTCGTGGACCTCCGTGCCGTCAGAAAAGTAGACTGTGCGGGTGCCGGGCTCGGTGGACACGCGCGCAATGGTGGGCTTGACCACCATGCGCGGATGCTCCAGGGGGACGAGGCCGTACTTGCGGTGGGGGGCGCGCACGGATGCGTAGACAGGGCTCTTGGCGACGTTAGCGACGGCGCGGGCAATGTCGGTGGCTGAGACGGAGACGCCGATGGTGACGACGGTTTTACCGCGGTAGCGCTCGGGCCCACGGTAGATCTTGCTGTGCTCGACGGCGCCAGGGTTGTTGGCGGCAAAGGCAAGCAGGCCGGGCACGTCGGAGAAGCGTGGGACGCTGTAATGGCCGCTGGCGACGATGAGGGCGTCAAAGGTCTCCTGCCACCAGTAGTTGTGAGCGCCACCGGGTAGGGCCTTACGCAGAGTCAGGACCCACTCGTCGCCGTGCTTCTCAGCCCGCTCGACCGTGGTGTTGTACTCGACCAGCCGGCGGTATCCCTTGCGGTCGAGCAGGCTCTCGACCCACTCGCGGATGACCTCGCTGCTGCGGAAGGGGATGTGGGGGTCGACGACGCCACTGCGGCCGGCCACGGGGAAGGGCTCCTCAGTGTAGCTCATGATGCGGTCGTCGATGTTGCTTATCATGCCGGGGTAGACGGGCGTGTACGTGTAGCGGCGCTCCTTGTCGTTGACCGCGGGTGTTTGGTTCGTCACTGCAGGCAGCACGGGCGGGATGGGCACAGGCCGGTCCGCTGTGTGCTCGACGAGGTCGCGCAGCGACGGCAGCCGGGGCTGTTCGTGGGCATCGCTAATCCTGGTCGTGTCAGAGCGAAGACAGGGGAGGAAAGAGAGGGAGGAAGCAAAGAGAGAGCGGGAGAGCAACGTACCAGATGCCGCCTGCCTTTTCGCGCCGCTCAAACACGCGTATGATGTCAAACTTCTTCTCGCGCGCCAGCGCGTCGACCGTGATGGCGCCCGCAGGGCCTGCACCCACGATGGCGACACGCGCAATGGTCGTAGCCATGATGTGAACTGTGAGGCTCTGTTGTGTGATATGCTGTCCTGCCTTGTCTGTGCCGGGCAGCACTGTGTTGTTTTGGTCGAGTCCACGATCAGTCGCAGCTGGATGCCGATGTAGCCGCCAAACACCACCAACATGAAGTACCACGATGCTCCAAGAGACCTCAGTAGCCATCGATCTATGTCGCCATACAGTGGTGAATCCTGCGCCGGCGGTCGGAGCTGTCGATCTGCGCCATGCGAAGAATTCGTCCGCACTCGCAATGGCGCAACGGCAGTCGATGTGACACCATCGCCCGGGCATGGACGGATTGCGCTGAGTGGGGAGCAGCGGACTGGCGCCTCCGGATATAAGTCGGTGGACCCTGCGCCGTCCTGTCTGTCTTTGCCCGGCCCCGCTCCCCACTGTTCTCTGTTGGTCCTGCAGAATTCTTGTTAATTGATTCGCTCTTTCTTTCGGTCCTGTGCAGTCGCTGCTGTCTTTCCTGACGATATCACGGACTGTCCTTTCTCCATTCGTACGGGTGATTCGGTCTGGCAAACTTCCTCCACTGCGCTCCGATATTGGCTCATGCGAATCCTATTACGATGGGCCTTTTATCGTGATATGTATTTTGCCTGCCGGAGGAGACAACGCGGCATTTAGCAATGTCACCATCGGGAACCATGCGCTGGCTCTTTCATCTCTTACATGGAACGGATAGAGCCGCTACTGTGCACGACATTGCATCGTTATACCAAATACCACACGTCGAATTTCGAAGGAGACTACACAATACGCGAATTTGTATTCCCGAGAGTGGAACTAAAAAATGCCCGACGTGTGGGTGGATTGCATCCCTTTTTTTCCATCACTCCAATTTCAAAGCACGAGTGGAATTAGGAGTCCGTGCTGTGAAAGTAGCATGTACGAAGAGCTAGAAACGGAGGCCCATGAGGTGAAGCCTAAGTGTTTTTTATATTTCTCTAAACTATGTGGCCATGCTCTAGCGTACGACGTTCCTTTTACGGGCGGTCGCCCTCTTGGGTAAGCTTCAGCAGCGCCAGCTCGCTGCCCTCCTTGGCTAGAGCGTGCCGCCGCGACACGCTCTGGGGATCGAGGTAGGGGCGCTCGCCCAGGCTGACGGCGCGCTGGCCCGTGCGTGTGCCAAGGCCCTGATAGTCAGGCGTGGCGGCGTGGTAGGTTGAACGGTTGTCCCAGATAACGAGGTCGTTTTCGTTCTCCCAGTGGACGCGCACCTGCAGGTCGTGGTTCTCGACAATGAGGCGCAGGAACCACTGCAGCAGAGCCGCGCTCTCCTCCTCGGTGACGCCGTTGATATGCTGCACGTGGTGGCCGACGGCAAAGACAGATCTCCAGCCGGTGACTGGGTTAGTGCGGATGACTGGGTGCACGGCCTCTAGGCGGTCGCCGACGTTTTCGGGTGCGCCACGCGCGTCCGTGTAGAGCGCGTAGCCGTTAAGAGCGGCGGCGCGGGCAAACTTAGGCTGGCCGTAGGTGGCCGTGACGCCCTCGAGGAAGCGCTGGTAGGCCGGCGAGATGCGGTCGTAGACGTCGTAGCCCGAGGCGAACAGCGTGTCGCCGCCCGTGCGCGGCAGCGTGGTTAGCCGCAGGATGGCGTAATCGCTGGGCACGCGCTCAAAGGTAATATCCGAGTGCCACTGGTCGGTGTTGCTGGCCTTGATGGTCTCGCGATCCTGCACGCCCTTGAAGATAATGCGGCCGCGCGTTGAGTCGATTACGCTGATCTCCTTGTCCTTGGTTCCGGCCACGTCCTTGCCAATGTTTACAGTTGGGTGGATGTGCAGCTTCGACGTGCTGGGTTTACCCGCGAGCGCACCCAGCCGCTGCACCAGCACCTTTTGCAGGTCGTTGTCGAGGCCATCCTGCTTCCGGAAGACGACGACGTTGCGACGAGAGACTGTCCAGTCAGCGGGCGCGCAGAGGGAACAAAACAGAAAATGGGGACAGGACCTACCTGTGATGGCTAGGTCGCGCAGCAGCTCGTCCGAATTGGGCGCGTTCAGCCACTCCACCAGGTCAACGTCGAAAAACTCGGTGCCAATGACGGGCGTCAGCTCCTTCGACCGGAACTGGTCAAGAACGCCACTGAGCTTGAGCGGCGCCGGTCGGGCGCCCGTGGACACCGCCGGGCCACTGTCGGTTTTGCTATCGGTTACTGTTGCAGAGGGTGTCATCATGTTTGTGCCTGCAGGTGCCTCGCGGCATGTACTAGCCGCACCAAGGGTGTGGCGGAGCGCGTATATGTACAAATATTGGGCTTTAGGTTGTGTGTTGTCGATAGGCAGAAAGGGGTGATACAGGTCCGAGAATGACGCCATCTCAGCATACAGTTGCGAACCGCCGGTAGCGGCTGCAGCCCCGATCGCGGTGGACACTATATTCGGACCAGGCGGCATTGGCCTCGGCCTCGCCCCCCGACATTGGCATCCACATACGGCACGCACTCGACGCACTGCACCCACTACGCCTGTTCGTATGGAGCATGCCTGTCGTGCACGCCTGTCGTATACCCCTGTAGCACTATAACTGATAAGGCAATGATTGTTCTTCATACACCTTACACGGCACATACGGCACATGTCAGATTTCCTCGGCGGTGTGCGTCCGTTTCTATATTCGCTACTCTGCTAACGGAAAAACAGGCCACGCGGGTCCTCGGCGGCCTGTGTCGTTGCTTTACTTCTACACGTTTGTCGTGTGTCTCTTATGGCGTCGCTGTCTTCCCGCAAGCGTGTCCTCGCCAATCTCATCGATCTGTCCCAGCCTCGGTACTATCGGAAAACACACCGCGACATCAGATGCACCCATGACTTACTTTGGGACCTCCTAGCGCGCGCTCCATCCTGTCTCTTACTCTCTTAATCGTACTTCTCCGCTCAGAGTTTGGCCAGGGCTGCCCGGCGCGACTTTGAGTGGACGTCCAGGTACGGCTTCTCGCCAATGGACACGTAGCGGGAGCCGTGCCGATCGGCATCGTAATCGCTCATGGTGTTAGATTGGAGCCTCTCGAATAGGGAAACAGATAAATTGGTACGGGGCGGAGACGAAAACTTACAAGGTGGCGGTGTGGAAGCACGAGCGGCTGCTCAGTGTTAGCTGTGTTCGGCATTTGACAAACGGCAAAAGGCAACGGCAATTTGTAGACAGAAAAAAGGATGCGAACTCACTTGTCCCAGATTGCGATGTCGTTTGTGTTCCACTTGAAGCGCACCTGCAGATCGTGGTTCTCGGCCACGAGCTGAAGAACTGCCCGGCGACGTCTGCGTTAGCACAGGCAAAGACAAGGGGGAACGTACAACGCACTGCGGTGGGACATACAGTAGGCCTTGAGGATCTCATCCTCGCGCGGCGTCACGTCGTTGAACGAGCCGTCGTGCACCTGATGACCGGCAGCCATCAGGCTCTTCCAGCCGGTCACAGGGTTCGTGCGCACCACGGGGCTGTCGGTCAGCGGCGGTCAGCGTCGGTCCTGTTCAAGACACCCTGGTGGGAGACGACGACTTACTGTGTGGCCTCAAAGTCAAGGCCCGCGTTTTCGGGAGAGCCGCGGTTCTCATCAATGTACTGCGCGTCCTGCTCGAGGGCGGCCCGTTTCAGGGTAAGCTGTGGGTGTTAGCAGGCGACTCGATATCTTTGCGTCGGGCAGAGGCCGCTGTGGGTAGTACGCACGTTGCGGTGCGTCGCCGTCAGGCTCTCGGCAAGCCTCTTCCAGGCCGGCGACAGACGGTCGTAGGCCTCGTAGCCGGACGCCCAGATGGTGTCGCCGCCCGTCTCCGGGGCAATGTTCATCTTGAGGATGGCATAGTCCGAGGGCACGTGCTCAAACGTGATGCTTGCTGGTTAGCAGGCTTCCAGCGCGACAATATGCAAAATAGGTGGTGCAGGGTAGGCTGATGCCATCGTACTCAGAGTGCCACAGTGTGCTGGCCAGCGGCTTCAGCGGCGACCCGTGTGCCTTGTGTCCGCTCTTAGCAGTCTGCAAAGTCAGTCCGTTCTGTACTTTCTGTCCGAGTGCGAGTCGGGGGAGGAAATGCACGTACATTAGTCGAGAGCACCAGCACCTCGTCTGGCCGCGGCTCGCCGTCTGGGAGCGTCTTGCTGGCGGCGGCCGCCGCCTTGCCGATGGACGCATGGCGATGAATCTGCATCGGTGTCAGTTACCGGCGAAAGAGTGGTGGAGATGTAGAGACAGGAGACGGAGACAGAGACAGGATAGAGACGTACCTTGGACTCCTGCGGCTTGCCTGTGAGCCGGCCAAGCTTGTCCACGAGCTGCCGCTGCTCGACCGGCCGTAGGTCCTGGTTGCGGAAGAAGACCACGCCCCGCTGCGACACTGCTGCTGTCAGCACAAGCCGACGCACCCGGCACACAGTACAGATTTCACAGCACCCATCGACTCACCCAAGATAGCTAGGTCCCGCACTTTGACATCGTCCGCCAGCAGAGTGCTTAGTTGCACGTCGGGGAACTCGCGACCGATAATGGGTGTCACATCAAACGACGTGTACCCGTCCCACGAGCCAGAGTATGCGAGGGGCTTGCGTACCGTAAAAGACGACATTTTGGCGTGGCTATCGAGATCCGGCAATCTCCGTGGGGTGTTGAGTGACAGTGCTTCATATACGGAGCAGTGTGTCGTGAAAGGCGCCCAGGTTGCTCTTTTAACTGGGTAAAGAGCTGCGACATCGGGGCTCTACGAGTGACGACAGCACGCTGAGCCTGGGATCAACATACAAGTACAGATGGGTGGACGCGTGGTCATGGATCTGGCGGGTCGACGGATGCGAATAGAGGCGTAGGCGTATGCCTATCGTCGTACAGATAGGTTTTTTTTTTTTTTTTTTTTTTTTTTTTTTTTTTCAGAGTAGGAAGCACTCGGACGGATGACCCGCCAGTGGGGGCAATGACAGTGGGAGGACCGGCCCACGGCCCCTTGCTCGCATAGCATTACCCCCGTAGGCATGTGCCACGTGCTAAAGCACGTACGAGGGTCTTGGCCCCAAATACTCCGTATAAGTATAATAATTACTTGTCGAGCGTAGAATTTCCAATGTCATCATTCTGGCCTCGCTCTACGTCACCTAGACGCTGCTCCATCTTGCTCCATCTTTGATCCATCTCTGTCCTTTGTTGCCCACACATTTCCCTCGTCCCTCTATACCCTTACCTCTTCGCTCTTCTCTTTTATCTTCTCTCTTCCCGAGGTACAACGTACCATGTTGCAAAACATAGTGTATAATGCCGTGATGTTCCAAAACTGGGTACTGGTAAATTGTTCGATACCACCTTGTATCTGACAGCTCCCGCTGCACGACAATGCCGTACAATAAAAAGTGCGGTGCCAGTCTGCTTGCTCTCATAATTTACAGGCTTACTTGGACAAAGACCGTCGGAAGAGCAGAACCGTCTCAGCAACAAGACCCGACCATGGCCGCCATTCACGCGCTCGAAGAAAATGTCCCCCGGCTCCACATTGAGCATGCCGCGCCCGGCTTCATCGAGAACGGGCGTGATGTGTCAGCCAAGAAGGCGCCGTGGCAGAGCTATCTCTGGGACACCTGGGACAAGAGCCCAGAGGTTCGTATTTCTTATCGACGACAAGTATAGACGACGTCCAGTTGTGTCTGAGCAGTGCTGACAGTGTACAGGAGCGGCTCCTCATCCGTAAAGTGAGTGGCGACGCTCGTTGGGTGCCGATTGTACCCGTACGGACACTGACCGTCTAGGTGGACTTAACTCTGATGACCTTTGCCTGCCTGGGCACGTTTATCAAGTTCTTGGACAGGTGAGTGTCCACGGACGCCGGGGCGGAGATCTCAGCCGGAGGCGGCGAGCCAGAACTAACTGGGGCAGGCAAAACCTATCCACGGCCTACGTGTCGGGCATGAAGGAGGAACTAAGGCTCTATGGAAACGTATGTCCCCGGACGACCCGACTACGCCACTTGAAACAGCAAACAACCCATGGCTAACTGTCTAGGAACTCAACTACTCAGACGTGCGTCGGCCGTTTCCCCGTTTCCAACGTTTGCCACGTTTGTTGCCTTCTCGCTAACAAGTAAACCAGACGGCTTATTCTGTCGCAGCGGTACGTCGACACGTCTCCTAACTAGTGGCACCCTGGCTGACAACCAATCAAGATCCTTGGGCTTGTTCCCATCAACCTTTTGCAAACCCGCGTCAGCCCCAAATACTTCATCCCGTTTGTCTCCCCATCTCTCCATGTTCCGTGTCCCACATTGTGCACGCGCTGACTTTACAGGATCATGGAGCTCTTGTGGACGATATGGTAGGTGATGTCCTTGCAGGTCGTGTCTCTGCACGCGCACAAACCGCTAACTGACGGACAGCACCTTTGGCCAAGTGAAAATGAAGACCGCCACGCAGATGTACGTTTTGCGTGCGCTCCTGTCCATCTGCGAAACGTAAGCAAGACCATCCATCCATCCGACCATCCCTCCATCTTAACCAAAGGCTCACATTATCTCAGGGGCCATTATTCCGCCGGTACGTGCGAGCACCGCCTCAACAGGAACGAACCAATCTGACCATCCAGTCATGTATTTTTGCGGCTCGTGGTATCAGAAGAATGAACTGGCACGGGTAAGCCGCCCCACGACAGGAATGCAGAAGAGGACAAGGTCATTACTAACAGTCTAGCGTATGGCCATCGTCAACATGGCCGCCAATGCCGCCCCCATGTTCAGTGCCTATCTTCAGAGTAGGTCTGCCTACACCCCACCAAGGTCGTACCGTACTAACGCGATAGCTGCCGCATACAACGGACTCAACGGACGAGGTGGCATGTCCGGTTGGCGCTGGGTAAGCTGGACGCCCACAGAACAAATGGCTGTGCGGATGCTGACGTGTACAGTTGTTTGTCATTGACGGCGTCATCTCGCTCGGCGTCTTGATCCCTCAGTTTTTCCTTCTCCCGGATGTGCCCGCCAGGTTGAAGCCAAACTTTATGTTCTCAGCAGCGGTATGACTGGATCCACATCTCTGCGCACATTCGCAAACAGAACAGCACTGACCGGACAAGGAAATCGAACTGGCTCGGGACCGAAAGCCAGAGGAGGGCCGTGTCAAGCAAGGCGCCTTCACTCTGAAGCAGGCTCGCCGCTGGGTTCTGACACCCGAGATCTGGATTCTCTGGCTGATCGCTGCGTACGTCCTCCCGCATCCGTGGCCTGGCCCCTGGCCCCACTGACAGTGCAATAGATCGCAGAACATCGGGTACATCCCTCACCAGTCGATGGCGTTCTGGTTCAAGGCCTGGAACAAGATCAAGCCAAACTCATACTCGGTTGCAGACATCAGTAAGCCTACGCGAGCCAACACCGAGACTCGGACGCCGCACGCTGATCCCTGCTAATACAACTGCTTAGACAACTATACAACCCCAATCTACGCCGTCAACATTCTCGTCACGTCGGCCATGGCTTGGGCCAGTGAGTCGGCTTCCGTCCTGCTGCTGTCGCCAGATGTTGCTGCTAACAGTGCCAGGTGACACGCTCTTAGAAGGCCGGCGGTGGCCCATGCTCGTTTTGGGTGCCTTTGTCAATTTCATCGTCTGCATCCTCCTCGCCACCATTCCCGTCTTTCCCAAGGAGAAGGCCTTCCGCTGGTTCCTGTACTACCTGACGGGCGTCGGCGAGTGTTCAAATGTGTACGTCCCTAGCCACTTACAGTCATTGGGCCTGGCTAACGTTCCAACAAAAAAGCATGTTCTGGGCTTGGACAAACGAGATCCTGTAAGCAGACGGCCTGACGTCGCACCCTCCATGTTGCGATTATGGCGAGTATGCGACACTAACAACGACAGTGCTGGTGATCCGGCCACACGAGCCTTTGCAGGCGCCGGTCTGCAAGTTTGGTCGCAGACGTTCGCTGCCACGATGTAGGACAACATCCCCTCCCCCCCTCGCCGGTATCCGCTGCTGACCTGCCCCCTAACGTGTCCCAACAGTCCGCTTGCAGTTTTTAAGAATGTCGACCAGCCGGCCGTCCGGGCTGGCAACTACACAGCAGCCGGCTTCTGGATCGTGGAGATCGTCTGCGCCTGCGGCCTCGCGTACATCCTGAAGCGAAAAGTGGACGCGGTCAAGCAATCAGACAACGATCCTACATCATCGTCCAGCACCGAGAGCAGCATCCATACGTTCCCGCTCGGAGGTAGAGAAGGCAAAGCGGGTGAGGCCGTAGCGGGGATCTTTCCCAAAACACTTGAAAGCTAGACGCTCCTCTTCCGACCCGAGCCCTTCTTTCATGCAACAAGAGTGCCCATGCGCCGAAGGGGCTTCCTCACCATCACTCTCGCGATTCCACTTTATTGTGCATAATCTTCTCCTATGTAAAAGTATTTGATGAACTTCGCCGAAATCAAAATATATTATTTCTTGACGATAATGCGTCTTGAATAACGTGGTTGATGCTGGAGTGGATCAATCATCGGCCCTGTCATCTGTCATACAAGTATATAGCTACTGAGTCTCTCCCACTCTCCTGAAGCCAAAGAAGACACAGATTCTCTATGGCTTCAGGGGGCTCCTTCAGAATACAATATTGTTATCTATCCAACTGTCACTGTCATCGACACCTTCGGGGGCTTACATTCAAACAGTCGATAAGCGAGCGGTCCAGATAAGCTTCTTACGGCCCTCTCTACAATAAAGCTGAATCATACCACAACAAGCCAAATCAAATTAAACTATTCAGAACTGTATACATCAGACATTTCTACTTCCTTCTGACAGGTGCGCGCACCACGTTCCATGTGGCACCGGTCTCCTTGCAGTAGGCGGCCAGGGCATCCTCCTTGGGATAGTAGAAGTCGGTCTCGACCTCAATGCGCAGGTCGCTCTCAAAGGATGGGCTGGTGGCAGGGCCAATGTGGTAGCCCCGACAAGCCGTTGGCACCGGTGATGATGGCCGCCAGGTCCTTGGCATGCTCGCCGTAGGTCGGCAGACCACAGAAGGGGCCGTCGTTGCGCACAACTTGAGTATAGGGAGCCATTGTGATATGGTGTACGATGAAACAAACAACCAAAGAAGTGCAAAGACGGAGAATAAGTTCCTTTACTTCGTTCTCGTCAATACCACCAACTGCTCCCTCGACTGTTTATGTACTGCCGTCGTCATAGATCGACTAACACGGGGGATCTGTCTCAACCCCGTATCGGCTGCTAATTTCCGCCGCTTCGGTCTTCGGCACCGTGTCCATCGCACGACTTTGTATGCACTTTAGTCCCTTGTAACTGGCGGAAGCTGTGTTGGTTGGCGCTGGTTGGCGTTGGTTCCATGTCCGATGCTGGGCTTTCCCCGCACGCACGACGTACGAGTATGCTGCCAAGGCGCCGCGGAGTATTCCTAGGAGCGAGGAGCAGAGAGAACGGAGTTAGGAAAACAGACGATGGGGAAGAGGGAGAAGAATGCGAAGCGCACTCCAAAGTAGAAAAGAAAGATGCTTTTGACAGAAATAGTCAAATAGTAATTATAGAATACTCTCTTGGACCCGTTTACTCCATCCGGGGTGTTGTCGGGTTCTCCGTGATGCGGACAGGTGCCACACTCTGTTGTGGGGCATTGTAGGGGGGAGGGGGCATTAGGTGACGTTGGAGCACTGCTAGGCGACTGTATCCGCTGCAGACCGATTTGAGTTTAAGCTATCTATTCATTTCTATTCGCTGGCGTTTGCTATCACCAACAGTTTTTCAAAGCTTACAGAGTCAGGATCACCTAGCGCGCCGCCTGCTTTTCAAACATCTCGGAGGCCTTTGCGGCTTCGGCCATGGGCATTTTGTGCGAGACGAAGCTGTCAAACTTCTCCTGGTTGGCGGCGAACACCTTGAGTGCTTCGGCAAAGACTGGCCGGGCCGCGGCACGGCCCATGTTGATGCTGTTATGTTAGTGTGCGTAAATAAACAAACAGGGAAACAAAAGGACCTCATTCAATGTTCTTTGCGTAGGCTTCGGCAGCAGTAAACGGCAGGTCGCCCTGGTGGAAGCCAATCGACGACAGACCGCCACAGACACGGATGGCATCATAGGCAAGACGCAGTGCCGGCTTGTTACCCACACTCTCGACCACAGCATCAGCGCCGCGGCCGTCGGTCAGCTTCTTAATCTCGGCCACAATGTCATCTGTCGTCAGGTTCAGTGTCTTTTCTCCCATCTTGCGGGCTTCCTCCAAACGGTCGGCAACACTGTCGGCCGCAACAACAGTGCCCTTCTCGCCGACGAGAACCTTGGCAGTCAGAATGGCACAGAGACCGACGGGGCCACAGCCGAGACACAAAACAACAAGGTCCTCGGGCTTCTGGTATGTGAACTGCGGGTTGAGAAGCACACCATTAATGCCTTCAAGCACCGGCAGGTTTCCCTGCACCTGGGCCACCGTCATGGCCGCATCGGTGTTGCGCAGAACCTTGGTGATGGCGCGCATGGCGCCGTAGTAGCCCGTCGGGAAGATGTCGCACATCAGCAGCATGCGCTCGACAGAGACGGCTTCTGGAAGCGCCTCGAGTGTGCTGTTGGCAAAGGGCACGCGCACGTACTCGGCCTGGCCGCCGTTGAGACGCTCACTGCCAAACGAGATGCCGTGCACGCAGCGGTTGGTGTAGCCGTGGACGCAATTCCAGCACTGCATGCACATGGGCGAGAACACAGATATGACGCGCTGGCCGACCTCGAAGCGAGTCACGGCTGAGCCCTTGCTCTCGACCGTACCGATAAACTCGTGGCCCATAATGTGGCCCGTTGACGTCTTCTGGTGGCCGCGGTACATGTGCAGATCACTGCCGCACAGCGCCGACAGCTCGACTTTGAGGATGGCATCTGTCTCCACGTTCACGTAGGGGCGCGGGACTGACTTGACCACCATGTTGTACGGCCCCTCGTAAATAACAGCCTGCATTTGTTCCGACATCTTGGCGGTGGTGATGGTGTGTAGTGGTGATGTCGCTGTAAGTTAGGAAGGCGCAATCGTGGTTTGGAGGCGATGTTGGACCAATTGGGAAGGAACAAGGGCCCTGGCCGAGGAGGGAAAATAAACTTAAAATGGAAAAAAAAGGAAGGGGCAACCTGTCAACCTGCCAACCTGACAGATGATATCCCCCGTATGCATGCTCTCTAATAAAACAATTGCATGCACCCTCACCACCACGACCGCTCGCGGCAACCATAGCCGACCACGGCGCCCCGTGGGGTCGATTTGGGGTCTCATGAGCATCGGATGCAATGTCCGCCGCAGAAAACCGCACGCAAAGGTGCACCGAAGGCACACGAAATGGTAAGAAACCCATGGTTAGCTACGGCAAGCACTGTAACTACGCTAAATTCGCCTGGACTTGTAAGTGATGCCGTGTCCGACCTGCTGGCCGACATGCAATCCAGTGCTATCCAGTGCTATCACTGCTATCCAGCGCTACCCTCTGGCTGATTTTCCTAAAGACCTATCACTGATGCTCTCTTGTCTTCCCTCCCCGTCTGCCGTTCATAAACGAGGCAACCCCTTACGACCACTCCCTCACATTTGCTGTCTTTTCGCTTGTCGTTCTTTTCGTATATTTTTTTCTCAGTGTATTCGATACTGTCGAGATTCTGTCTTGTGATCTTCTGTCCCTCCACGCACACATCTCCCACCCACACAATGGCTATCGAGAACCCCATCCCGTCCCCGGAGGAGCTCACCAAGCTGTTCATCAACAACGAGTACGTCGACGCCAAGTCCGGCCGCGCCTACGAGCTGGTCAACCCTACAGACGACTCCGTTATCTCCTCCAGGATCCCTATTGCCGGTGCTGATGATGTCGACGCGGCCGTTGCTGCTGCTGAGAAGGCCTTTATTGGCGAGTGGAGTCGTTTCACAGCCAAGCAGCGCTCCGACTGCATTCGCCGCCTCATCACACTTCTCGAGACCGATGACCGTCTGGAGGCGATTCTGCGCCTCGACACCCTGAGCACAGGCAACCCCGTGTCCATCATCCCGACCCGCGAGAAGAACTACATTATTGGCCAGCCTGCGTTAGCACAATAAGCGTTCAGGTCCCCTTTGGTGGCAAGAAGCAGTCGGGTGTTGGCCGCGAGTTTGGCGAGTACGTCCTGCGTGCCTACACCGAGCCGAAGACGATTCTTATCAAGTATGTGTACCCTGTCTGCACCCGAAAAACAATTGCTGGCGTTGACCCAGGCTAACAACGATGCAGCATAAACTCGGCATAAGTATCAGAAGAAGCTGGCTGTAAAAGGAAGTCGGTGGACACACTACATTGAATGATGCACAGATGATACACAGTATCACGATATACATTTACCCAATCGGCTTCAATGTGAACCATGTGAAGTACGTATGCCGATATTTAGTAACAAAGCACCCGTTTCACAGAAGAATGCCGCGGCAGAACGTGGCTCGAACGTGGCCATGTGTTGACGCACACACCGCCTGTATACCAACGAATGCAGTGTGACGTTGTGACAGCATCAATGTAGTGTTGCATCTGTCAAAAGGTTGACAGCAGTTACTCTCCAAAAGCCACTAGTAGATGTGTTTAGTGACCCCGATGAGAATGTAGAGCACTGGCGGACCTCATCCCCGACACCTGTCAAACTGCCAAGAACAACAGGAAAAAGGAAGATAACGCGAGGGTTGACTGGAACTCCGGCACCTGTATTACGATTCTCATAGCCAGCTGGAATCATTTTTGTTGTTCCTTACCGACAGGTATAAGAGGATCTACGTGACCCATTCCTGTATCATCGACACGGTCTGGATCTTTCTTTTATTTCTCTTTCACTGTATCCGAGGATGTCCTCAATTAGATTACTTTCTTCTGTCGTCAACGATCACGAAACAGGGAATCAAACGAGGTTTAAATTTCAACGTAAACTTCACGTCCACCATGGCCACCAAGGAGGAGCGTCATGTGAGGGCGTTCAACCTCGCTGTACGTTTCCTACTTTCTCTACCGTGCGACTTGATCTCTGTGGTGATACAATGCTAGCTCGCACAGATTGTCCTCGCTCTTTGTCTGGGCAGTATCACCTACGGCTACAGTTTCGGTATCACTTCAACAACCATCGGCCAGCCTGCATGGTACCTCTACTTTGAACTTAGCTCTGACTCCACATCGCCCCGTTATTCCTACACGAACTTCATCACTGGCGGTATCAACGGTGCCTATTGGGGTGGCGGCTTCTTCGGTGCTCTGGTCGGAGGTTGGTCCTGTGATGGTCTCGGCCGCGAGCGTACGCTTCTCTCCGCCACGCCTATCGCTATCCCAGCCAGTGTCCTGCAAGCTGGTGCTCGCAATTTAGCCATGTTTTTGGTCGGCATGCCTTTTCCTCGCCGTGTTGTCTCTTGGTGTTGGTTGGGGTGAGCTTGGGATGATTGGATGCGGGGAAATGGATGAACGGGCGAGCGGGCTTTTACAAGGAGGGGCGGATTGCGGTTGCAAGCTTTGCGGATGTTGACGACGGATGATAAATACCATCATACGACCGTCGAGCGTCCAATTTTGCTGCGTCATTTTTTATCTCCTTTCCCATTCTTTGCTTGGGTTTTCTCGTTTTAAAATACTTTACTCTTATCCATCACACATTCTCACATCATGAGCTCCACAACAGACATCACGTCGCTCTTTGCGAATGCGGCAGTGCCCGCATTCAAGTGCCCCGAAGGCACCAAGATGCACTTCCTGAACCTGGGCACGCTGGAGTGCGACGAGTCGTGGGTTCTCCGGGGTGGCAACGCGTCAACACTGTCGAACAAGAACCCCGAGAACAAGCGCCGTCAGCTTGTTCTTCTGGCGTGTCTCATCGAGTACCCTGGCGTTGGCCTCATTCTGTACGAGACTGGCTGTGCTGAGGATATCGAAGTGGTGAGTGCCTTTGGTTATAACGCTATGCCTGCGTAATACACCCCCTTCTAACGCATCAAGAAATGGGGTGCACCGCTCACCGACGTGTTCCCGCGTACAGAGTACAACGTGGAGAACAAGCTGCCTGAGGCCATCAAGCAGACGGGCAACGACATCAAGGATGTCAAGGCTGTTATTATTGGTCATCTGCACCTGGACCATGCCGGCGGTCTGGAGCACTTCTTGGACACCGATGTGCCAATTTACGTCCACGAGGAGGAGTTCAAGCATGCCTGTTGGGCCGTGGCGACGGGCGCGGATCTCGGTGTCTACCTCAGCCACTACATGATCCTGGACCGCCTCAAGTGGCAGACGTTCAACGACGCTCACCTGGACATCTACCAGGGTATCACGCTGCACCACTCGCCCGGCCACACGCCCGGCCTGGTGATTATGCAGGTCAATCTGGCCAAGGACGGCACTTTCATCTGGACCACCGACCAGTTCCACATCTCGGAGAACTACGAACTGGCACATCCGCACGGCGGTCTTGCGCGCGACCACAACGCCTGGTTCAACAGCTTGACGATGATCAAGCGTCTGCAGCGCCTGTTCAACGCCAAGCTGGTCTTTGGCCATGACATGGACGTCTACAGTGCCTATGTGGCGGAGAAGAAGGTGTACGAGTAGGCTATCAGGGTTGTGCTTTTGGGGATTGTGTTTTGGGCGGGCGTTTGTGATTGGAGAATGGTGTGAATGGCGGGCAGGTGTCATGTAAATGTTGCAGTTATGTCGACGTCTTTCAGCCGTCGTATTACGTCATCTCAAATTGAGAGATGAATACTTTGAACTTTTTCACAAATTCAAAATGTGTGCTCTATTGAATCTTGCAGTGTGTTTGCTATTGTTGTTGCAAAACGTTACGAGTACGTACCAAGACTGAGTAAAACTGATGCGTGCCTGTTTGTTATGAGCCTAGCGCAAATTCAGGTCTCATTTGCCTCGAGACTCTCGAAACTAACAACAAGCTCAAATCCTTCGCCGCAAAAGGCCGAGCATAACACGGCATGAAAAGCACAACGGCTATTTCAAGTTACCTTCAGAATGGCCTCCTAAAGCTCTCTTGTAAAATACCGATTCTGATGTAGACTTCGGTGCCAGGTCCGGCGCATCTCGTACAGCTTTGATGTGCACTGCGGAAGTCAGACTTGCATAAGACGCAGAACAGAAGTCCGCTGTTTGCTTGGAATCTCACTGGATGGCGCCCAGCTTTATTTCCAGGATCTCCGCATTTTGAAGATCATTATACACAACCAGGTATTTACAGGGGTTGTTCAAGCCCGGGAAATAGCGCCGACAGAGCAGTCGGTCTTTTGTCCGACAGTTGCTGTACCAAAACGTCTGCGCTATTCCCACTGCTTGTTGCAGGTCTCTCCACGCCACCATACGTCACGACCTTGAGCGCCAACGCACAATGTTTGGGGGCCAACATCGCACCAAAAATGAACACCAACAGAGTTGCACCAGAAACAACGGGATCTGCTACAATATATAACCAAATCGTACCCGGACGGATTGAGCGGAAGACATGGTCATTGGCGACGTGAACACGCTTGCTGATCGTCCTTTAACTAAACGACAAGATACCAAACCCCTCTCTTTCGATCTCTTCTATCTCACCTCACAACCGCTTCCGCAAAATCCCCCCAAATGCACAAGACAACAGTCGCCGCAGCACGATCGCTACGGCGATTGCAGCGCTTCCTGCCCCTGCAGCCACTACAACAATCACTCCAGACATGCCTACCACGACACTGCATTCAGGGCGTCTTCTCCCGCGCCGTTCACGCCCAAGCCACCGACTTTCTTCCCAGCAACCTGCCTGACTGGACCGAATCACAACGAGAAGTACGCGAGGCCGTGGCCAAGATCTGTGTCAACTACCCGGACGAATATTGGCTGGAGCGTGACAACGACAAGAAATGGCCGTCCGATTTTACAAAGGATCTGGCTGATGCGGGCTGGCTGGGCATTTGTTTGCCATCCAGATACGGCGGCTCCGAGCTGGGCATTTCCGAGGCTGCCATCATGCTGCAGACGATTGCCGAGTCGGGAGCCGGCCAGCAGGGTGCCTCGGCCGTTCACATGAATATTTTCGGCCTGGAGCCCGTTGCCAAGTTCGGCAGCGACGAGCAGAAGCAGCGGTGGCTGCCGCCCTTGATTGCTGGCAAGGAACGTGCGTGTTTCGGCGTGACAGAGCCAAACACCGGCCTCGATACTCTCAAGCTGCAGTCCCTAGCTGTGAAGCCTACACCCGACGCCGACCACTACATTCTCCGCGGAAGCAAAGTGTTCATCTCCACGGCGCAAGTGGCCGAGAAGATTCTTATTCTTGTACGCACAACACCGCTCGACCAGGTCAAGAAGCCAACACAGGGCCTGTCCCTCTTCTATACTGACCTGGACCGAAGCGCTGTCGACGTGGCTGAGATCCCCAAGATGGGCCGTGCGGCCATCGACACGAACGTGCTCAATTTCGACGGCTGGAAGGTGCCCGCAGCCGATCTCATCGGTGAAGAGGGCGAGGGCTTCCGCATGATTATGCACGGCATGAACGCCGAGCGTATCCTCATTGGTGCCGAGTCCTTGGGTATTGGCTACGCTGCTCTCCGGCGCACTTGCAACTATGTCAACGATCGCGTGGTATTTGGAAAGCCCGTGGGTTCCTACCAGGGCCTGCAGCATCCACTGGCAGAGTGCTGGATGCAGCTCGAAAGTGCCCGCTTAATGATCTATCTGGCTGCACGCATGTACGACAATGGCAGTACCGACGGTGCCTATGCCAACGCTGCAAAGTACCTTGCCGCTGAGGCCACGGCCAAGATGTGTGAACGGGCCATCCTGTCTCACGGTGGTATGGGCTACGCAAAGGAGTATCATGTCGAGCGGTACCAGCGGGAGTCATGGATTGCCCGCATTGCCCCGGTTAGTGGTGAGATGATCAAGAACTATATTGGCCAGCGCGTGCTCGGTTTGCCCAAGAGCTATTGAAAATGTGCGGAATACACATACCACATGCTCCGGTCATGTTTCTCCCTTATGTACAATCTTCTTTGTTTAACGTTTGAAATATACACCATACAATGCACAGCCAACTATAAGGTAGAAGACGTTCTACACTCGGGTCCCTGGGGATGCGTCGGCTGCAGAGAACATTATTACCTTTGGTTGTGGTATGCCGACAGCGCTTCGAGGTATCAAACAACTTCGCACCGCAACGACGACCGGCATTGGTCCCGACGATGACGTTGTCATACACGACTCAAGCCCAGTTAGCCTTGCCTGCACTCTGTTGGCACGTCTTGCTGGGGCCCGTTTGATAATCGTGATTGGTGACACTGAGCATCGCCTGGATGTGGCCGCAACACTCAGCGCGACGTCAACTATGTCTGTCGCCGGAACTACCCCAGACACAAGTCCGGAGCGAGTCAAACAGCTCACGTCCGATCGTGGCGGAGCCAGTATCGTTATCGACGCGGCTGGGACAGCATCCGCCTTTGGCGAATGCCTCGATCTCCTGGCACCAAATGGGCGATATTTGATTCTGGGCCATTACTCTGGCAGCCACTTTGTACCTATCGACCCGGTTCGGATTAACAACTTCAATCTTCAAATCATCGGCAGCCTGGGTCTTGATGTCGCATGTTACAAGGAGTTGTTTCATATTGCAATAGAACATGGCGAACGACAACAGTTTTCTTCGCTGATTATGTAGTCCTTTTATCACGGATATGTTTTACATAAATTGTGTAATATATCGCTGCACGAAAAAAAAGAGGTAGAAAACAAAACAGGAGAAAAACAAAGCAACGGGGGGGGGGGGGGGGGGGGGAGGAAAAAAAAGGAAAAAAAAAGGAAAAAAAAAGGAAAAAAAAAGGAAAAAAAAAAAACGAAAAAAAGGGGGGTGTGGGTATTATGATTAGGTAATACAACACAAGGCGCGCGCCCACGCGCGCCAGGCAACGAGAGCACCATCACGCCAGGGATGAATCGCCACTGTTTGTTTACATCGAACAAAGGGTCATTTCCACGATGTTCCATAACATCTGCGTTTACACCACGATTACTAAGGAACAAACAGTCGGACAGGGAAATGGAAGCTACCAGAAGAAAGAGGAGGAAAAGACGAACAGAACCATGGTAACCGGGCGTCTATAAGTAGAGCCCTTCTGGCAGGACAGTAGATAGAAGTTAGAATAGAAGAATCAGACGTCATTAACATCACAGAGTACACACCTACCGCAGGACCACTTGCGGACGTGTACAGTGATAACAGTGATCTCACAAAACACCGGTGACCCGACAGGGGGAAAAAATGAAAAAAAGAAAAGAAGAAAGAGAACCTTCAACTTATTACGCAGAGAAAAACTGTATGTACAGCATGCATTCGAACATACTTTGAGCCAGGCGGAGGTCTGGGTTGACGCTATTATACACTGGGAACATCTCCATCCTGTCCGTCCTCGTCAACTTCTTAGTCGTAGTCCGCATCCCACTCGTCTTCTTCAAACTCTTCGTCGTCATCATCCCACTCTTCCTCTTCAAATTCTTCGTCGTCATCATCCCACTCGTCTTCTTCAAACTCTTCGTCGCCATCATCTTCGTCCATGGCCTCCACTTCCGGCTCCAGCCGCGCAATCACTTCCTCTGCTTGCTCAATATATTTCCTCAACATGGACTCCTCCTGTTGCTTGTTGACAAATGGGCTAGCTGCGAGGCTGCGTAACAATGCGCCCAGTAGCGAAAAGTGCGCAGGGAAGGCCCACGTGTTGATTTTGGGGTCGATGAGCAACAGGTGCCCAAGGACGATGTTGATAAAGCTCACGACGGATTTTTGATCTTTTATAATAAAATCAGCATGCTGGTGACGGCCGAGCTGGCGGCAGCTATAGATAAAACGGGACAAACATGTCTCGTTGGTAAAGTCGGTTATTCTCAGCCAATCAGCGAACCATGGCATTTCTGGATCACAGAGCTTTGGCCGGGCATTCGGCTTGCACGTGGAAAAGATCATGGCGACATCTGCGTTGGTCCGTCGCGACATGGTAGTGGCTGCCTCGTGAAGAATATCAAGAAGAATCTCTGCAGTCTGGCGCTTGTTTGTGTAGCTGCTGGGGTCGTTTTCCTCGGCCCCTTCTGATGCTGGCAGACGCAAAACAAACTTCCCAAAGCGCTCGAGAACACCCACCGTGCCATGCAACAGATTATAGCGGAGTTTTTGAGCATTCGCGGGGCTCGAGTCTGGGTCGCTTGGTGACACAGCATCGCCTTGTGCAGCGATGCGGATCAACATGCCATGCATGGTCTCCAAGGTATCTCTGATCTGGTAGAAAACGTCGACAGTTCCATCGACAGCTTGTGTCGTGTCCGCAAATGAAGCGAGGGAGGACCCGGGCTTGAGTTCCTCGCCGTAAACGGAAAAGTCGTCAGTCTCGCCAGTGACTTCGCTCGTGTCAGACATCTTCTGAATAAAACCGCGATAAAGTGTTTCAAAAAAAAAAAAAAAAGTACAAGTGCTTTCAACCGGAACGGGAGGGAAAGAGGGTAGGTAAAGGAATGGAGAAGCATGGAGAAATATAGAGAATATCAAGACTAGAATATGAAGACTTTGTTGAGACTTTGTTTGGGTTTTTTTTTTTAATAAAAACTTTTTGTGAACGTGAACTCAAATTTCTGGTGTTCTCTAGCCCACGTGGCAAGTCCAAACTGTGTGCAACTGTACACACACAAACTAGTCAGCCACATTGGATCAATGACAACATCGAAATAGGGAGTATGTACATTACAATAGTGTCACTAATTTTTTAGATTACGTATTCAGTCTCATGCAAAGAAGACACAACAGATCTCCTTTTCCAGCCCTCGTCGTGGCCAGGATAAGTCACGGTTGGAATGGCTTGGCCCGTGAGTCTGGACCTAACCGCCAAATTACGTACTCTCCGTGAATTATTAACCAAAATACTATTCCTCATTCCATCGTTTTTCACAGTTAAAAATTTCATAAGCGAAACGGCTAGTCTATGCTTATTAATGTTGGCCAGACCGCAATGGCAGCGAAGAAATAATGACACCTTCTGTTACGGGTCATCTTTGCCCTGTTTTTGCTTGTTCACACTCTCCAAATACATTGACATCAGCGCCGGCTCCCGTTGGATTAGGTCCGGCCCGCAACTGCTCCGCGATGAGTCTTGCCCATAATCGGTGGACAGGGTACGTCGGGTGTAGGTCGTTCAACCATAAGTATTGGTTAGCCGCGAGCTCGCAGTCCGGGTGGCGAGCGTTGGGCTGCTCGGTGCCGCCCGCGTACGCCGGACAAAAGTGGGTTGTGTCACGATATATGGCGGTCTCCGGAAACGCGGTCGGGTTGTCCATGACACACGAGAAGGGCGTGTGTGTGTCGAACACAAAGACAGTGGCGCCTGGCCTCTGTCGTAGGGTGGCTGCAAGGTGTGCCACGCCGTCGTTCCATTTCTGGATGTGGACACTTTCCTTGGCCGAGGCGTCGTCGCCCTGACGCACGGTCAATGGAGAGCGGTCCACTGGGGGCACGGTGAGGAGCAGAAAGTTGCGTGCCCCGGCATCGTAGACCTGTAGTAACTGGTCGCTGTAGGTGGCTAGGTAATCACCATATATTGACGGATCCTCCTCGGCGTACGATAGTCCGACATCGTTGATACCAAGGAAGAAGGCAAAAAGGGTTGACGACGGCCGCCACTGGTCCTTGCACGTCGGGGCGCCGGAAGAAGGCATGCCGCTGGTGCCGCGCGACACGCCGGCGCCCGTCCCGACAGGCAGAGCCTGGTCCGTGCAGAGCGCTGCATACAGTGGCACAAAGACGTCTCGGACCTGCTGTTCCAGACTGAGGAACTCGGGGTGGAATCGATGAATCAACCGGCTTGCTACCGTGGCGCCACCACAGGCGAGGTTGTACGTTCGAATTGGTGCCTCATTGTAGTCCGTCGTCAGGAAGCAGATCCAGTTTGGGCCGTTGGACGAGGTGTGCAGGCGGTGCGGAGGGGCGCCCAAGTGATGAGTCGAATCTGGTTGGGGCCCTTTGGCTGCAATAAAGTCAGTTGTTGTATACGAGTCCCCGCTACGAGGACGCATTAGCAGATTTTTTCTTTCTTTAAACGGCGATGCGATGGCCTGCATAACTTACAAGGAGAAGATTGTCGTAATGTGCTCCCACCCTTGCCACCGGTGCTCCATCATAGCCTCCGAGTGGTTACCGCTGCTGCTTGTGTCCGGCAAACACAGCATTTTTACAACATTCTTTCTTCACTCGTTCAGGTGAAGCGGCAGCAGTTTCTGTTATTTGTACGTATTTTTTGAGCACAGTCAATACCCGCACTAAGCATCTGCCTCTGCTCAAGCAGCCCTCCGTTGACCCGGATAAACTAAGAGAAGCTGAGCGATGGGTGAGCTTGCCAGCCAGTGTACTGACTTGAGGACGCTGTGATCTCGGATCGATGATTGTGCATCGATGATTGCGGCTCGACGTTTGTGGGTCGACGTTTGTGCCGTTTGTCCAAATCCGACACGGACGAGACGGAAAGCCCCAAAACTGGTGGCTCATCTACCGACCAGCCACGCTATGGCTAGAACACCCCGCACAACCTGGGGTAACGCTGCTATGCTTCCCCCAGGTCGTCTTCCGTGTCGCATTGAGCTTAGCATCGATATTTGACCAGGGCTGGACTGTGAAAAACGGATAATGGCGCTTGTGTTCTCCACGGTCCTTCCCCGCAACGTTTGGCCAAAAGGAGGCTGGTCCACATCACGGACTGCAAGAATGCGACCATCCAAGGCATTTGCAAAAAAAACTGCAACACCTCTATGCTAGTCTTGGAAACGATCAGCATGGCGTGTTCCGTTTGCTGCCCTCATTGCAGAACCCCCTCGTTGTTCGGCTAATTCTGAGACCATGAAGACCTGATTGTCATTTGTGGCCGAGAAGGTGACCGTCGCCAGAGACATCGCGACAGGGCGACAAGGGGCCACCGACAAAGGGGTATATAATGGCTGGAAGAGGACTTGCCATCTAATTGCTTCATGCTTCGATATGTTCGATATTGTCCTCGGCATCGTCCTTTGTAGACGGACCATACGCTCTTCTCTCTCTACAGATCGAACGACCAATACACAGCACGAGCCATGATGGATGAGACGGAAAAGCTACCACACCTGGCCCACCACAGAAGCGCCATAAGCAACGCAAGCAACGTGGAAAATGTGGACAACGTGAACGTGTCGCTCGGTCAGACCAAGGAGGTGTTCAACATAGCCCTAGCCGATGCTCTCGCAAAAGATAATACGTCGGCGTGGGCCCCATCGATGCTCAAGCTCTACGCGATCATTGGGTTTTCGACCCTCGGTAGGTGGCCTCTGGACTCTCTCTCACAATGATACCCCATGGTTGAGCAAGACTAACGACTAATATTGGCCTGCAGCCAACTGCATGAACGGTTACGACGGCTCGGTCATGAGCGCCATCAACGCCATGGACCCGTTCCACGACTTTTTCAACGTGGCCATGGACGGGTCCGCCATTGGGCTGTTGTTTGCCATTTACAGCGTCGGCCAGATTATTGGCTGCCTGTTCTCCACGCCGGCCGCTGATCTTCTTGGCCGCCGCTTCGGCGTCTCGTCCGGGTGTGCCGTTATTGTTGTTGGCACCATCATCCAGGCGACGACGCACACCATTGGTGGCTTCATGGGCGGCCGTCTCCTTGTTGGCCTGGGCGTCACCATTCTGACGACGTCAGGCCCCATCTACATGATTGAGATTGCATATCCTTCGTGGCGTGGCATCGGCGGCGGCCTGTTCAATGTCTGTGGTTGGTACATTGGGGCTCTGACAGCGTCGTGGACCACCTACGGCACGGGCTTCCTGACCTCGAACTGGAGCTGGCGCATCCCAGTCATCATCCAGGCGGTGCCGGCCGCACTGGCGATGTGCATTGTGTGGTTGTTGCCGGAGAGCCCGCGCTGGCTCATGATGCACAATCGCCAAGAGGAGGCGCGCCGGGTGCTGGTTACCTACCACGGCAACGGCCGCGAAGATTCGGCCGTTGTCAAGCTCGAGATGGAAGAGATCCAGGCGTCCATTGAATATGCACGGCAGCTGTCAGTGGGCCAGAAGTGGTACGATTTCCGCATCCTGGTCAATTCGCGGCAGTCTCTGTACCGCATGTGGCTGGTGCTGTTGGTCACCGTCTTCTCGCAGTTCATCGGCGGCTCCATCAGCTACTTTATGCCCGTCATCTACGAGAAGCTCGGCATCACCAGCTCCCATAAACAGCTGCTGCTCAACGCCCTCAGCACCGTCGTGTCCTTTGTCAGCGGGCTGGCCGGATCGTGGACCGTCGAGTGGTTCGGCCGGCGGCCGCTGTTCCTGTGGGGCACTTTTTTGACCGGCCTGACCTACTTGGCCATGAACGTCCTGGCTGCACGCGCTGAGGGCAACATCTCTGTGGCTGCCGGGTATGTCTTCATTGTGTTCAGCTTTTTGTACGGCGTATTCTGGTCTTTCTGCTGGACACCCCTGCAGTCCTTGTACCCGACCGAGGTGCTCCGGAACGACATGCGCGTCCGCGGTATGTCGGCGCAGGGCCTTTTGGCCGGCCTCGCGGGCTTTATCAACATGTATGCCACGCCCGTCGCTCTGGCGAATATCGGCTTCTGGACCCTTACCATTTTCCTCGTGGTCCATTTCATCCAGCTCCTCGCCATGTACCTCGCCATCGTCGAGACCAAGGGTCGCTCCCTCGAGGAAATTGAGGAGATCTTCCTGTCTGCGCACCCCGTCAAGACATCCCTACAGAAACGGGAGGTTGTCATCAGGAAGGGCGTTGGCATCAAGGGCGAGGTGGGGCCCATCACTGACGACGTCTAAACACTGTCGGCAAATAGCTGGCTGTTTACGATATTGTGCGGTGGTACGGCTAATCGCCTAGGACGGAACAATACGGAGTAGGATAGAGCGGGGGGGTGGGGGGTTGGAGAGGTTCACGTGGTGAACATTAGCTCGGCGAAGCTGATGCTGATAATTTACAAAAGAATGACGAGCACTTTGTGTGAATTATTTTATTCCTTTTCTTGTTCTTTCTTTCTTTGTTTGTTCTTTTTTTCCTTTTTTTTTCTTCTCTTTTCTTCTCTTTTCTTTTTTTCTTTTCTAAGGGCCGTTTATTACAGTATTCTTTTCACATCTCCAAGTTTCCATGAAAGCATTTCTTTTTTTCTTCTCTATTCTATCTGACTGTGTCCTCCGTCTTCTACAAAAAGACATCAAATCAGGCCATTGATTTTGTTTTACTGCACCGTAGTTGTATCTACCATACGACATACTCTTGCAGGGATTGAAGCCCAAACATCACGTGAGTGGTAAAGCATAGCACTTCCGCTGCTACTCGTGTCGTCTGTTAGCGCCATGTCCTAATACGGCACGGAAGTTCCGTTCCCAAAAGTGCAAGGCGTCATGCGGGAACGTCCCCCCAGAAATGTGTGGACCACTTGCGGAGAAACGTGCTCCGTCTGGAGTATTGTCTCCACAACTCCGCATTCTGTGTGGTGGTTTACAGAGGCGGCCATACACAGTTGTCATCGTCGTCACAATGAAGTCGCCATTGACGAGACAATCGATACGGGGGCCGAAGATCGTGTCGAGTGAGGTGCGACCGATGTAGACCGCGCCGCTCAAGATTAGGATCATGTTTCTCACGTTCGACTCCTCGCAGCCCAGCAGCAAGGACGGCCATTGCAGCCCCAAGCAAACCATAGCACGACGGAGCGAGCGCCTCCACCGACGCCGCCGTTACTTGACGATCCGTGCTTGTACGTCGTGCCGGCAGCGAAAAGTCAAGTGCGATGGCCACACGCCTTGTGAAGCCTGCCGGTGGTACAGGAAGGCGGAGCAGTGCCGATATCTGGAACGAGACCGCGAAACGCTAAGCAGCCAGCCAGAGGATGCACCCGCGCGGCCCGACTACCGTGGTGCCTTGGCACGGCGTTTCCCGGAAATGGATCCTGAAAGCATCTTAAGCATGTCCAAGGACGAGCTGCTCGCTCTGCTTGCCAAGCCGGCCGATGGCGCTGACGACTCGCAACACGCCCAGCAGCAAGACCCTGCGACCGTGGCCACGTCGTCGTCCGTGGAGACGCATGTTTCGGCACAGTCCTCGTTGTTTCCATTGTTTCCATCATCTTTAGAACGACTGGGCCTGGAGACACTGCACTCGATCCCCGGGCAACGCGATGAAAGGGACGAGGCCCAGAGCGGCGCCGATGTATCTGACGCTTCTAACGCGTCTGACGAGCACATTGCGGACGACGTCAACGCGCTGTCGCTGCCGGCGCGTCACCTCTCGTCGTACCTAGGTGTGTCGTCCATGCAGGCGGCGCTCAAGGTACTTGTGTGGCTGCATCCCGAGTTGAATGCCCACCTTTCATCTCTGAACAACCAGCAGCGTCACGTCTACAACCGTAGCCGCCATCAAGAGTTCACAAACACAAACACAAACACAAACACACCGGATTCGCAGGCCACAACGGAGCAGAAGTTGCTGGATGCCTACTTTGTCAACTTCCAGCCATTCGCGCCGCTGATTGACGAAGCCAGCTGTCGCGCAACCTTCCTGTCGGGCCACCGCAAGGACGACCGGTGGCTGGCTCTGCGCAACATCCTGCTGGCGCTCGGTAGCATCACTGCTGCCGGCGTCGACAACAACCACGACCACCGGACCTATTTTGCGCGGTCGATGCGCCTCCTCAATTTCCATGTCCTCGGCAGCCCCAGCCTAGAAGCCATCCAGACACTGGGACTCATGGGCGGCTGGTACTGCCACTACATCAGCCAGCCGAATCTCGCCTACGCGCTCGTTGGAGCAGCACTGCGCATGGCGTTCACATTAGGACTGCAACATGAACCGCCGCCTAACAACGGCCCCTCTGCTGCCGGCTACCAGGAGCACAAGCGTCGGATATGGTGGTCTCTGTGCTGCCTGGAGACGTGGGGCCAGGAGACGCTGGGGCGGCCGAGCATGGATTTCTTCGGTGCCGGCATCACGGTGAACTTTCCGCAGATGCTTGACAAGGTGTGTCGTTGCCCTGCTGTCTTGGCATCTTTTACCGTGGATGGCCGTCCAATCTTGCTAGCACTTTGCTGATTTCTAGGAAAACTACATGACCGTTCTACCGTTGGTCGAAAACGTGCACTTTATTAAGATCGCATCCAAAATCCAGCAGTCACTCACAGCCCTTCCCACACTGGCGCACGCGGACATACTCGGCCTCGACACCCAGCTTCTCCAGTGGTGGAACAGCCTGCCTCCCGTGCTCAAGGACTACACGCCGTGCCCTGAGGCGCTCTATGACACGCGCACTGTCATGCGGTGGCGCTTCTACAACCAACGCATCCTCCTCTACCGTCCCAAATTGCTCCACTACGCCGTGTGCCGTATTCCCATAATAGCCATCAAGGACGAAGAGCGCATCGCCGTGCAACGGTGTGGCGAGATTGCGCGTCTTGCCATCGACGATATCGCCGCGACCACCACACAGAACATGAGCCAGATGCTTGCGTGGAATGCCGTGTGGATGATCTTTCAGGCAACGATGGTGCCTCTCATCTTGTTGGCGGCGGCGGCGCCCGGCGCAGACGATGGTGCTCAGGCTGGGGCGTGCAAAGCGCAGATCGAGACAGCCATTGGGGCACTCGAACGCATGCGACCGTACGGGCATACCGTGGAGCGGTCGCTGGGGATGATATCGGGTATTTTGGAGACGCTGACGCACACGCCTATCGTCGGCAGGGCCGGTGCTGGCGGCACAACAAACAACGACCCACTCGTGGACGGCGGGGACATCCCAAACGCCCCGAACGGCCCTGTTGTATTGGCGGACTGTCAGCCAGCCTCGCAAGGGCGCGTTCTAGATTGGACTGCCGCGACTGTCGGCACGTCCGGTGCTGTCGACGCTGTCGGTGCCCATGCGCCTTTTGAGAACTACTCTACACAGCAGATGTGGGAGTATTTGAGCTGGGCCGAGAACGAAGGAAACAGCGACTTCTGGCAGGACCTGTATTCTTCGTTGCATCCGCAAGAGGATGCCAGTTCCTCAGACACTCGGATTTCGTAATCTTTTCTTATTAGTGGTCGTGAATGGACGCACACTGTATGCAAAGCACTTACTTGGTGCACCCAGCGCGCCTTGAGTTCGTCAAATCAGATGTACGGATTTCGCCTTAACTAGATGAAAGCGACCGAGACTGCCGTGTGTTTGTAATTCGAAAGTGTTTCGGAGCCTTCATAGTAGACTTCGCGTGATTTCCTCTTCAGGAAAGTAAAAGGCGGCGCAAGATGGCCGACTGCAAGCTTCCCCTGTAAAATGCACGTTGGACAACCCCTAATCCAGGGTATTGGCACTAAATTCAAGGCTGGCGCGCGCTGGAGTGCGTCAGTTGTCCACTAAAAGCTAGTGGTAAATGCGGTCTAGCCACTAAATGCACGATTCCGCGGGGACAGGCTTCTATTAGGTGCACTGTTAAAGGCCAATTTGAATCTTACGTGTTTCGGGGAAAGCACAATCGGCTACGCTGGGAACTGCAACGCACATCAATCCTTACTGAAAGCTCTTGCGGAGACCACCACTTCATTGACGTATGGAACGTCGATGGGACAAGAAGGAAAGTTGAAAGAAGACAAACAATTCAGTTACTGCCAAACAACCTCCGACCAACAGTAGCAAGTTTTTCATTGCATGTGGTCGTGGTTGTGTTCCTTCCGTTTTAGGCAATACACGGCTCCGTCCCGCCAAACGGTTTCTGCCGCTTCCCGCCGCCCGTGCACCAACAACGCGTCGACGAGGAAGGTACGCGCTCAATTCAACGACAAAGTTGATTGATCAAACCAGTTCAATTCAACATTAGACTCCAGTCCATGACCGTCAACACACGTTACCTGAGCATACGAAAGACCCTGTTTCTGTCCCAGATGACATTTCCACGCTCCTGTCTTCAAAATCTCGCTGCTGCCAAACGTCGCGACTCTTCTCAAAGCACCGGCCCAGAATACGCATAAAAATACCACAGATCTGCATGACCGCACTTCATTTTGGTAGTCGGATGCCATCCTTGACATGCCTCTCTCACGGCACCCACCTGCTCAAACGACAGATTGCAAGTTGTACCTAGGAGCTGATGATACATTTTGATAGCCCGCCATTGTTCACTGTTTCAACTTCCTACGACCCACGGATTAACAGCTTCTTTGCCAGATGGACGTATACTCGCGGCAAGCTTTCTCGTCTTTACGGTATTCCCGCGGCGGTGCTCTACATGTCGTGCGACGACAAAAGCCTATGCGGGCCATCAACGCCCCCTGGAGCACCATGCCGCCCAACAATGTTGACGAGTCCGTCTATGCGTATCGACATTCAAGATCAGACGCCGCATATGCAGTCGCTTGAGGCATTCACGGCAAGCTCACAACAGAGGAAAATGTCGGATTGACAAAATCCATGCATGCTCGGATTACTCCAGTTACGTCTGTCTTCCTTTCTTCGAAATTTAGTTGGAGCAAGTATCCCTATGACCAGTAGAGTGTGATTTCATGTCTGAGATTTCCGTATTTTCAATGTACTCTGATGTCTTCCACATCCGTGTACTTGTTTTCTATCCTGTCCATGACCTTCAAATGCCGGCATGTATGTCACTGCTTTCCACCAACTTCAGCCCAGCAGCTTCGGCACCTCCACAATCAAGTACTCGACAACCGCATCAGGGCCGTTCTTGACCTGCAGACCCTCGGGAAGGGCATGCGTCTTAATGTCAGGCACAACACTCTTGGCTGTAGCAAACGCCTGTGCAGACTGCTCAGGCGTCCACATTGAAGCACAAAACTGCGAGATACATCGTTAGTGGTGCAGGGTCACAATACAGTCATGGCGGGGCAACTCACGAGGACATTGGGCTTGTGCTGCGTCACCTTGGGCAGGACTTGGTCGAGGTCTGAAAAATTGGTTAGAGGATGTTGCACATGGTGTAATAAAACCTAAAGCCACAAACGCAGCCTCGGCACTCACTGTCACAGTTGTCGACGTGCTCAATGTCGTACTGGTCCTTTAGTGCTTCGATCATGCGACCAATCAGCTTCTTCGCCCGCTCGGGGGCCGTGTTCACCGTCACCAGTCGCCATTGGGTGCGTTCCGCGGCCATTGTGTGCTGTCAAATGTGTTTGTTGAATGAGAGCATTCGGTATGTTCAGTTGATGATTCTGTCTTCGTCTGTCGCTGCTCAATAGCCATGAAAGATCAAAGCTATTTTATCGCGTTCATCGACCAAGGTCGGACGCATTTTTGCGGTAGTACGGAATCGGCATGGTATTTCCATGCTCGGGAATTCCGAGCAGAATACAGGCGTGGGGCATCTCCGTTGGTCGGATTTTCCTTGTGCTATGTGCAATTCTTTTATTTAAGACTTGACATCAGTTTTCATCAGTATTTGAAGCTTTTTATGATTTGTTTGAGTCTTTTTTTTACTCACATTTTGCAATGATTTTATTTCTTGAGTTTATACGCGAATCAACTTCAAAAATAAGTTTCAAAAATAAAACAAAAGCAAGGCAACAAACAGGCATTGATGTTGCCTCATTGCGGTAACACCTCGAGCAAAGTTGCTTCACAAGTCACGATGCAAAAGAAAAGCAATAAGTCCAAATAATAGCTCAAGCGATAATCGATTACGTTGATAACCAACGAGGATAACATTGAACTCAACGTGAAGGGAATCGTATGTTTTGCTCTCCGTGGAAGAGCGATTTGACCATGAGCCAATCGGGGCATAGTGACGACCCACTAAAGGCATCTCCAAAACATATCGGCGGTAGCCAGTAACCAGTGGATCTTACATCTGAAAATTAGAGAAAAGTGCAAGCTTGTAGGGGGGGTGTGGGGAGCTTCTTGGCATTGTCAAAACAAACATGCATGTCGCCTTGTCTTCTTTTGATTCATATCGTCACGACGCACTTGGCAGAGAATGGGAGAAACATAAATCAAAGATAGCGGGCAATCTGATGCCTTCTGGGTCAACTTCGTGACGAATCTCAGCGGCGAGCGTATTGGTGTAACGAGCGGATGGACGTCGGTGTTTGGACGCAACGCCTGAGTTGTACCACAACATTCCCCAGCCGGACTTTGAGGCCTTTGTGGCAAGCAAGCTGAAGGACGATCCAAAGACAGTGTTAGTATGCTGCATTGGATCACTAACCCAGCATGCTCCGGCTTCATTATCGCCTACGATTTGGGAGAAAACCAGGTGCTTATCAGGAGTTTTGATGTGAGTCCAAGCACGTACCGTTGACCGATGCCAAAGTGTTCTGGCTGATAACCTGCAGTCTAAACGCCATCCAGTAGAGTCGTGGAACAAGTCTCTCTGTCGGGACATTGTCGGCACAGCAGTCGGACAAGATATCCCGTTCAAAGTGCTGAGCCACAGACCCTGGTTGCTCAGTCGACAAGTCGCAAAGCAGTACCGCTAGGATAGTCTGGCGATAACTGGATATCAAAATTTTGTGCTAATTGTTGGCTCCAGAGTTGGCGATGCAGCCCATTCCTTCCCACCGATTGGTGGCCTCGGCCTCAACTGTGGCCTTGCCGACGCCCACAACATCACTTGCAAGCTCGCTTCCGTCCTTAATGCTGGGCCAACTCAAATATTCTGGACAAGTACGAGGCCGACCGACGACATGTTGCCATAGTTTGTGCTGCACAGCTGGCGATGAAAATACAGATGAGTAAAAAATGTAAGTAGATGTGAACGCTGCAACATCAGCCTGGTTGTCAAAATCGGATTTGTTACTTTTGTTCCGTTTGTTGCCGTCGCCAAGAGAAGGTAGTGAGATTGCGAACGGAGTAAGCAAGGCTGTTCCGCCGGCGCTCGTGGCCACTCCGCCCGATATCCGGCGCTGGCCTTGGTCAAAATTATGCATATCCCAGCCCTAACCCATGCAACCACGCATTCCTGTAGATTGATATGTACATGTACACGACTGTAACTTTCAAACGCCACTTGTGCCACCTATTACTCCACTTCTTGATTTCTGATAATTACTTTGATGTCGTTGCCAGCGGCCACTGCTTCGAAAGCGTCCTTGGCACGCGACATGGGAAACCGTGCCGTGACGAGCGGCTCAATATCCACGACACCACGACCAAGCATCTCGATGGCCATGGGGAAGCACGATGCCGTATACCGAGTGATGCCACGCACATCAAGTTCCTTGTTGGTCACAGCAATGGTAGGGAAGATGTTAGTCTGGATGTGACCAAGGCCGACCTGCAGGTAAACGCCGCCGTCTTTGCAAATGGCCACGCCGTGGAGCATCGAGTCCTGCGCGCCACTGGCCTCGATGACACGATCGACTCCCCCCTCATCATCCAGGCCGACCGTCTGGATAATGGCGTCCATGCGCTCCTGGGCCACCGTGAAGGCCTTGTCACCAGGTGTTGTGTGGTCATGGTCGTGAGACGTGCCATTTGTCTCGGTACCGTTGGTCTCATGTTTGAAGACACTCGGCAGGCTATCAATCTGGAAGACATGGTCGATAATGGGCTTTCCGGTAAGTGGTGATAGATACGATTTGGCAAACTCGACGCGCGATGGCTTGATATCAAATGCAATAATCCTCCGGGCAGAGTAAGCATGTGCGACTGCTGCTGTAATCAGGCCGATCGGTCCACAGCCGCTGTAATCGCATTAGTACAAGAAAGTAAGTGAAAGCAACATGAATACAGGAAAAACCTACAAAATCGCAACTGTCTGATGAGCACGCAAGTCGGCTCTCTTTCCTATTTGCACGCCAATCTGAACCGTCAGTAAGGTGGCAAACACAGAGTTTGAATTTCATATTGTGGGGCTTACCGCTAAAGGCTGTATGCTGCCTGCAACATCCCAGGATAGGTTCTCTGGGATTTTGGGCGCCATGTCGGCCGGCAGGACATAAAAGCGTGAGAGTGTGCCATGCACACCGGGCGAGCCACAGTAGCGAATGGTCGTGCAGATGTTCATGCGGCCGCCCTTGCAGTTGACGCACTTGCGGCAGGGCAGGCCGGGCTCTATCGCAACGCGGTCGCCCACCACATGGGTCGTCACATCCGCACCCACGGCCTCGACAATGCCGGCCGCCTCGTGGCCCATGACAGACGGTGTGCCAATCGGTCGGCCACCGACGCCGCCCGATAAGTACGAGTGCATGTCGGAGCCGCAGATGCCATTAGCCATGACACGCACGAGAACGCCGTCTGGCTTTAGGAGGGGCAGCGGCACAGGCTCGATTGAAACTGTACGCGTCTGCACGAGCAGGCATGATGTGTTGGGCGGCAGAATGAGAGCCTTGACATTGTCGGGTTGCTGTTCCTGGTGGTCCTTTTGCGGCAGGCCCGGCTTCTTGCCGTGTTGGTGGTTGGTGTGGTCGTCAATGTGAATATGCGCCATTTTGTCCCAATGGCAAATAGCAAATGGCAAATGGCCAATGCAGGGTTGTGTGGTTGTGTGGTTGTGTTGTAGTGGCGTCTCTCGCAAATAATGGCAGATGGCAAACGGCGTTTCAGAGGTCGACCCGAAACTGTAACGTGGTGTGGCCCGGGACACGGGACGAGAGGTCGGTAGACGTGTGGTCGCGGTGGTAGATACTTGTGACAGGAAAAGTACAAGTACAGGCGGCAGAATGCAAAGGGAAAAAAGGCAGGAGCAAGGAAAGAACGTGCGTCTGGTTTGCGTCGTTATCTCTGACAGTATTATGCTGTTTGTGATTTATTGTGCCGTGCCGTGTGCTGTCTGTTCCTGGGTTCTCCTCTTTTGGTTTTTGGCTCTTCTGTGCGGTGTTTCCGCCGGCGGGGGGAGACGGCAAATGCGGGCTAAGCAAGAAAAATCAAAAGGTCAAACAGGTACGTTCGTAAGGGCTGTCGCCATCACTGGTGGATTATTTCCATCGCTCGTTTCCCACTCTTGTTTCTGTCGTTTCTCTCGTCGCTCCAGCTCGTGACTTGCCGTTTGGTTTGATTAAATTCCCAGGTCCTAGGTACAGTCCAAGGTACAGCCTCCGCTTCACGAACTGCTTCTCGTGCTTGTTCCCGCTGCCGCTGCCGGTCATCGGTGCGGAGAATTTCAAGGCGTGCTTTAAAGCTGTCCCAAGTGGGACCCTTTCTTCCCCTTCATTCTTCCCCTCCAAATCTGCGAGAGCGATCCAGGCCCACGTCGGTGGAAAGCTGACCGACTCTTCCGCTTCACATGACCGGCTGCAGATGCAGAATCGCGGCACGGACACGCCACGGGACAGACAAAGTTTTCGTTACAAAATGTCGTTGTTTTAATAAAAAGAGGCGTGTCTGATCTCTTTTAATTTCATTTGCCATTCATTCCTTTAACTGGGCTGCTTATTCTTCGCTTCGCTGTTTGGTCGCTGTTGATGAAGGCGTGTGTCATTGGTACGGATTTTACGCAATAGCAGCCCTTAAATTTAGGTAATAGCTGCAAGCATCTGCATGCGTCTGCATGCGTCTGCACGCGTCTGCGAGTATCTGCAGGCGAGGCGTGGCGGGCGTGGGGGCTCTTCCCCTTTTCGAGGTTGTGACTTGCGTACTCTGTATTCCTTGGTGCAATGACTGCTGTGTTGTAACCACACATTTACGGGAAAGGGAAAGGAGAGGTTTGGTGCCGATACGACTCTGGTAATCGCCGCTTGTAGCCGGCGATGGCCCGGGCGTTGCGGCCGATAACGAAGCAGCGGATTGCGTCAGAGTTGATCGTTTTAACGATTGTTTCCGCCCGGAGCACTGAATACTGATCATGTACTGATAACGGACAACGGGCCGCAACGAGTTGCTATTCCAGGCCAAGCACGCACCGTTTTGTGGGGCACACGGCGCCCTTTCAACCACATGTGAGCCAACTGGGGCTTGGATCCGAACGAGCGTCCCGGATGGAGACACGGCGTGTGAGTCGTAGTATTTCGGGGCCTGGTATAAATTTGGATGTAAATGCTTTCTCGGCGACGATATTTTCTGAAAGGCGCAGTAGTAAATCAGTCGAATTCGAACAAGCGCAGCAATGGCAGCATCTTTCAAAATCGGCAGTCTGTTTGGCGTTCAGGGCAAGATTGTTGTCGTCACCGGCGGTGGAACCGGCCTAGGAAGATGTGAGACTCAAAGCTGCCACAGAAGATTGCCAACATACTGATATAGCCTAGCCATTGCCGAAGGTTTCGCAACTAACGGAGCTAAGGTGTACGTCACCGGTCGCCGGGCAGAAGTCATCGAGAAAACAGCCGCAGAGATCAACGACAAGCTCGACGAGTCCGGTGGTCAGGTCATTGCGTACGTTTGCCATCTCCCAGCCTGAACCAGCGCAAGAGGATATGTGGGGATAGAACACCAGTTGACAGAACAGTATCCAAGGCGATGTTGGATCAAAAGCGGGGGCCGAGTCTCTCGTAAAACTCATCACTGATAAAGAGTCATATGTAGGTCTTACAGGGTGATAAGCTAAGATGGAATAAAAAGGGACACAGAAAAAAGAACGACATGGGAGAGAAGACAGAGCAATAATATGCTGACCAGTCATACAGATTGATGTGCTCATCAACAATGCCGGTGTCCAGCGCAACATCAACCACCCTCCTTGGGACCACAACAACCGTGAGCCATCCCTGGAGAGTGCAATAAAACAGTCATGGCATTCCCCCTGCTTACATCATACAGCTGATGAGGTTCAAAAGGCACTGTGGAATGGTGTTGAAGAGTAAGACACGTATATAAGGGCGGTACGACGTACATCTAGCTTCTGCAGAAACGCTAACACCCTGCAGCGAGCACTTTGATTACACAAATTCGGGTGAGTGTCGTTCGCAGGTATCTCAATTTGGCACCGTACTAACACTGCCAGTCAACATCAACGGTGTTTACTTTACCACTGTCGGTTTTGTGCCCCTTCTCAGAGGATCTGATGATCCATCCGTGATTGTCATCTCGTCTCTTGCCGGCCTCTCCAACCAACGTGCAATGGGATCCGTCAGCTATGCCGTGTCCAAGGCCGGAGGTATGAAGAATCCAAGCTCACCATGATTTTATAATAATATCAACACGTATCCGCTAATGCATCTAGCGCTACACGTGGCGAAGCTGCTTGCCGGTCGTTTCCATCCGTACGTTTTCGATGCCTGGCAAGACTTTTTTCTCATCAACCGTCGCTAACACATCCAGCATGAAAATTCGAGTCAATTGCATCCTCCCAGGCATCTTCCCCTCGCAGCTCACGACCACAGACAGTTCTAGTGACGCCTCAGCCCTCAACGATTTTGCCGCCAAAGCCGCCAAACGAAGCACGGCTGGTCGTGCTGGACGGCCCGAAGAGATTGTCGGCCCGTGCCTGATGCTCAGCTCCAAGGCAGGAGGCTACATGAACGGTGGCTTCCTCATGGTCGAAGGTGGTCGATTTATGGTGAGTTGAGCCCGGAACGTTTCATCTACTGTAAAATCTTACTTTGTCTACTGACCCAGATAGGGGAGCTCTATCAATGACGGCATACGTATGCCCGAAGACACATATGTCAACTGAACCATCGTCCTGAGGGAAAATATGCCGATTGCGTGATCAGATTGATAACTCTATGACTCAACCAATGTTTTATTTGGTTTCTTGGACTTGAATTTCTACAGCGCATTTTTAAGGGCCTTATAAAAGAGGGATTCGGTGGTTGGCGGTGGGCAGATGGCGATTGGTGTGATCATTGTTGTGGTAGAGATTGTTGTGGTGGATGTTGTGAAGGTGATTGTCGATTTTAGGGAGAACAGGCAGGAGATTGGTTGTCCAGGTTCACATAAACATATAATGTTTACTTTACGTAAGCAATCTGCAGTACGATATTTTGATCTGAATGCAGCAATCGCTTGTCTTTCATTTTGGCAGGAGCGGCCGTCAAATGTGGAGCTCCCCCTGAATCTCAATCTATGTGCATGTGGATATGCATGAATGCGGAAGGAAGCATGGAGGCAGCTCGCGACTTCCTTCCTATTGACTTGACAACGACTTCTCACCTCAGCGGTAGCACCTTCCTCCTCGCGCTCAATGCTGAGAGTCGTGCGGCTTCTCCTCGTTGCCGCTCCCGCTCCCGTTGTTGCCATTGTTGTAGCCAGGACGCTGGCCACCACCCAGGCGCTCCAGGTGCTCGGCCGTCTGCTCGTAGTCGACAAGTGCCTGGCCGTGCTTGTCGTACCGCCGGGGCTCCTCGCGGGCCACCTTGACGACCGTGAACACACCCTTCCAGCCCGAGACCTTGTGGAAAATGTTGTCCATCTCCTCGAGGGAACGGTATGCCGTTTCGGGATAGAAAAAGTAGACGCAGGGAAACATGAAGGCGTTGATGACTGCAAAGATAGTGTACGTCTGGTGGTGAATATTGTTGAAGGACACGGGCGTAATCATGACGACCATAAAGTTGAAGATCCAGTTGGCCGAGGTCGACAGAGCATTGGCAGGCGCGCGTGTTTGGAGCGAAGTAATCTCGGCCGGGTACAGCCATGTCATGCCGAGCCAGCCAACAGCAAAGACCGTGTTGAACACAAACAGGAAGACAATGGCCGTGATCTGCGCGCCCTTGTTGCCGTCCGTGTGGGCATTGACACCGGCCAAAATCGCCATCGTGATGGCCTGACCGGCGGCACCAAAAAGCATCAGCTTGCGACGGCCGACTCTCTCCACGAGGAAATACGCTGGCCATGACGCAATAAAGTACTCAGTCCCGTTCCTGACGTCGCCGTTAGTATTTAGCTTCAGAAATGAGGTTGTAGGATCTTTTTGTTTTTATTCAGGCGATTTTGAAGTCGGATGTTGAAATAAGGAATATTGCGACGAAAGTGGGACTTTTTGCGAAAAGTCACGACTTGGGTGAGGGCGGTGCGATGGGCGCAGTGCAATGGTGCAATTGGAAACTTACAGGGCAGCGAGAAGACGCGACATGAACGGCGACATGCCGAGCTTCGAGTAAATGACGGCAGCGTAGTAGGTGATCAGGTTGATGCCGCTGATCTGCTGGAAGACCTGGTTGGTGTAGGCGAGGACAGTGCGGTGCAGGTTGCGGTCACGGCCCTGGGTATCAAAGAGCGATGCAAAAGAGCCCTTGGACATTTCGAGTACCGTATCCTTGATCTCGGTAAACTCGTTGTGCACAGAGTGGTCGTTGATGTCCCTGTCAGCCAGCGCGGCCAGGACTTCGCGCGCCTCGTCCTCGCGGCCCTTGAGAATCAGCCATCGGGGCGACTCGGGCAGGAATGGGATGAAGCACAAAATAAAGATGCAGAAGGCGATTTGGAACGCCAGCGGGAACCGCCATGCCACGGATCCTGGCGCAAAGGACAGACCCAAGTCGATCCAGTACGATATCATGATACCAGCGGTAATCAGGGCGCCCTCGACCATGACCAGCTTGCCGCGTTTGTGTGACCGCGAGATTTCCGACTGCCATGTGGGTACTGTCGACGTATTGCAGCCGTTGCCGAGACCTGTGACGATGCGACCGATGATGAAGTGTTCAATAGTGAAAGCCGAGGACTGCAGAGCGGCGCCGACGACCATGATGGACGTGCCGAGCATAATCATGCGCTTGCGACCGAGCGGGTTGGAAATGAAAATGGCAATAATCGAGCCAATGAAGCAGCCCAGGTTGTACGACGAGACGGCAATGCCCTGGTACGTCGAACGCCGCGACGACTCTGCACGGCCGACCGAGTCAGGGTTGATGATGGGGAACTGCTGCAGGAAAATGTCGAGCGTGAGGATACCGCCCATGACGCCCTGGTCTAGATGGGAATTAGTATATCGAGGTGGGCATTTTGGAATAAATGCCACAACACAGTTGGAAACATACCATAGCCGAACAGCAGGAAGTCGCAACCGGCAATGGTGCTGACTGCCCAGTTCAGGGAGTTGCCCCGGAGGCCGAGAAACTTCTTCGGCATGGTGACGCCAACGCTGTATGTGACTGGCGGTGGTGGTGTGTGAAGTGCAATCGTATGCAGTTACTTATTCATGCGCCGATGTGCAGATGTGCAGAGCTGATGCGCAGTGCAGATGTTGCTGGTCTTGAAAGTGGAAGTTGAAATAAAAACTAAAATAAAAATCCACGTTCCTGGACCGCGACACGGGAGACAATTACTGTTAAATACCTTTCTGTTTCTCTTCCGTCTTGTGTGCCTCGCGTCGCGGTGCCTTGCCTATTTGTATCGCACGACCACACCTTGTGTCTGTGCCGAGTGTCAATCCATCCTCGCCGTGGGCCCCATCCAAGAAAAACTCAGGTCAAATTGTGATTGAAAACGGCGAAACGAAGACGTACCGCTGTACCGCAAGACAAGAGAATATACATGCCCGAATAGGAAATAGAAAAGGAACGCCAAGGATGACTAGGTAGGGCAATTGCCGTGTACCAAAGTCGCCCGCAAACACGAACGTACAACTCCAAAAGAGTACATCGAGTGGCTGAAAATCGCAATTAACGCCGAATGGCAAGCACGGTGCAGCCACCGTTTGAACCCCCCTGCTCCATGTTTTTTCTATGTTTTTCTTCTCCATCTTGGCGTCAAGCGTGCAAGAAAATGCGGAGCGGAGTGGCAACGTTTCTCCTCTTTTTGTCTTTTTTGGCGGTCGACGGCGCTGCTTGGCCCAAATATGCCCTGATCTACGGCGCTCTTTTACGTCTTTGGGCCATGTACTCCGTACGTCGTATGGGCCATACATGGGCCATACATGGGCCTCTTCTGGGCCGCTTCAGTTTAGAATTTTATCGCTGTGCCCACTTGTCCACCTTTTTATTCTTTTCCTTCTTTTCGTCCGTTCTTGCCTCCCTTTGTCGCTGAAAACAAGCAGCCGGTGAAGTTTCAAGGAGAATTGAAAGAGGTAAAACCGGCAAATAAAGGTACGTAGGTACTTTGGGGTTTGCCTTTTCTCTCGGGGATCAGCGCTGTCGAGCAACCTTGCCAGCAGCCTAGTTGCGTTGCAGGCCCGGTTTCTCTCGTTTCTGGTGGTGGTGTGGCCCCAAGACCGCCCAAGACCGCTCCGCAGGTCTCGGCCGTGTAAGCCGGATTGCCGAAAAGGGTAATCCGATGGTCACGTGCCTACAAGGAAGCAAGCTGGAAGCGGCAATGATGAAGAGGTCTCGACTACAGCATCGGTGACATTGTAGACGGGCCACGAAGCGTGGATAAATATAGACCCTTTTGGTGCTCCCGTGAACGTGCGGTATGCTTCATCTTACCCCTGTTGACTGGCTGACTCCTGGATTGTGGATGCTCGAGCTGCACCATGTCAAATCGGGACGATGCCTCAACAGTAATGACGACAAGAAAATTGTCACAGGCTGGGCGGTGAACAGAAGCTCCTTCGCACAGTCTGACAGCCAGTTTACCATGAAGCCTTCACGGTCAAGGGACGGATATCCGTAGATACGGCAAGGCAGAGGGTGCTGCACATTACACTTTACGATGGAGCACTCTTCCAAGGCGATTCCTCGCGCTGGAATCGGCCAAGGAAGCGCGAGAATAACCCAATATTTGGGTAAACGAAAGGCCATTGCAAGGCGATGCGCATTGAGATAACAGATGCGATGATGCCATGTCGTCCCAAGAAGGATGATGGAAACGAAAAAAAGAAAAAGAAAAGAAGAGAGAAAAAAGTTTGCATGCGGGCAAAACACCGAGACACCGAATATAAGTTGGTCTCTGGACTGGCGCCATCTTGAGTTATCACTCTGCCACTTGGCTGCGCACGTGTATGTCGGTGCATGTCGGTGCATATCGTTGCATGTCGGTGAATGTCGGTGAATGTCTGCCCTGTCGATCGTGTTTTGATAACGCGCATGTTTACTTGAACGATTGACACGGAACTTGGCGGCGTTGAAAGGAAGACTGCCTCTCCATCTCCATAATTTTTTGCCTTGGGCTGAAGAAGCTATATATCACCTCTAGGTGTATTGGCGTGACTGGCAGCTGAATCATGCTGTCTTTGCTCCATTCAAATGAATACCAGGCTATGCCAGGCTTCTATCATGACTGTCAGTCGCATGCCGTGAGAATGACGATCGCAAGAAGAGTCTGGTCAAGACCATCACCACGCGATCATTTCTCTATGCAACCCGACTTGGGTCGCAACATACGCAGCACTCGGTGGACCAGTGTCGAAGACGCTGCTCAGCAGCCATGAAGTCGAAAGAAAGATGTGTCCAGCTCCGCGGTATAGAACCGTCAGGTCTGTTGTCGTTTATTTGTTGTCAGTTTCAGCACCGCTTTCCCTTGTCCTCGTCTTGGTCTGCTTGAATATGGTCAGTTAATGGTCAACGCGGTATCAGGAAGAGAGACAATACCTCAAGCTGCCGGTGACAAGACGAGACCGTCACCCTCTTCTGTATAACAATCGGGTCGGATACACCATGGTACACCGTTCCTGGCCCGGGTAACTTGTCGACTCGTGTGGTCAAAGCACCTTCTGCGGTCTTGCCATGTTGGTTGCTTCTAACTTTCCTTTCCTTGCCTCTCAAAGTTTGTTCCGGTAAATTGAGGCTTTCGTTTTGGCACAAATTTGGAAAGAAGCCTTGGGTTTGTTCACGAAAGGTGCGACCATCTGTTTTGTCTCCGCGGCTTCTGATTGGCTGGGCTGGTCGAGCACTGGACTGCACACGCTCCACTGCAAACGCGTGGCTACAAAGTCCATCAAACTAGAGGCTCTGAGTCTCGTTGTTCTGTCAGTGAACAGCCGGCCGGATGTACAAAACAGACGATATTTCTGTCAGCCTAATATCATTGTTAGAGTCTTGTATATTGTATTCTAGACTTTCTTCCTTTACGGCGTACTCTGCTGCCGAATTCGCTGCCGAATTCGCTAGCTTCGCTGGTTTGTCTGCTTTTCTCACTTTCAACTGGATGGCCGTTTTTGTTCTGCTCTTTCCAGCGGGGCCGCGGCCTGCGGGGAGGCATGCGCCAGAGGAGAAAGGCGCCCAAAACCTAAGGTACAGTCGCCCGCTCACAGTTGACCTGCTGGTAACGGCCGCGGAAAATCACCCCTTTGAGTGCAACGTGCGGGCGAGACGGCTTCTGTGCTCGGTATTTGAGTTGGTAGTTGCCAGTTTGGGGTTTTCGTCATTTAGTGCGCCGCGTCGTCAAAGTACTTGCACTGCTGTGTACCTGTTTTTGCTCTCCCGTTCCTACCTCGTACTACTCGTACTCCTCCTTTTCCTTCTCCCTTCCCCCTCATCCCCGGAGCCCCTTCTCCATGTCCATCCATCCATCCCCAACCATCCCCAACCATCTCTATCAATTGCCCCCCAGAGCTCACTAGTGTCTGACATGTGTCCGTCTTTTTTTTGTTCTGTCTTTCCTCAGGGTATGGATATGCTCCGGTTTGCCCAAACAGGAAGCTCACCGAGTCGATGCAGTGCCCCAGAAGAAAAGGAGTCAAAATGGAAAGCGACCAAAAGAAGTGGAGACTGTACTTCTCAGTGCGTGAGGTGAGAAAATGAGATCCATGACGCGGCGACGCCAATACGGCACACAAATACGTCCTACGCGCCAATGCTGTAATGCGTGATGCATTTGAACGTTCGATGCTGCACCACAGCTCCATGCTACAACTACACGACTGCACGGATGCAGTAAATGCTCAACTTCTTTTCGGTGGTCTCGCGGAAATGGCCGAGCGGAGTTGCCGCATCTGAAAAGGGTGCAAAGAAACAGGTAATCTGTTGTCTTTAGGGTTGCATCTTACCTTGCCATCAGCTGCATGTCGGTTTTCACGCAAGCTCCGGCACAATTGAGCGTAGATTTTGCTCAGTCCTTGACGCAGAGATACGCGTCTCCACGCACAAAATTATTCTGTATCCGTCGATCATTCTACCCCGGATTCTCTCCCTCTCTCTCGCCTCTTTTCGGCTTGTCGAATTCGTTCTGGCTCTACGGAGTACGGAGTACGTCGTACTGTGCTGTCTCGGCTGTGTACTTGTACCATGTTAGCATGCCTCCATACAAAGTACGGAGTACGACGTACTCCGTACACTACGTCGTAATTTGTGGTCCTTTTGCGCGTACTTTGCTGGAGCTTCTCCAGGTTTCAACCGTCCCCGCCCCTTTGGCATTGCTCATTGTTGACAAATGTCCCAAACAGGTATCCCACGGCCATCCTGGCGATCGAGACACCACACATCAGACCAGACTTTTTTGCCGGATCCACATCCGGCACGACGGTTCGACGACTGACCTGGCACACGGGTGCAGGTGCATGGCTCATGGTACGGAGTAGACTCCCGAAACTGGATCTGGCGTGTCGTGGAGCTGGGCAGGTGTGTCACGTGATGGAATGTTGACGATGAGTGTATGTCACACGTCGGCATCAACATCTAATGAACTCTATTTAGCCAGCAGTGTTTTAGCGGCAAAGACTGAACCGATGAATGTAGTTTTGTACCTCATGTGAAGTTATCGTAACATATCGACTGTCAGTGTATCTCAAGTTGAAGAGCTTGTGAGCGTTTTTTCTCCTTGTTTTCAATTTTAAGAACTAATTTGATTTTTAAATGAACACATCCAGCAAAACAAAACAAAACAAAACAAAAAAAAAAAACAAAAAAAAACAAAAAAAAAACAAGAAAAAATAGGAAAAAATAGGAAAAAAATAAGCATCACAATAAATCAAATACCAAGCAGTATTTTCTCCTGACGCATCACGTCAGATCGAAAACTACCATAAACGTTCAAAGCTCGAGTGTGTTCGTGACAACTGTTGTCGCTTCTTTACGGAAAGACCGGGAAAACCTGGACGACAACGACGATGAGGTCGAGGTGGACGAGAGCGACGACACGGGTAATAAGTGGAAAAGGACCGTGTTCTGGACGCCGAGGAAATGGGCCACATTCTGGACTTTCTCAACAACCTGGGCCCAATCATTGTAAGTCAAGAACAGCATCTGAGAAAACATTGCACCGATTTCTTCTTTTCTTATCGTTGGAACACCTCGCCATTTCCGGTACGGCCCTACCTCTTCCTCTTCTCCGGCTCCACCCGCAAGAAATGGGGCAAATTCCTCGTCTTAGACGAAGCCCATAAGATCAGAAACACCTGCACCTCCCTGGGGTCGATGTTGGCCCAGAACTTGCGGTAAAAGTAGACTTGGTCGATGCTGACCATGCGAGGCTCCAGGCGGCCGTCGACGGGCAAACAGCCAGCAAAATACCCGGTCTGTACCTTGATATTTTCTGTGACGGGAACGAACACGCGCATGGCAGTCTCGTCGCGTTTCTCGTCGCGTTTCTCGTCGCGTTCTTGTGTGCCTCGGAGCTTGCGTGCATCCTCCCGCTTCTTGTCCCGGCCGTTGCCACTGCCCAGAAACTTGTTGGGCTCTTGCCATGAATCAGGCCGACCTCTAGGAAGAGTCTCGTGCCTGGTGCCTGGTGCCTCAACCCGCTCATTGCCCGCGGCAAGTTTGGGACAATCCTCAAGAAAAGCCTTGTTGGCGTTGTATGCTTTACTCTTGGCCAGGGTCGTCGTGGCAAGATAGCATTTTTTTAAAGGGAATGCGGCCTGTGGCGTTGACATGCATCTTGTCAGAGGATGCTCGCTGTGCTACATCATTGTAGCCATCTTCGACGGGTCCCAGAACGGGGCGAGTCTCGATTTTCTCGTATCGCATTGCCATGCCAGTGGGCCGAGAGCTACCGCCCCGGCGGCCTCCACCCCGTTGACGTCGGCGACGTCGGCGACGCTTGGGTGACAATGGACATGGACGTGGACAGTACAAAGTCCTCCGCAAGCTCGGCTACGGATTGTTTTCAACGTTGTGGCTGGCCCGCGATCTGACAAGTGAAGACGGCAGCCCGCAACGGATTGTCGCCATCAAGGTGGTTGTCGCCAGCGCGGGACCGGCGGCCAACCTCACCGAAGTGACCCTCTACAGACACTTGGCCTCGGTCGACGAAAATGTCGACCAACACGTCACCAAGCGACTCGACACATTTTCCATTATTGGCCCTAATGGCACGCACGCTGGCCTCGTATTTGAGCCCATGAGACCAACGGTCAGCAGCATGGTCGAGCGGTAACCGCAGTTTGTGCTGCGCAAACGGCAGATGAAGATCCGCTGCCCGTTTTGGATGGTCAAGCAGATATTGCGTGGAACTGGCTGCTGCATGGCCACGGCCTGGCCTACGGCGATTTGTGGGCACACTCCATGCTTCTATCCACATTCATACATGACGTTCATGGTAGCTCAGCTCCTGCCAAAAATGAAAAACAAAAAGTTGCTGCATTAAATCATATCGTAAAAGGAACTCTCAAGTAAATGTAATTAAATGTGAATAATGTGAATAATGTGAATAATGTGGATGTAAATATAAACATAGACAGCCTCCTCAACGACTACTCCACCAACTTCCATCTCTGCTCGAGCTGGCCCACCAGCAAAATCTTGCTGCCGCCCAGTTGCGCGGACATTTGGTTGGCCTGGACATTGTAGCGCGCACCCGTCAGCTGCTGCATATTATCAAAGCCGTAGCCAACGCCAGCCTGCCCATAGCTGTGGTCGTGGTGGGTGCTGGCAGCCTCGATAAGGTTGCCGCCGGCAGTGTAGGAGACGCTCTGCAGGCGGGCAATGGCGATGTTGCTGGCCAATAATGTCTCTTGCATCAAAATGTTGCGGCAGATGGGCATAGTCTCCCAGTAGACCAGCCGGCGCTGGGCAGAGTAGGCGAGCAGTTCGGCCGGGTCTTTTTTGGTGCAGGCATCGGTGTAGAGGGCGCGCATGCGGGGTGAGTACATTTCGCAGATGCGTTCTTCAGCAATGACTCGTGGGGTGTGCATGGGCATGGATGCCGGGTTGTCGAGGGCGGTGCCTTTGACAAAGTCGAGGTAGCACTCGGCACAAATCGTACAGTCGGGCCAGCCGTACCAGCCACGGTTGCGGAAATCTTCGTCACGGCAGCAGGGCGGGACCTGGCCGTAGCGCTGGTTGAAGGCGGACCAGGAGCCGCAGTCCCGGGTGAGCCATGTTTCGAGCAGCTTATCGACTTGGGCGGCAAAACGTGGGGCTTTGACATTGAGAGAACAGATGACGGCAGTGTCGGGGGCCGGACGGCGGATCTGGGGCACAAAGAACTGTGTCAAGCCCCAGGACTCGACGACGCCCGCATAACAGGCGCCGCAGACCTGGAAACCGGCGGGCTGGGAGGGCAGGGTAAACCAATTGCCATCCTTGATGCCGGCGGCGGCACAGACTTTTTCTTGGTAGGCAATCTTGTTGAGGGCGCTCCAAAAGAGAGGCCAGTTCTTGTTCTCTTCGGCAGCCGTGAACGCCATCAGGATGTGGAACTGGCCGCAGCAGCAGGCGCTCGTGTATTTATTGCTGAAAATGGGATCCCGCGGCATGTTCTCCCACAGCGACTCTTGGCCCGTCTTGAGGACGCGGTCGCAGTAGCAGGCGGCACACAGCACGGCATCGGGCGGGCCCTGGCCCTTGATGGGCGTGAACCACTTGCGCAGGCTAATCATGGCGGACGTCGTCTTGGGACAGGCGAGCATTCCGAGCCGGGCTTTGGCTTCGTTGCAGAAGCTGGCCCAGTCGTTGGTTTTGCTGCGCTCGTCAAACTCTTTGCGGATAAAGGGGACGGCCAGATCGCAGGCCCAGACCTCGGAGGCGTTGTCGTGGGGCGGGCTGGGCTCAAAGTTGTAGGCAAAGGGGCTGATGCAGGCGACATCCAAAAAGCAAGCTTCACAGATGACCATGCCGGGGATGGCGTCGTGTTTGGCCCGGAACCACTTGAGGCCCTGGCCGCCCTTGGCACCGCCCATCTTCTTGCAGTCGGGGACGGTGAGCCGCTGGTTCATAAAGTCGACAAGACCCTGCAGACTGCCCGTGGCCTGGGCGTCGGGCAGGATTTGGTTGGTGATGCGGTCGACTTTGAAGCGGCAGCGGCGGCGGACATTGTCGCGGTAGTAGACGGCGCCAAAGTGGTTCTGGAACTGGGTCGGGTACAGATAGTCCATATAGCACTTGGAGCAGATGAAGGCTTCGGGGGCGCTGGGGTGGGTGTACCACCAGGTATGGAAGGCCACGGGGGTGTCGATGCAGCTGGTGACGGGCTTGAAAGGTGGGTCGGCCTCGACGTGGCGGGAGGTCTCGGGGGCGGCAGAGGCAGCAGGTGTGGCAGTCTCAGACGGCTGTGCCGGAGCAGCAGTGGCATAACCGGCCTCGGCATAGTTGTAGTTTGTAGACCCGGGGGTGTTTGTGTGGTGGTGCGGGCCGGGGTAACTACCGTCGCGGTTCTCTTCAGGAGCGGGCTGTTGTGTCGGTTGAGCAGTCGGTTGAGCAGGAGGGGGTGTTGGCTGGTGTTGCTGTTGGGGAGGACACGCTTGTGCCTGTGCATGCTCCGGCTGAGCAGAGTATGTCTGGGGCTGCTGTGTCTGTGTCTGCTGCGTCTGTGTCTGCTGCGTCTGCTGCGTCTGCTGCGTCTGCTGTGTCTGCTGTGTCTGTTGTGGGTGGTAGGCAGCGTAGACTGGCTCTGCAGGGGGGACAGGCTGTGCCGAGTGTGCTGTCTCTGGCTGCGGCGAGTGAGCAGCAGGCACAGGTTGAGGCACAGGTTGAGGCACAGGTTGAGGCATAGGTTGAGGCACAGGTTGAGGCACAGCCTGAGGCGTTTCTCTCGACTCGGGACCAAACGAGGCTGGCAGCTCTACCGGTTCAGCTGGAACAGTGGGCGGCACGGCTTCTCCTCCCGTGCCAATGTTCATCGACTGTAGCATGGCATTCATCTGGTGCATGTGATCGCCAGTGTGATCGGGGCTGACGGGAACAGCTGGCTGAACAGGAGAAGCTGTTGCCGCATGGGGAGAGACAGTGGACGGATCGGCATGCACATGAGCCTGGGCTTGTGGACTGGGTGTTTGATACTGCGTCGCGGGTGTGGCATATTGGGATGCAGGAGTCGTTGCTGTCGTTGCTGTCGTTGCTGCTGCAGGCGGCTGGGCAGTGGGATATGGCGCTTGCTGTGTATCGTAGTAGTTGTAGCTGGTGGCGTACTGTTGGTTGTCGGGAGCTGTCGTGGGAGGAGGAGGCACAGCAGCAGCCGGGGCAGCAGGAGGAACGTCAGCCACTGGCTGCTTCTGGTCAACGACAACAGTGGCCTGGCCTGGAGTCGGAGATGTATATTGCGGCGGTGGTGCTGTTGGCTGGGTAGTCTGAGGAGGCTGAGATTGAGGTTGAGCCTGAGTTTGAGCAGCATATGCATCCGCATGGGCATCATAGACGGGTTGTGTCGTCGGAGGCGGCCCCGGCGGCGGCGGTGGAGGAACGTAGCCTTGTTGTTGATAGGCCGGAGCTGGCTGTCCACCGGGCGCGGCCGAGGGTGTCGGACTGGCAGCGGGAGCTGCTTGGGCTTGCTGGGCATACGCCTGCTGGTTGTATGCATACGAGCCGGGAGAGGGAGCGGGGGCAGTCGCCGTGTTGTATGTGGGCTGCTGGTATTGTTGCTGAGCGTAGGGCTGCTGCTGCTGCTGCTGGGGCCTGGGCGAGGCTTGGGGTCGTGGAGGAAGGACAGGCGGTCGATTGGGACTGCGCGGGGGCGGCGGGAAGCTCAGGTAGGTCTGGGCGAGAAAGGGGCCGGCACCGCCAGGCGGGCGAGGCGGGAGTGTCGGAGCATGGTCGGGTGCCAGGGTGTTGGGGTTGGGTGGTGCATACTGTTGTTGGTATTGGGGTTGCTGAGGGTACTGTTGTTGATACTGAGGCTGCTGTTGATGTTGAGGATACCCGTACTGTTGGGGGGTCTGAATTTGTGGCGTTTGGTACTGTTGTGGCGTCGCGGCAGCAGCCGGTGGCGGGGTCGGTCGCGCCTGCTGTTCCTGGCCTGGCACTGGCCGGCGCTGGACAGGCGCGTTTTGGTAGGGAGGATAGTTGGACATGGCGATGTGGTGAGGCGTAAAACGGTGTTAAAGACGAGGCCAACGAGGAGAAGAGAAGAGGGAAGAGAGAAGAAGAGAAGGAAGAAGAGAAGAAAGGCAAGCTGCCCGCTACCCGACGCACAAGATTTGGCGATACGATGACAGAAAAGGACGCCTTGGCAGTGGTGGTCTGGGCCTCGAGCCTATGCGTATTTGTCTTTGTGATGGCGGAAAGGCCCCCGAAAGAGCCAATAGTTGGAGGGTCCACAGGGAGCCTAGTCCACGCTGGGCAGTTGGCAGTTGGCAAATGGAGGCAGCCGTTTCTACGAGCACGAGCAGTGATTTCAGTGGTCACTGGTCAGTGGTCGGAGCCCCACAGCGCGAGGCAGACACCTGCAATTGGCAGTCGCGCAGTGCGCCTTGGCCTGAGACATGTTGCGGGGCACACCCTTCACTGTACTCCGTACGTCGAGCGTTGTATTACGTAATACACTCTCATCCTTAGGCCAACAGACGAAAGCTTCTCTGTGGGTGGCTTTGTCTTTTGTCTACTCCGAGCTGTCCATACGAGCGACCAACACATCGCCATCGACGACCTTTACGAGACCGACAACCCTCCCTCTACTCGGCATCCCTCTCTCGACTGCTCGCTACAACTCGGGCTTTCTCTTCGCTTCCAACCGTGCGGCAGACTTCTCCTCATTCTCCTCAACAGTTTGCCCGTCGCTTTTCGAGGCATCGTCGAGGCATCGTCGCGAGATAAACAGTCCACCACGCAGCTTCTCGTGCGATGCCACCTGTCCGTCAACATACGCGCGCGCTTTGCCCAGCACAGCCGACCGCTCTTCCTGGCTGACCGACGGCACACAGCCGACATACTCCACGGGCACCTCGGTCTGCTGCACGACGTCGCACGATGCACAGACGCCGGCTTCTTGCACTAAAGGATGGGCATGCAGCAGGTTTTCCAGCTCGGCCAGGGATACCCGGTGCGCGTTGTGCTTGATCATGCCTTTTTGCGGTCCTTTTTGCGGTCTGTCAGCCAAGAAGCCGTCGGCGTCAAAGTGGCCGGCGTCGCCTGTCCTCGGAAAGAGACGGTGTGTGCATTCGTCCCCGCTTGTTCGACGGGAAAGCATCGGCCGTCGCGGCGACATCGTTCTCGTTCTCCATAAACACCTTCGGCGCCGAGACAAAGATCTCGCCCGTCTCGCCAGGCGCCACACCAAGCAGGTTGTCGTCCAAAGCCCGCGTCCGACACCCCGTGATGGCCGGCCGACACTGCCCTGTTTGCGCCCAGAGGCGAACCGGCGGACAAACATGCGAGGCCTTCGGTCATCCCATACGCCTAGACGATGGCGACGTGCTCCCCCATCAGCTTGGCGACGGCATCAATCATCTCGGGGGCCAGGGGCCAGTGTTGCGCCGGCACAGACAATATTGTGGACAGGCGACAGGTCGATCCGAGAAGCCTCGCCTGACCGCAGCTGCCCCGTGCTCGCTAATGCCAAGGAGTGGCGTCTGAGCTGTGTGGACTCGCCAAGACTCGCCAATCGCCGCGGTCATGCTGGCCATCAACGGACCGGGGTCGACAGAGATGGCATCTGGCTGGCTGGTGTTGATCAAGTGCACCGGGTCGTTTGTTGTCGCCAATGTGTTGCCGAGGCCGCCAATGTGTTGCCGAGACTGCCACTGTTAGTCTCTTGAAGATTACAAAAATACTTACGCCGCCACAATGCCGCCCCAGAGGGCGGAGAACTCAATATGCAAATAAGCCAAGGTGTTGGTGCCGACAATCAGCACCGTGTCGCCGCATTGTAGGCCCAGCGCCGACTTGAGTCCATCGGCACCAAGCCCAGGCAGATGCGGTGCTGGTCCGTATGTAAAGAAATTGTCGGGCCGCTCGTACTCTTGTAGGACGACTGTATCGGGCGTAGTGTCGTCCAATTGCGCCGCTGCCAAAACGACTTGTCGTGCGGTATGGCCGCTGGCGCAAACGTCGACTCTTAAATCACCGGCGGTGGTGGAGGCATGCTCCGTCTGTTTGTGGCGTGTAGCGAATGTGGGCTAAAGTAATCGCAACAAAAGGTAAAAGTTATTGACGATTTGCCCGCTGGATCGAAACGATTCATCCTGAAGGTGCAGAGGTACTGACTCGCGCCAAGTGGCCGTCCCGTCCTTTTGTAGTCTCTCGACTAGAGATGCTATTAAAAGCAGTACTATCAACTTAAGGCAGCGAACCGTCAGACTGGGTAACGTGCACAAAACTGCGTCGATCAATGCCCATTCACATCGTCATTCTGCGAAGACCAACCCCTACCTAGGAGCCATTGCCAGGCTGTGATCTGTGGCTAGTTCTCCGTCGGACTGTGACGCACCTTCTTTCCTGAAAAAAATGTGCATCATCGTCTCTGCTAGTCAAATGTCGGATTGTTTCCCCATCTTCTTTTTTTCTTTTCGTCGTTGTCGCTCTCATATCTCTCCTATGCTGCTTCTCCGCATCTTGACTTCTCCGGGGCACCCTACAGCCAAGCATCCGTGTAACTTTACCCTAGACGAGTCAGTGAGGTCGCCGACCTGGCCCTACGAGTCAACATGGGTAGCTCGCCTGCTCGCGTAGCGTTCGACTCCGCACTCAACCACACCACAGCATCCACTGCTAACGTCAACTTGTGCAAGTTGTTCTCCTTTTTGTTCTCCTTTCTGTTCTCATTTGTCTGGGAAATAAAACTGTTGACTACAACCTCCTTCTTCGTCTGTCCGTGATTTTTACAAGTACAACAAAAAGAACGAGTGATCAGACTGCTCGTTCCTCGTATTCATTCGTCACTTCCTACCCACGTTGTCCACGCGTCCACCACGGTTCTTGCAGCCCTCTGCTCTGACTTCCTCGACAACATCACCCCCCACACTCTCATCAGTCTCACCCTCCCCCGTCTACGCCATGTCAGATCCCTCACTCAGCCTCGCGCCGTTTGCTGAGCCCGCCTGGCTCGCAACCCTGGCCTCGCCCTACTACACAAACAGCCACCGTCGGCTACAAAAATTTGTCCGCGCCTACCTCGAGACGTACGTCTTTCCCTTTGTAGAGGAGTGGGAGGAGAACGGCCAGGTCCCGGCGGAGGCCAAGCGCAAGTATGCCCAGGCCGGTCTGGCTTTCCAGGAGATGCCCCAAGAGTACGCCCATGGCGTGACCTTGCCTGGCGGTGTTTCGTTTGAAGAGTGGGACATTTTTCATTTTATCATCATGCACTACGAGGTCAACCGCATGGGCTCCGGCGGTGTCATTGGCGGTCTGGGCGGCAACTTAGCCATTGGCGTGCCGCCCGTTGTGCACTTTGGCAATGAGCGCCAGAAAAAACAGTGGCTGGGCGGCATCTTTACGGGCGAGACGTCCTTTTGTCTGGGTGCGACCGAGCCGACCGGCGGGTCTGACCTGGCCAACCTCAAAACGACAGCCACCAAGTCCCAGGACGGCACGTCCTATCTGGTCAACGGCCACAAGAAGTGGATCTCGGGCGGCATGACGGCGACACACATGACGACGGCCGTGCGGACAGGCGGACCGGGCGCCAAGGGCGTGTCTGTTTTAGTGATTTCGCTGGACAGCCCCGGTGTGTCCCGTCGCAGGATCAAGAACAGCGGCTTCCATGCCAGCGAGAGCACCTGGGTTACCATGGAAGATGTCGTCGTGCCCGCCGAGAACCTGATTGGCGAGGAAAACAATGGCTTCCGCTACCTCATGGCCAATTTTAATCGCGAGAGACTCATCATGGCCGTCGGCATGAACAGCATGGCACGCGCCTGTCTCGAAGATGCCTGGGCCTACGCCCTGGATAGACACACATTCGGCAAGCCTCTGTTTTCGCACCAGATTATCCGCCACAAACTAGCTACCCTCGCTCGCTACGTCGAGTCCCACTGGGCCTGGATCGAGCAGATTGCCTACCACGCCAAGACCACTGGCACTGTCGGCAACGAGCTGGCCAGCCGCATTGCACTAGCCAAAGTGCACGGCGGACGGCTCCTCGAACTGGCCAACCGGGAGGCACAGCAGATCTTTGGCGGTGCCGGCTACCAGAGAGGCGGTGTTGGTTCAAGAGTGGAACGGATCAGCCGTGATCTAAGAGTGAGCGTCGTTGGCGGCGGCAGCGAAGAGGTTATTACAGATCTGGCCATCCGGCAGGAAATGGCCCAAGCCGAGAAGAGAGGAGCCAAACTGTAGTGAATAACTGTGGTGAAGGCAGTTGTTTTGGGGATGTGTGAATATGACTGTGTATTAATCTGTACAAAGGAAAGATAAAATGTGCACAACTTCAAACAATGCTTCACAAATATCAACCTTTCACAACAAACGCAAATGTGACACTAAGAAATGGTGCAATACTTATTATTTATGGCTGTCTATGAAAATGTACAGAAAAGAAGACAAATGAAAACAAAAGAAAACAAAGCTTTGTACAGGTGAACATCGCTCAACGCCCAATTAAAAAAATCAAATCATGCTTTTGGCTGCAACATCTACAGCTTCGACGGCACCCACTTGGGCTGCTCCTTGCGGGCAAACGCCGCCGTGCCAATCTTCATGTTCTCGCTCTCCATCAGCGCCTTGCCATAGCGCTCCTCCGTAATCTGCGACGCCCGCTCCAGGCTGCCCGTCTCCCAGGCCTGGCGCAGACCCGAGCGCGTGACAATCAGCGCATCGGGCGACTGCAGGCCAACGGCCTTGGCCATGGCGACGGCCTCCTCGACCAGCGACTCCTGCGTCTTGGAGACACGGCAGAAGCCAAAGCGCTCGAGCTCCTGAGCCGTCAGAATACGGCCGGCCAGGGCAATCTCGCTGGCCAGCTGCATACCAAAGATGCGCACAGCACGGGCCAGGCCGCCGGCACCGGCGTAGAGGCCGCGGCTGGTCTCGGGCAGGCTGAACTTGGCCGTGGGCGAGGCAATGACCATGTCGCAGTTGAGGGCAATCTCGAAGCCGCCACCGTAGGCGTAACCATTAACAGCGCCAATCACGGGCTTCTTTCCCAGACGGCGGGTGAAGCCCATGAACGAGCCGGTGGGCATGGGGACGGGTGCGGTGCCCTTGCCGCGGGTCTTGTTGACCTCTTTAAGATCGGCGCCGGCCGAGAACGAGCGAGTGCCGGCGCCCGTGATAATGGCGACACGCAGCTCGGGCTCCTCGTCGAACCAGGTGAAGATGGAGTCGCCCTCCCAGTGGCCGGCAACCGTAATCGAGTTCATGGCCTTTTCGCGGTTGATGGTAATCAACAGGACAAACGGTGCCGGGAAGGTGAGCTTAAAGTTGGTCGTCTCCGGGGGAGGAGTTTGGAAGGTGGCGTACGGCGACGACATTGTGGCGGTTTATGGTGTGGACGGGTTGAGAATTGAGGCTGAGAGGCGTTGAATTGACAAAAAGGATGAATGAAAGAAACAAAAAAAGAAAACAAGATGAAGACGAAGAAAAAATCAAAGGAAGGGGGAAAAGTCGCGATAACGACAGACATCGGCGTGAGATCAAAAGAAGACCGACTCCAACGAACCCCGGTTCAATCCAGTCGACATCATTCTCCTCCTCACAGCATTCGACACACTGTCGGCAAATGACTTGCCTTGCTCTTGTCTCCTCTCACTTGTCCTCTCTCACGACAGAGTGGGCCGCAATGACTCGCTCCAATCGATGGCAGGGGTGTTGCGGGGATTTAGGCCATTTAGGTCGTCCAGCGAGTGGGTGGAAGCTAACCCCCATCGCTAGTGCTTAGGCTATCAACTCGCGACGCTCTGGTTTCCTTTCTGGGGAGGCAAGCTCGCCGTCGAGTGGAGAAGCCAAAGGTGGTGGTTGGCGCAACGTGGTGGAGGAAGCTAAAAAGTGCACTACAAGTCTACGGAGTACAACAGTCTCCCAACCGAGAAGGAGAGGAGCTTGTTTTCTTCTTCTCTTCTTCTTTTTCTTCCTTCCTCATCACAGCAAACCAAGCGTGTGGAGAGCAGTGCTAGAGAGGGACGACAGTCGGCGTTATTGACAAAATCTGTGACTTTTGGGAGGCAAACATTGCCTGCTTTATCTTGCCTATAACTGAACAATTCAGCGGTGAACACAGGTCTAACGCGCTAAACATAACTGTAGATCAGCACACCATCAGATGAAGCAGAGTCCAGATGAAAGAGAGAACACAAGAATCATATCATGTACAATTTAGACAGTCTATCTACCCCATTGCCGTAGTCTGTTCTACCAGCTTCGCACCCTTACAGCTTCGACGGTGTGCCAATGAAAAAGGCATTCTTGCCGTCCTTGGTTTGCTTGACCACACCATGCGTACCAATCGGCTCGACTGCTGGGTCGACAATGTAGGCCAGCGTGGCAGCGTCGCCGTTGTTGGACACGAAGCGGTGACCAGTCTTGTCCAGACGGGCAACAATATGTGCAATCGTCGGCGTGCCCTTGCGGTCGTAGGCGACCGTGTAGGTCTCAATTGTGGCCGGGCCGACAGCAACGTCGTCGACAACCGGTGCGGAGGGGACAGACATGTCGTGCGGCAGAGGGTTGCTGCGCGGGTAGACGTCGAGGTGGCTGGCACGGGGGTGCGAGGACAGTAGCAGACCGTAGTGGTGCGTCAGGACACCGCCATTAGCCAGCACAAAGCCGGTGTTGTACTCTTTGGCGCGGATGTTGCGGGCCATGGCGACCAGGGCGTGCATCGAGTAGTTGTTGCCGGCACCGCCAAACGAGGTCAGACCACCCAACAGTGTGATGGGCTTCTGGGGGTTGGTAATCGACAGGCCCAGGTGGTGGCAGGCCAGCTTGGGCACAATGGGGAAGCACGAGTAAAAGTCGTAGGCGTCAATCTTGTCGCGGCTGCCGATGCCCGAGACGCCAATCGTGGCATCAATCGACTGCTCCAGCGACTGGCTCGAGAAGAAGTTGGTGCGCTCCCACCAGTTCTCGAGGTCGTTGGTGCCAGCACCGCCCAGCAGGTAAACCCAGCGCGAGGGCTCGATCCCCAGCTCTTGGGCGTGGCCGACGGACGTCAGGATCACCGCTGCCGACAGATTGACGGTGTTGAAGGCGTTTTGCAGCAAAGGGTAGGGCGTGCAAATCATGCGGTTCTTGGGTGTGACCTCGCCGACCGCCTTGGGGTCGCGCGGCGTCTCGCCAAACCGCCAGCTCGCCGGGTGCTCACACGCCACGCGGTCAAAGTCCGAGTACAGCTTAGCCGACTCGTCCATGTTTTGTTGCTGGGTATGGCCCACGTGTGCCCGCAGACCGTTCTCGTACATGGGATACACATGGATGGCGAGGCCCATGTTGTGCTTGCTGGCCGCGTTGGTGCCGTTGTACTCAAGGTTGTTGGTCGACACAACAGGGCCCTTGGGGTCCGGCAGCGTCCAGCCGGGCGGGTGCTTATGGCCGGCCTTTTGGGCGGCGGCCAGCGACGCCAACGACTCGCCGCCTGTGACAATCGCCAGCTTGCTCTCGCCGGTCGAAATACGCCGTGCCGCCTCGTCCGTCAGCATGGCGCACTGCTCGCCGCCGTGCTCCCCCAGAATCGAAAAGGACGGCTTGATCTTGAGGTTGTCGGCCAGCAGCCCGGGCAGGTTGTCGTAGGTCAGCGTCCATGGCGGGACAACCGACAGGCTGTCTGCCGTCTCGAGGTCCTTTGTGGAGAGACCAGCGTCAGCCGCCGCCTGTCGGATCGCCGCCAGCATCATGCCCGAAGGCTCTGTCGAGTGCTGCACATCAATCTTCTTTTCGCGCACCTCGCCGACGCCGATGAGAATGGGTGTGTTTGGTGAGACCATGTTGGGAGTATGTGATGGTGTTGGAGATACTTCGTAGTCAGATTGGCAAGACGCTCTAAGACGAGGTTGGAAACAAAATCAAGAAAAAAAACAAAGACAAACAGAATGGTTTTCATAAACTCAAACACGAATTCTCTTTGCTCAAAACAATGAACGATCTTCTTTCCCCAACGGCCCCTCTGAATGAGCCTCGGTGCTTCAACATGCGCTAATGAATACACAGTAATACGTCGTAGAGCTCCCACACCCCCGGCTGCGAGCAAATCGCCTGTAATGGGAATGGCCCCTTGTCGCCTTGTCGGCCTTGAAAACCTCCGACCCACAGACAGTGGGAGTCAGCTGTAAGGAGTAAAGTCCAGCGCTAGCAAGGAACCACTCTACCCGTCTACCGTGTGAGATACGTCGTACATCGCTCTGGCAATCGCAAGATGGCCACCAGTTCGCCATCACATCGGCGAATTTTCCATCCTGATGTGAGCACGGTTCTCTAAATGAGCGTGGCGAGATATTCAAATATTATTAATGCCATAAAGTGTTCATTCCGTACAAGGAAGGAGCGGTTTACCCCTTTTCTTGATTGTTTACTTTGTTCCACGAGAGTCACGTGAATTACTGTGCCTTGTTTCTCTTTAGATATTACATTCAAGAAATGAATTATCGCGGAATGATTTCAAAATAGAGACTACCGTGAACACGGTGAGGAGAAAATAGAGAAATAGGAGGGGGGGACGAAGGAAAATGTTAGTATTTTAGTGCGAATTAGCTGTTTGGCAACGCGGCTGTCTTTCTGAAAAAGCGCTGCAGTTACTCCGTACAGGAGCTTCAGGGCCACAGAACAAGGGCAGTCCCAGGGCAGTCCCAGAATGGCAACTGTTGCGTCGATTAGCGCCCTCCACATATGCAGAAGTTGCTGTCGGCTTTCAGACCGATGCTAAACGGCCGCTAAAAGGTTGAGGAAGTTAGGGCACTACTCCTTAAAGTCTAGCGCTTCTTGTCTACTACAGCGTCTTGTCGTCTTCGTCAGTAGCGCCTTTACAGGCAGTTTCGACTTACAGCTTCCCCAGTGTCTCCAGCGACCCCGGATTGGTGGCGCCCGCTAATGACACCACAGCCCACACTATGCGTAAAGCAAAATAAACAACCGGAACGTGCCGCGGCAGAGCTCGACGATGGATACTGATGATATCAAGATGATGAAGATATCGACCGTCGTGTAGGTATCGTGTGTGGGGTGCCATCTGTCATCATATTATCTATGGTCGATAGAAGAAACATTCATAAATCAAATGTGGTGGTTCTTTTAAGCTGTTCTGTTGTGGACCCTTGTTTTTCTTTTTTGTTTTTCTTTTTTTCGTACATTTTTGGGTAAAAAAAAAAAAAAAAAAAGAAAGAATCAGAAAAAAAATTCTAAATATTTAACTACAAGAAAAAAAAAATAACTAAAGTACAAAAATTGTATAGTAATCTAACTAGAAAAAGATCTAAAAGTAAACGTAAACAGAAATTTTATCATTTGTTTGTGAAAGTGAAACAAAGCTGCATGTGCAAATCATAACTCAACACCAGCAACAACATTTTAATGTATCAAGTCAGCAAGACCATGTAACTAAGTATACATTCTCAGTCGGAAGTAGTGTGCGTTTGCGATATCGTACAAAATGCAAAAGCTTTTTGTCATGGCGAGAATTGCGTAGACAAAGCAGATCATTTTACATCTTTGACGAACAACACGGGCTGGGGCAAGAGCAAAACATGTACTCTTTGTTGACGGCTTGCGCAAAAACAGCAACGTGGGATAACCCAACTTGCGTGGCAATGCGCAAGGATCTCTCCACGTGGTGTCTCTTGGCATGTACTCCGTAGTACGTTAGACAACGAGTATGAATCGGGGCAAGACCGGAAGTGTCTCTTTATCACTGTGCATAAAGTACGACGCTCCATTTTGGCCACTAGGTATCACTTGGATTTTGAGTTTATCGCACGTGTACGGAGTATATACATTATTTTGGCATTGTGACTACAGCAGGTATTTTTTCAAATCGCAATATCGACGTCAGAACAGCGCCTTCTCGCCATCTACCCAAGCACCCACGTAACAACCGTTTAATCCGAGCTCGTATCGTAGTCGACAAAGCTGCTGACAGGCCAGCCATTCTCGGCGTTGTACTCGTATAGCGTGGTGGTGCCGTGCAGGACCTCGTAGCGTACCATCTCGGACGACAGGTTGTGGTGGCCATGGACGCTCTTGATGTGGGTCGAGTTGGCTCCAAGGGCAGCAGCAACACGCTCACCAACCTCTTGGCCCTCAAACCAGGCGCCGTGCATGAAGCCAAAGTACTCGGCGGAGTTGGCCTCGCCGGCAAACCAGAGACGCTCGACGTTGGCGCGCAGGTTCTGGTGTTTCTCGAGCGTCATGCCGACGGGCCAGTTGCTGTAGGAGCCAAAGGCCCAGTCCTCCAGGCTCCAGCGGGGATACAAAAAGGCTGTCGGCTCGGGAACAGTAATGTTGGGGAACATGAGACGCAGGACAGCCATGCTCTCGGCGAGGGTAACCTCGTCGGACTGCTGCTCGACACGGTACGACTCTGACCCAACCACAGTGACAAACAGAATATGCGAGTCCTCCAAGAAGCCGGGGGCATCGAGTGACTGCCACACGGGGTAGTAGCCGCGGACCTGGGGGTCGGCGTACAAAAAGAACTGCATGTCCTCGTCCCAGAAGGTCTCGTTGAACTGCATAAAGATCTTGGTGTAGGTGCCCATCTCAAAGGACTCGATGGCGTCGACCTTCCAGCGCGGCAGGGGCGGCTTAAAGTCGACGACGTCGTTCTGGAGGACACCCAGCGAAAACGTGCAGATGGCGTGCTCGGCCTCGATGCAGCCGCCGTCCTCAAAAGTGACAGTGACACTAGTGTTGGAGTAGGTAATGTTGGTGACGGTTGTCGACAGCAGCAGACGGGGATCATTGTCCTTCAGGAACGTGCTGGCCTCGCCATAGATGAAATGGTTGAGGCCGCGCTGGTCCCACACATAGTTGTTCTCGTCGCTAAACTGGTTAAAGGTCAGGTTGTCGCCCGAGATGCCATAGACAAAGCTGCAGTCCTCGGGTGCGTACGCCGTCTCCCAGTCCCAGTTCCAAAACTCGACAGCCTGGGCATGCATGTCCTTCTTGGGCTTCCAGCCCGCCAGACTGAGTCCAGTACGGGCGCTGGGATCTTGACGGTTGTTGCTCAACAGAAAGCCGGCATCGGCAGCAGCAATATCATAAGCGTCGTCATACTCGTCCATGATGTCGGTGTAGTCGACAAAGCCCGTGTGGTCATAGGTCAGCATGGAGCTGTAGTTGGAGTACGTGTTGTTGAGCCCGTAACGCTTGGCCAGCGTCCAGATGGGATTCTCCGGGCCACCGGGAGAGCCGAGACCCTGGACCCAGTTGGCTCCGAGCTCGACCGTGTAGGACGTATTGTCGGCCTTTTTGCCAAAGGTGGTGTGCGCGACACGACCGCCCAAGTAATCGTTGCGATCGACCAGTAAGAAGTCGGTGACGGAAGCATTGGACAGAGCCTGGGCGGCAGTCACACCAGCAACACCAGCACCGAGTACGGCGACCTTGGTCTTGCGGCACGTGCCGGCCTCACGCTGTTGCTGGTGGTGGGGAACGGCAAAGCCAGCAGCGCTGCTGGCGCCCGCAAGTAGGGTCACGAATTGAAGTAATGAAGGCATGGCGGCTCCGTGTCAGAAATGGGGATGATGGTGAAGGGTTGGCTGTCGGTCATCGTGGCGAAAAAGAATCAAACGCAGGGGGATATGCTGGTAGATACATATATCGACAGGAAAGCGATGAAGCTGTTTTGTTCTGGAGCTGCTTCGGAGCCGCCTTGGAGCTGCCTTGGAGCTACCTTGGAGCTGCGATTGACCCCCACTTCCCTGTTTGGAAGCTCCAACCTGCAGCTCGAGCTTCACCATTGCGTCCGTTGCGCCCGTATCGGTACTTTATTTCTGTTCTGGGAAGCTTTGTACAGGATCGACGTCACGTCGGCCGAATTGCAGGGTTTGAAGGATTGAGGGGAGAAAGGGGAGCTTGGGCGTTGACAGCACTAATCTGCAATCAGCTACAAAGACCGGATGGATCAAAGGCCCTGTGCAGTACTCCGTAAGGCCACCCGCACCAGCCACCAAAAAGAGAGAGAATAAAGTTGTGCGGCCTTGGCGTGTGACGGAGATACCGTCTCTCTTCCATGTTTTTTCTTTTTGTTGTGTTACTGACTTACTTACGGCAGTTGCCATTAGGGGCAGGTCTCGGAGAGTAAAGGTCAATAGCGTACGGCCTTTTGCGTCGGTGGCTGCGATAAGAAGGTGGGACTGGTGGGAACTTGTGATTGATCAATTCACCCCGCAAGTTAGCGCTGGGCCTTTTCAATGGAAATGGCTGGCAGGGCGGGAATCGAAAAACCAAGCTGTTGGAGATAAGCATACAACCCATCCGTACGCAGCCAAATGAGGAAAGTCGATGCGGCCTGGTTTGCTGACGCGGCTGATCTACGGAGTACTGGTCTTACTCTAATAAACTCGCCAGGATTCAGGAAGCGGGTGCAAAAGGCCCAATTGTCTTTCACGATTTGCGCCGTGAGATTCTCACATGGTGGATGGGGTGTACTCCGTTATCAGCCTGGTCCTCCCTCTTCCTGTACGGAGTAATCAAATGTTGATATGCAGACCTTGGAAGCTTAGCACCGGAGCAACACAGCAGTGTCCACACGGCATAAAGGGGAGCTCTTTGCCAAAGAGGAACTTGCGATATAGGAACCGTTGGTATCGAATATTAATGTCGACATCTGCCTCCCTGGCAAGTACTTTTGTTTTCGCCTTGACTTGCTGCAATGGCAGAAGTGCTTGCCGATATCGACAACAAACTACCCACTACCCACGCGACAAAGTTGTACGCTGTCAAAACCTCACCTCGAATGATTACGCCATGATTCACGATAGACAGGTGTACGCAATGTGTCTTGGCTCCATTCGAGTGGTATGTTGAGATATCGCGTGGCGTCTTTGTGCAACGATCTTTTCTGCTCGTTCTATTTTATTCTGTTTTTGCTTTATCTATGCCTAAGACAAACGAGAGCAAGTTGCTCAGTCAGTCGCTTACAGGCGAGCCAGGATGGCCTCGGCACCCGAGTTGGCAATCGACCTGGGGACGGTGTCTGCCTCGGCGTACACGACCTTACCGTGGTCGACACTATGGAGAGAAAAAAAAAGGAGGTTAGGAGGCTGCCAGAATATCGTGCTCATGTCGGCAGAACTCACATGATGGCGTAACGGCCGGTGCGGGCACCGTTGGCCCAGCCAATCGACTTGCTGAACTCGGCATCGACGTCGGTGACGAAGAGCTACACGTGTTAGTGGTGGACATTCAATTGCCTGGACAAGAAGACTAGAACCCACAATAGAATCATCGGCAACGCCGTTGGCCTTGGCCCAGGCAGCCATGACCCAGTGGTCGTTGCTGGCCAGGACAAGCACCTGGTCGACACCCTTGGCCTTGAGCGCCTCGCGGTTCTGCAGGTACGACACAATGTGCTGCTCTTGGCAGGTGGGCGTAAAAGCACCGGGCACCGACACGATCACGGCCTTCTTGTTCTTGAACTCTTCGCTGGCCTTGTAGGGCACGGCAATGCCGCAGGCCGTCACGTCGAGCTTGCCGGTGGGAGGCACGTATTGGAACGTCACACCCTCGGGGAAAGCGTCGCCAGCCTTGAGTCCAGGCATTTTGTGGTGGTGGTTTTGGTGGTGGTTGAGGAGAAAAGAGGAAGGAAGCTGTCGGTGTGTTGGTTATCGTGTTAGTTTTCTGTGTGTCGATGAAAGATTTTTGTGTTGATTCAAAGTTTGGAGTCAAGCTTTAATCGCGGTCCGAAGTCGCGGGATGGGACAGAGGGACAGAGGGACAGAGGGGTTCTTGCGCATGCGATTTCTTGGCCGATTGCGTTATTTTCCCCTCGCGGACTGGCGCGGAGATCTACGGAACCGTAAACGGGCGTAATCTTGGGCGACTTATGTAACGCTGGCGCTGTCGTGCCCTGAAGCTAGCGGAGACACAGCAGGCAGGTACCGGAGAGCGGCGATGAGAGAAATGGCAGTAGCGGTAAACAGCGGCAACGGAGCTTGTGACGTAAGGTGGGGCAGTACAAAGCAATCAAAGTAAAAGCAAAATCATATTGCCATAGCTGAACTTGGAGAGTCGCCAGGAGTTTGACTCCATGTTTCTATGTCTGTATGTGTGATAAAGTGATTGTTGATGACAATCACATACTCTGAAAACAACAGAAAACACCGGCCCACAACTCTTGTGAAGCCGCAGCCAGCAGATCGATGATGATGGCTGGGCAACGTAATATTATCAGGGGCGGAAGGAGGTCTTTCTTACATCGTATTACTACCTTTTCCGCTTCATTCCTCAGAGTGATTCCGTGTTGTTTTTAAGCTGCTATGTCAAAGGCAGAGTTGTGTTCCACTTTGTTTACTTGACAGTACACTTCGTAATTTCCAATGAATACACCCACGTTATTCAATTTAGGAAAAAACAAAATAAAAACATGAGAAAACTACGTCACTATTTCAGAAAATTTCTTAAAAATTTGAAAGTTCATATTCATAAATAAGACCCCGCGACAAAGATTTAGTGGAACTTGTTCTTCTCAGCCAGTGCATCATTCTCCAAAAAGACCTCAATCTTATCCGTCATCTTGGGTGTAATATCCTCGCAGGCAAACGCCAGACCAATACCAACAACACCAAACGCCAGAGATGCCAGGGCAGCGTTTCTCAGACCAAAAGCAGCGGCCGTCTTGTAAGCAGCGGCAACAGCCGTAGTTACAGCATCAGTCACACCAGGAATCTTGGTAATACCAGCTGGGCCGTTGGAGACGATGGCCGGCATAAGCAGGGATGCAGATGATTTGGGAAGGCCCGCTGCCAAGGCGGCTGCAGTAATATCGCCGCCCTTAGTCTTGATGCCGTTTCCAATGGCACTGGCATACGAGGCTGAAGCGACGGCACCACCGCCGTAACGAGCCAACCCGGCGAGACCGCCTGAGATACCGAGATAGGTTTGTGGGACACCGAGCTGTGCGTAGGTGACGCCCAAGTAGGCAGCCACGCCGTAGCTTGTTTGGCCCAAAACGACGAGAGCAATCATCAGAGCTTTGTTTGTTGGGGTCACCAGTGCCATCAAGCTTCCCCAGAGGACAAGTGAAAACACTGAGCCGATCAGCTGCCATCGCCAGTGGCCGACACGGTGACCAAACACCATCAGCAGCATGGCGCCAAAGGGGAGACCGACACTGGAAGCTAATGAGAGAGCCATTTGCTCCGAGTCGGGCGTGGCGGCATCGATGTAAAAGTCGTTGAGGAGGGTGGGGAAGATGACACTCAACCCATAAAAGAAGCCGACGACGATGAAGGACAGACAGAATGGGGCAGTAAACTCGCGGCCCTTGTGGCTGGCAAACACGGGAGCCGGGCACAGGGGATACTTGACATTCGAGAAGTGCTCCCAGAGGCCAAAGGCAATGATAAAGACAAAGCCAAGTGTGAGAGTGATGATGACTCGTTTGTCGCTGGCGTCGAGGTACGTCGTGTAGACGACTATTGGAGGTCAGTACAACACTCATAAATGTAGAAGAGGTGCTCGGCTTACTGCCAACAAGGACCATGACACAGCCTGGAGTGAAGAGTGCCGCACCAACCCAATCCAGTCCGCGCACAGCATCTTGCCAGGGAACACCACGGGGGTGCTTTGGTGGATAGTACAAAACGGCGATACCAGCAAGAGCCAGAGCAGAGATGATAAAACCAGCCCAGTAAATGTATGTCCAGCGGTTGTCGTCGTGAATAATGGCGACACGAGCAACCACAGGGCCAATGATAATCATAATGTAGACAAAGCCGTCGGCCAGGACGACACCGACATGACGGAACTTGTTGGGAAGTAGCTCGGGGCAGGCAATCAAGGCCACGCCGGCTGTTCCGGATCCACAGCCATTGAGAACAATCCCGGCAATGTATTGGTTTGAACCCTTGGAGGTGGCGAGAACAATGTAGCCGACGGCGTTGACAAGGTTCGAAAAGAGGAGGAAGGGTCGGCGGCCGAAGAGATCGGAGTTGGCACCAAAGAGGAGAATGGTCACGGAGGCGGCGGTCGTGATGCCGGGGACGATCCAGGCCGAGAGACTCGAGTTGCCCCAACGGGCCATGAGCGTCGGGCCCATGTTGGCGCTGGTCGGCGTGCCCCAGAACGGGACGCCAAAGCTGAGAGAGAGGAGCTGGGGGAAGTTAGACTTGTTTGATATAAACCCTGGAGTCGGCGATAACTTACAAAAACACAGAGCCATGCCTTGGCCGTGACACGTTCCTCGGCCGGGGAACCTTCAATGTCGGTCCTGTCAGCGGGCAGCCCGGAGGCTGGCTGGTCACTGTCGTCTCCGACGTGTTCGATGGTGTCGTGTTGAGGTACATCTGCCTTGTCGACCGCCCGCTCTGGGAGCTCAACAGACGTCATGGTGATGGATTATTTTAATGTTTGCCTTGTAGATTTGAATTTCTTCGGGTCTACTGTGCGTGCATCTTGTCTAAACAATCAACACAACATCCAACAGTACCACAACAAACAGTTATTGACATCTGCAGATCTATTTGTATTCTCTTGATATCTCGCTCATCCACCACCGAAGACCAGCTGTTGCCGTTTTGGGATTCTCCCCACGGGGTAAGCACATAGCGGCGGGCAGTTTTTATGGGCTATGGAAGCTGGCTTGTGGACTATTTTGCTCAAAGAATCCGGGGTGACGACAAGAAAAGTCTGAATAAACTGGATGCAGGTGCAAGGCTAGGACTTTGATTGCCGGCTGTGCATTGTGCTGATCAACCCCGTGCTGTTTGTTTGCCAGCTGTGTATTTCCTTCTTCTGTTTGTTGTCTAACCTGCGACTCATTAGCGGTGTTTGTCCCCGCAGCACCCGGCTGCTCGCTCTCGTTCCAGCGCTTACTCTCCATGGCTCTAGCACGGAGACAAGTACCCACGGATTCTGTTTTCCTTGAGATTCCCCAGCATGTTTCGACTAAAACCGAGTGGCTATCGCATCTCCCCTTCTCTTAACACTCCTCACTTTTCCTCCACCCGGACTTTGAAGGGCGCAGTCGCGGGGAAGGTTCGCATGATCACTTAAGCGGTCCTCTAGGCCAAGTCCGGGGGAAAAGACTGGGGAGATCGGTCTGGGTAGACAAAACAGCAGACTTAAAGGCGGACATTGATGGCCGTGATCACGGGCAGTTCAAATAAGGCAAGAAGCGCATCGTCACCAGATGCATCTTATTACCATATAGATTGTTGTTTAATTTTGTACTCGGTATCGTCACCTCTTTTTCCTACTTTTCACCTTTCACATAGTCAGTGTACTTCACCGTGTGGTCGAGACCGTTCTGTAGAGTACCGGAGGGCGCGGTAACAGTTTGTCAGATTGGGCAGAAAAACAACGGAAAGTAATCGTAACAGAGCACCAACGGGAGATGATTCATTTTCTCACAACGGGGTGGCAACAAGGTGGGAAGTCGATACGTTATTTTACGGCACAATCCGCTTGAGATGGAATTCCCGGAGAGAATGCATTACGGTAGGGCTGCCGAAAGCAGTATGCAGCTCATTTGATCACCGTAGCAGGGCAGAGGAGCAGCAAGGAGAGCGACAGGGCCATTGCAACAGCGGAATTGCCGACAGGGCAGAAAACCACAATCGACAGGGAGCAGTTAATATCAAATATCCCGAAGAGACTGCGACTGAAATCATGTTCCCGGTCGGTTCCCGGTCGAGTCTCGCGCCGACAAACAAATACAGAAAAACAATTGTGAGACTTCTCGCAAGAAAACACTTTTACGTGGTGCATTTATTTATCATTGCAGACTTCCACCCACTGCCCACAGGATGACTGCGTAATTAGGAGTGAAGATAGAGGAATTGTTAGAAACTGTCGCTAAAAGGACAGCACTTCGGTTATCTTGCTGACTTCCGCGGAAGACACACGGGTAGATATCCGAGGATGCGCAAGCTTTGACGGGGAAGGGGAGGAGAGTCGACAAATCAGGAACGGAGTGTGGGGATGGGGTGCTAGGGACTAATTTTCGTATTTTCGTATCTACGACGTACGACGTACGCATATGTAATAAATGACAGGCTCTGAAAGACAGGCAGCAAATGTCAACACGACGACAGAACTGACAGAAGGACGGGACATAAAAGAGTGAGACACGACCGGCTCATGGCAAGTTCAGAGCAAGGTTACAAACTTACGATTCAGGAAATCAAACTTCCTGCTCCTTTCGTCTGTTTATGTGAGGTCTAACTCGCTGCTCGCTTTGCCTTTCCACTTGACTCGCTCGCGCAACCCTCCCCCCTCGTTTCCCCTATATTGAGGAGCATCTTTGAGCCGCTCCCTTTTCTTCCTATCCTTTTTACTCCTTCTCAGCGCCACCGACGACAGTCTGGCCCATTTTCTCCTTTTCTTGACTTCCTCCTTGCGCTTATTTCCAGGCCCGGCGACTCATTAGCACATTAGCGGCCTGCTCCCCGCAATGAAAACCGAACCAATAGGCCCCAGGACTGCCAGACTGCCAAAACCCGATCTGTTCCCCCGCAAGTCCTGTCTCGGGCCAAACCCGCTCAGGTCAAAAGGCAGCAGAATACGAACGTACGGCGTCTTGACACACTGTCTTCTACTCCTCCCACTGTTTTTCCACTCCCTCCCAGCGGAGTCTCTTTTCCTCTGAGGCGTTCTGGGGGCGGGTCGCAGGATAAACCCCACTGAGCCCCCAGCTCCCCCATTCTTTTTCTCGCGGCATGTCAAAAAAGGCCAGAGACGGGTCGGATATCGATGCGCGTAGTTGGCCCCTAGTCGTCCTAGTAGCCGGGGAACATGATACCGCCCCGGAGAATCCGTTTTTATTGAATTTGTAGTTACTCCGTACAGATGTAAAGGTGTTTGAAAGTCGAAATTATACAAAAGGATGTCACAAGTCACCTTGCACGACAACGATACGCGGAGCGTCTAACCTTTTGACGTTTTTGACGTTTGCTGCCCTTTTCTGTGCTGTTTGACCGGACTTTAATGACCGCTTCATCTTTCTAAAGCATTCAACGGACATTTTTCACCGGACATCTTTCCAGCGGACATCCATCAGCACCGGTAGACAAACAGCAATAAACAACAGGCAACGACCAACACGCACATAATTACCGAAGCAAATACGACGGCAACATCAGCCAACATCCAGCACAACAGCACAAATCATACCACACCCACCAAAACACCCACATCACACAACGGACATGGAACACCCTTCTCGCCCATGGGATACGCCCGTGGGCTACAGCATGGACCACGGGCGCGACAGCAGCAGCAGCTATCCAGACAACGAGGAGCACCAAAGCCGGCATTCCCATCAACACTCACACCACTCCCATCACTCCTCACACCCGCACCCGTCCGACCAAACTACACACGGACTTCCAACACCACCCACCGCTGCACGAAACAGAAGGGGCAGCGGCGATCCCTCCAAACAATTGGCCTGCTCCAGCTGCCGCAAAAAGAAAATCAAGTGCCAGCCCAATGTTGATGGCGGACGTTGCCAGGCCTGTTTGCGGTCCGGCGCCGAGTGCCTGATCCCGGCCATCGACGAGCGCAAGCTGTCCAACTCCAAGAAGCTGGTGCGGGAACTGTATGCCAAGATTGCATCACTGGAAGCCGAACTGCAGTTACACCGGCAGGCGACTAATGTACACCGCGAGGATATCCGCGCGGACATTCGCCGAGACAGTTTTCACCATGTTATTGGCATCGACGACCGGAAAACACCCGAAGGGGACGAGCTCGTCGGTCCTGTATCATCACCCGGCAGTCAAAGCGACCGGTCTGGCGGTGCAGCCGCGTCATCGTCGGACAACATGATCATTCGCTTATGTGGTGGCTACCGTCAACTCAATAGCGACCGTGTCGGCCGGCTACGGTACTTTGGCCCGACATCCAGTCTCCATCTGGCGGAGAGCGTCACATCTTCCATTTTGTTACGAGGTGAACCAGCGACACATCCTTCCCACTCCGGCGGTGGTGTCGTATGGCAAGACGTTGTCTCAGAAGCGCTGCAAGACCACCTCTTTGAGCTCTACTGGACATACCAACACCAAGTTATCCCCATCATCCACAAGGAGGCCTTCTTACAAGATTTCAAGAGCGGCCAGACCAAGTACTGCAGCAAGCTGTTGGTGCACTGTATTTTGGCACGAGCGGCAGCCATCTCAGACCGGGCCGACATCCGCGCCATGGCCCTTGTCGAAGACGAAGTCAACGAGGACCCACCACTTCTGGTCCGGCGATGCGCCGACTTGTTGGATGCCGAGCTCAACCAGCCAGGCATCACCACACTCCAGTCACTGGAGTTGTTGAGTGAGATCTACTGCGTGGTCAGCAACGACACCAAGGGATGGATGGATGCTGGTGGAGCAAGTCGACTGGCTTTTGAGCTCGGTCTGCACAGCGACATGGAAGGACTCAACCAGGCCACGACAGCCAGCCTCACGCCAGTCGAAAGGGAAGTGCGCCAGATCTGCTTTTGGAGCTGCTTCTCGTTTGATCGGCAGTGGGCTTTGTACCTGGGCCGGCCACAGATGATTAAGCTCGACGATGTCACTGTCCAGAAGCCCAACACACGGCCATCCCTTGTTGGTGGACACAAAACATCATTGGAGCTGCGTATGTCGGCCGCCTGGGCCAATTTGTTGGAGGTTGTTGGCATTCTATGCGACGCTCTCAATGGTGCCCAAACAACTCGTCATCGCGTCGCTGCCTTGGACCGCAGTTTCCGTGACTGGTACACCAACCTCGACGGCGAGTTCCGGTACAACCCACAACAGATTCCGGCCGTTTTCCATCTTCACATGCAATACTCGGCCGCTGTCATTCTGCTGCACCGGCCACTTGCCCAGTTTGGCAATGCCCAAGAAGACCTCAAGACGAGCCAGCCGTCTTCCTACTCCCAGGGTTCATATGGACAGTACAAAGCACCTCGTCCATCACCCAGAGAGACCTCCCGTCAGATTTGCATACAGCACGCCTGTCTGATTGCCCAGTATCTGCAGAAATACGAAGAGTGCCATGGCAGTCTCCGAACCTTGTCGTGGATCACTCTGCACATGATTGGCACTGCTGCCACAACACTCATTGCTACTCTCTCCGAACGGCCAGGCAGCAGCAGCAGCAACACTGCTTATCTCGCGTCTTCTCTGCAGACCTGCATCCGTTCACTGGGCGCTTTGGAAGAGAGTCATTTGCCAACCCGTAGAGTACGCAAGCTGATCCTCCACGCGATGCGTTTGCTGAACCTGGAGAGCAAGCTGGCCACAGCTTCTACTACGACAGCCTCTGCTTCCTCCTCGTCCACATCCTCTTCCTCTTCTCTCGTCGCACCAATCCATACACCGGCCGGCACCTGGGCACCTGCGTCCATGGACATGCCTATTGGCGGCATCTGGCCTGGCGAAGCTCACTCCACAATACACGCAGAGGCTGCGGCTTTTGATGAGTTCCTACCACCTGGAAACTATGGGTCACAAGCAGAAATGTTGTTGTCGTTTGAGTCGCTCTTGTGTTGATGAGGTGGAGATGGAACTATACGATTTTATTTTGCGATATGATTTATGTTCTCTCTTTTTTTTTTTTTTTCCTTTTGTGGGTATTTTGATTAGGTAATACAACACAAGGCGCGCGCCCACGCGCGCCAGGCAACGAGAGCACCATCACGCCAGGGATGAATTGCCACTGTCTGTTTACATCGAACAAAGGGTCGTTTTCCACGATGTTCCATAACATCTGCGTTTACACCACGATTACGAAGGAACAAACAGTCGGACAGGGAAAAGGAAGCTACCAGAAGAAAGAGGAGGAAAAGACGAACAGAATCATGGTAAACGGGCGTCTATAAGTAGAGCCCTTCTGGCAGGACAGTAGATAGAAGTTAGAATAGAAGAATCAGTTATCATTGAAATCACAGAGTACACACCTACCGCAGGAACCACTTGCGGACGTGTATTGTGATAAGTGATAGCTCACACCGGTGACCCGACACCTTTCGGATTTTAAAAAATCTTCTGTCTTTTTTAGTGTCTGTTATTTACTTCGTTTATTTATTACCCCGTATCGTTGAGTTTGAATAGAGTTTTAGATCTAGAACCCCATTGCGTCGTACTGTCAAGATCAATACTGCCATCATTGAAAGTGCTGTTGTGAGTCTTGTAAAGTGGAGATGTTGATTGGTCGACACCACTGATTAGTGGGTCTACAATTTTCATCGACCGTGATAAGATTTCGCTTTGGCACCAGAATGAGTCTCACAAAATACAGCATCGACAGCCACAACGCCCCGTCATGTTCAGCAACCCCTTCTGGTCGTCCCGCCAGCGCGGTGATGCCGCATGGTTCTCTGCGGGACCGGCCTCGGCCTACCCAGACATCCAGCTGATGGATTCGGATGCCGTTGTCGTCCAAGTCCTTTCCACACCAAGAGCCTGCGGTGCCACATCAAGTCCGCCCGTCCCCGGCTGCAAGATCTTCCACGTTTCGGAGGACGCGAGTAGTGGCGCCATGAAGGGGACTGAAGTTGAGCTGCAGGATGTGGCACTGGTCGAAGGAACAGACGCGCTCAAGGACCAGGTGATGGTGTTTCAGTACAAAGGCGCATTTCACGCCGTAGATCATGTGAGTTCCACCGTCCACAATTATCAATGGAGTCGCCACTAATTCGATAGAAATGCCCGCACATGTCCTATCCCCTCTCCAACTCAACACCATTTGATATTGAGGACTTTGGTATCATTCTGAGTGCCGGCATCACTTGTCCCAAGCACGGTTGGTCATTCGATATGTTCACTGGCACGGGCGACCGGGGAAATTATCGGCTCCAGGTATGGGAGGTTGAGTTGAGAGACGCGGCCGGCAACGTTACAAAGGCAACAGAAAAGAATGTTGACTTGTCAGACAAGGATATTTGGGTGCGGAAGAAGCAACGGATAGGTTGAGCGGAGCGTGCAAGGAAAGGAAGAGCATTTGCATTATGGGTTGTACATTTCTAGGCGCTCTATTTACATGTGATTTGATCTGTCTCACCGTTTTGTATCCATCCGTCCCTTCACTTCTTCTCTTCGCCACGGTAGATGTCTCGGACGTGCTCCTTCACCGGCTTCCCGTCCTTCACCACCAGCCAGTCCTGGCCAATCGTCATTTGAATGTTCTCGACGTCAATAAACGCCAGCTCGTCGTCCCGGATCTTTTCGAGGTACTCGGGGTCCTTGAAGGCATTTTGGAACTCGGCAAAGTCTCTGACGTAAGCATCGCTGATGCCGTCAAAAGAGAGCATGGGCCGGCCGGCTGCCTTGGCCATGGCCTCGCCCAGTGCCTTGGTCTCGGGCGTCGTGTGGTACTGCCGATACTCGACCACGCCGTGCCGCATCATGAAGTCGAGCACCATGGGGCCGTGCACCTCTGTCCAGTGCTTGTAGAACTGGGCCTCTGTCAGTCCCTTTTTGCGCGGGATGAGCGTCGTGATGCGGATGAGATTCTCGGTGTTGGACATGGTGACGGTGGTGGGTCAAGCTGGGCTTCTGAGGGAACTATTGTGAGAGAACTTTTGTGAGGAGAGAGGTTGTGTCTCTTCAAATGGCAGTTATTTTGACCTTCTGTACGACTTCTTCGCTGTCCGAGCGTCACTGCTTTTTATTCACTCAGGATAAGCCACGATAACATCTTCTTTCGCCAACGGGGTTTTGGGCCCAAGGAGCACGAGCAAAGTCGTCTGAATCATTAGCGCGCAGCTACTCCAAGGACCCAGACCAGGGTCAAAAGAGGTCAAAACAGTGCTCCACGCCTGCGGGGGACCCAATCCTCTGCGTTTTCTTTTTCCGACACTTACTCTCCTCTCCTCTCTTCCATTCATTTCTTTTTCCCCCTCTGACTCTCACTCTTCCCCGCCACGGACGTACCTTCCGTTGTTTGTCTCCACGAAACGGCACGGGGTACAATCACCAGCCTTGGCAACGGACTTTGATCACCGGAGGTGTGCCACACGAGACCACAAAAACAACCTCCGGACGGACATCGACGTCAGAAGAGATGGAAGAGAGCAAGGGCGGCAATATGATGCCGTAATCTGCTGGAGCTGCGTGTTGAACATACCTTAAATACGAATGCGAGAAGGAACGTCGTGAGAAGGAAAGCGTAGATATGTAAACATGTAAACAAATCAGCCACAGACAAACAGTAACAACAAGCGACAGTCGCCACCTTTTCTGTCCCATTCAGATCACCAACCTTGCACACACCTCATCACCATGGGCTCAACCTACCAGATCCCGGCGACGATGCGCGCCGCGCAATACCAGGCGTCGAACAACCAGGCGCACGTCAACACCGTCCCTGTCCCAACACCAAAGCCCTATGAGCTGCTCGTCAAGACGCTCTGCTGCAGTCTATGCCGGTCTGATCTTATGAACTTTGAGTCAGACGAGGTTGGCATCAAACCCAAGGGTGACAATGTTCCGGCCATTACGATGGGCCACGAAGCGACCGGCATTGTGGTGGCTGTGGGGCCTGACTGCAGTTCCGGAAACTCTGCCTTCAAAGTCGGCGATGCAGTTGGCTTCCTTCCATCAGCCAATGTTTGCTTCGACTGCGAAGGTTGCCAGACACATCCCATGTGGTGCACGGCCTATAAGGGCGGCTGCAAAAATCCTGGCCACTCGGCCGACGGCTTCTTACAAGAGTACATTGCCATCCACCACCGGAATGCACTTGTACTGCCAGAAGGCTTGTCTGCAGTAGACGCCGCACCGCTTTTTTGTGCAGGCGTGACAAGCTACCACGGTATTGCCGACTTGCCATTTGACGAGCCCAAGGGAAAATGGTTGGCCATTGTTGGATGCGGCGGGCTGGGCCATTTGGGTATGTGAGCCGCATTCTTGTTCTTTTTGCTCTTTTGTTCACGCTGTAAAAATATGTGCTGACCCCCCACCTCTTCCAGGAATCCAATATGCAAAGGCCAAGGGCTACTCCGTGATTGGCCTCGACATCAACGACGCCCAGCTTGACGAGGCCACCTCATGCGGTGCAGACCACGTCTTCAACACAAAGACCAGCCCAGACTACGTCAAGGCCATCAAGAAACTGACCGGCGGCTGCCATGGCGTTGTCAACTATACCAGCAGCAAGGCGTCCTACGATGCGGCGCCCGATGTCCTGCGCGTCAACGGCGTGCTTATGGTGGTCGGCCACACTCAGGAACGCCTTACTTTCTCCACCATTGACGTTGCTCTCGGCAAGTACCGCATTTTTGGTGCTAGCAACTCCATTTCCCGCAACCTCGAGGAGTGCATTTCCTTTTCCCACAAGCACGGCATCAAGTCTCACACCACATACTATCGCAGCCTCGACGACATCCACGAAATGATCCAGTTGTTGACGGAAGGCAAAGTGAATGGGCGGCTAGCCATCCGCTTTGACTAGTCTGTGCTGTACAAAAAGCCCCGCACGGTAAAATCTGCAATGTGCAGCTTCCATGGTTTTGTACGATGGCCAGTTATTGGGTATTTTATATTTTAGGCACATCATACAGTAAATATCAAGTGGCTGCATTTCGTTGCAACGCCGGATGTGCTCAAGGCCTATTTGGTGACTTTATCAATTTTCGTGCGGCTGAAAAATGTGACTGTGTGATTGCATTTTCGTTGGGCTGAGCGGTCTCCGAAGACGCAAGGTTGCGAGCTGTTGCTTTAGGCATGCCATCCTCGATTAGCGTTCCCGCATAGCTATATCCAAGCGCTTCTGGTCCATGGCCCAGTTTAGCAAGTTTGCCCGTCCTGGTGGCCGTCGTGTAGAGGCCGCGTCGTCGGCCGACTTGCTGTATGTCAGCTCCTTCTACAACACGGACCGCAAGATTGCCACGCAAGTCATCAACAACGCGACGACAGCCTACGACGTGTCTGTCGCGCTCAATGGCTGCCGGTTGTCAGAGAACAAGGTCGTGCCATACATTACAGACAACGACAACGACTTGACGCAGCTCGCTCCAGTGGCTTTAGCAAAGGATGGAACTTTCAAAACTACCGTTCCTGCTCGTTCCCTCGTGACCTTCCTCGCGATTTGAGTCTACAAGGACCTCGCCACTCGTCGGCCATGAAAGAAAGAAAACGCAAGAGGGTTCTGCAAAATGAGGTGTTGGCAAGTGTACATTAGGAAGACGATAAATATAAGCTGATGTTGAATCCGGTTGCAATAAATATTATCCAATACTTCCAGGAAAGAAAAATAAAACAAATCTTAAGAAAAAGTTTAAATCTACCAATTTAAATACGAAACGATACAACCCATTCCCTTCTGTTGGCTAACTAACTGTCAATCTGTCGATACTGGCAGCTCAATCTGAGAATGTGTAAGCCATAGACACGCAGTGTGGTTTGAGACGGTGAGGTATGCCGAGAAAACATGACACCGCCGAGTCGTGTCCTCCACTATTCGGCGTGCGTAATGTCCGCCTCTTTCGCAGCCTCCATCTGCCCCTTCTTGCCGAGCCCATCCTCGAGATTCTCAGGGCGTACATAGCCAAAGAGCTCGTCCATCTGGTCCATGCGCAGGCCCTTGGTCTCGTGGATGAAGAAGAAGGCGTAGATACTGGCACAGATGAGGCACGACGCAAAGAAGATGTACACGCCGTAGCCAAGACTCGTAAACATGCTTGGCAGCGCCTTGGTGACGACGTACGTCCAGAGCCAGACGGACATGCTGGCAAAGGGACCAGAAATTGACCGCAGGGAGCTGGGGAAGATTTCCGCGGAAATAATCCAGGGCAGGCCGTTGGCACCAAAACTCCAAGTGGCGCCAAAGATCATGATAGCCGCTGTCGCTGCTTTACCGCCGGACACCGTCGATGCAGACTGGTGGGTGGATTTGGACGGTTTGGCAATGGCAATGTAAGCAGCCAAATAGTATTGGCAGACGGCACAGGCGAGCGATGAGGTGATCCACGGCCACTTGCGGCCCCAGGAGTCGATAAAGTAAAAGTAAAACAAGATCGAACCAGCGGCCTTGATGACGCCGTAGATGCCGGTCCAGAGCGTGACATCCGTGAGGCCGACAGAAGTGAAGATCGTGGGGGAGTCTATGTTGTCAGTAAATAAGAGTGAAAAAGAGCAAGTGTTGGGGAAGTAAATGAGAGTTAACACAGAGCAGAGCAACACGTGTTGGACATACAGTAGTTGATGGCAGCCGCGCCAGACCACGCCTGCCACATGAACATAAGAAACACCAAGGCAAACCGGTTTCGGATGCCTTTCAGCATGGCCTCCCTGCCGGCACCACGCAAGAAACTCCAGATGCTGGGGTTTCCGTTCTGGTTCACGGAGCGTTCAACCTCAAGGTGCTGCCGAACAAAGGCAACGTCCTCGGCAATGTATGGGTGGTCCTCGGGTAGGTTGCGGATGTAGCTGTAGGCCTCGTACGCCTCCTTCTCGCGGCCTCGCTTCAGCAGGAACGTGGGCGATTCCTTGATGAAGGGAATAAGAATGGCCATGATGCCCGAAGGAATGAGCTGGATAGCCACTGTGAAGGACGTGGGGTTAGCCGTGATTTGTGACATGGGAGGTGGTTGGATAAGACGACTTACTTGGGATTCTCCATGCAATTGTCGCATTCGTATCAATGGTGTGCACGATGCCGTAGTTGATCCAGCTGTACAGATTCTGTTAGGAAAGGAATGACAGAGGAGAAGAATGCAAAGACACGTACAATCCAATCACGGCACCGATCTGGTACGAAGATTCAAAACTGAAGAGTTGTTAGTCATTGGGGACTCGGAAGACGTAACAATACTGGGGGAGTCTGTCGTACAATCCCGTCAGTCGGCCACGGATGGCTGGGGGCGAGAGTTCGGCAATATACAGCGGCGACGCGGCAGAGATGCCGCCCACACCGAGGCCGGTCAACAGTCGTCCAGCGTAGATCATGCCGAGTTGATGTGTAGCAACCGTGCAGAGGAGTCTAAAATGCCGTGAAACGGTCACGTTAGCAATCCGTCTTTCATGTCGAAGAAATGAGAACAAAAAGTGCAGACACAAAACTTACGCTCCGACGAGGAAAATGGCATCCGAGATGATGAGGGTAGTGCGGCGTCCAAGCAGTTCAAGCGAGAAGAACATAAACATGGCGCCAAAGAAACCACCAGCAGAGTCTGTTGTAGATGGACTATCAGCAGCCGTCGCCTTCTCAACAATGTTTCCGAGCATGGACACGGGGACGTACAGATGCTCGTGAGGTTGCTGGACACATCGTTTCTCTCCGACGCGGTCATTTTATCCAAGCCAAAGTCGCGCAGGAAACTTTTTTGCGTGATGGTTGTGCCAATGAATGCCGAGTCGTAACCATAGGTCAATACGCCCATGGAGATGACGCAGGCGGCCAGGTACACTCGCCAATTGTACTACGTTGTTGCGTATCAGCAGAGCTCTGCGAGACTTCTAGTTCTCAATACTAAGGGACAGCCTACTTACAACTTCTGGCGGCGTTGGCCGGTCTTCCTTGGGCCGCGAAAAGCCCGCCATCGTGGCGATGTTTGGGGTAAACGGAGTAAAACAAGGTGGAGAGAAAAAGTTGGAGAGAAATGTCAAAGGGACACGATATGTCAGGAGGACAAGATTGACAGGAACGGGAAACTTTGGCATGGCAATGATCAGCCCACTCTCATCTTATCAGCGCGACGGGCTCCCTTTATTCTGATCCCGAATCCGCACAATCCTTCGTCTCGCCCGTAAATCTGCCGAGTCCGCTTACTTTGCAAATGCGGAGTACCCCACGGGGTTAGGGTCAGAGTTGCAGAGCCGATCGGATACGCTAAACTCAACACAGCGGGGTATTCAGGTGACGCTCCAATGAACTCCCAGTTCACGAGAAGCTGAGCTCGCTTGCAGCAGATTTCCAACAGGGTTGCAACATTCTCGGCAGCGCTGTGCAGGAACAAGTTTAGCGTAGCCGACGGTAGCAACAAGGCTGCGGCCACGACGTCGAGACGGGGACGCTTTGACGGAGACATGTGATGAAGGGAGAGCTCGCTCAATAAATATACAGTCATGAAAACTCACCATATTTCGGAAAGAAGAAATAAGAGACCCACGAGTGGCGTCACACGACCCATCTGACGGAGAAAAGGTTCTACAAGCTATGGGGTCTAGGTCAAAACACGGCACACTATTGAGTCGGGGTGGGGTGCCACGCCCGGTTGTTCCCCTCTTCTTTTCTTTTCCTCTATTCTCTTGGTTTATTTATGGAAGAAAAGGAGTGTTGGGATAAGACAGGACGTACGGACAAGGGGTTAATCCGAATGAGCGATAAGATAAGGAAAAGGAGAGTAAAGAGGACTCCGAAGGGGAGAAGACAATAGTAGTAGAGAAGGAAAAACGAAGAAAGCAATTCCGATCAGAAGAACAGAAAGGTGCGAAAAGGGAAGTGTGTTTGTGTTTGTGGCTGTAAACTGTACGTTGAAGTGCGTCACTTAGTGTGTTGTTCTTAAGGGCAAGGCAATCCACACGGATTCACTATGTGCACACTATGTGGATAAAGCGGCACAGATCGTGGGGATAGGCGGCATGTTTTTTTTTTTAGCGCAGCCACACCTTTAAAGGGGAAGTGTGTTCTCACACTAACTAATGCCTGTTCGGATGTGGAGTGAGGAGTCGTCTGTTTTATTTTCCTGGTCGGCATGTGTTTAGTTCCCACCGCGGTGAAGTGGATTATCTGTACTCGTTATGGTGAAAACATTTCAGGAAGCTCTTCTTTTTCAAAAAAAAAAAAAAAAAAAAAAAAGGACAAGAAGAAAAAGAATACGATTTAAAAGGTCGAGCAGTTGAATATCAAGTAATGGCAATACTTTTATTGTGGTATAAACTCGACTTTACTTAATCTCACAAAAGCTCCCACTTACGGACGTCTCGCATCAAGCCCATGTCATCTACATGAAACCCAGATACAAACGTATCTTGAGCAGGATTGAGTCACTGGCCGCTGAAATGGTACAGGCCACAAATGGGGGCCAGGACTGAGCAGGTTGCATTGTGGGTGCAAGATTTAAACGATATATGTCAACATGTATGTTTTAAGCTTTGCCAAGCGAGGCATAGAAGGGTCGCCTCCCGGAACTTACATAACTTTGGCGTTGTATTCCGCCTCATACTACGGCATACGAATCCCGACTTGAGCACACTGAATCCTCTTTGCAGCCCTTGGAAGACAGCGCAATATATCCAACAACTGTAACCGAGCCAGATGTACCACGAGACATGGCAGATTAAGACGAGACGGACGCGGACGGCAACACTATTTCGTGCGATGTGGTATCAGATCTGATATCAATATGCTCTGCCCAACCTGCCAAAGCCGGGGCAGGTCACTCGCCGTCAAAACATCATAAGTGACAGTGTATTTTGACTTTTAACGAAACAGACAATCGTCCATATCGTTAATTAGTAGGTGCAGTCAGCACAGACTCAAAACCTCCTCTGGAGGCGGATATATTTGGTCAACCCGCCCCAGCACTAATATGAGATTGAAAAGATCGGACAAATGAAATAAATCCAAAACAGAAGATTTGTTCTTCTCAGATTTTTATTTTGATTCTCTATATCGTCATCATTCCCATTTTGTTTGTCCTTGATTTTCTCTCTTTCCGTCGGTCTTTCAAATATGTAACTAAGAGCATGTTTGGGGGTCACATAGGGTGTGCCATGCCTCGTTGTACGACGTAGGCTTAGCTATTGATTTTGTGGGCCAACCTCAGTTCGTCGACCGTGATTAGTCGATTAAGACGGCTACAATAGAGATCGAAGACCACCATTGCACCATTGCTGTCACTGCTCACAGTCGGTCTGGGGACTGGTACGGCGGTGCGAGGGGATATTGCAACGGACGCCGGGGTACACGGTGGCAGTAGGGGTGTGCACAGTTTGTCGCAGCGGCACGGTGGCCATGCACGCGGCCGGTCCCGGAAATCTCTTTCGCGACCAAGACTCCAACGGCGTTCTGCAATGAAACCCTTGATGATTACGACCGAGAAGGTGCCTGGGCCGCGTGAGACAGAACAGCTACGAGCTCCGATATGTCGACTAGTTTATGCACACATTGTATCAATACATTTTATCGTCCCTCTGCCGGCCACGAATTATGCCTGCCTTGTCACGTCAGCGCCAAGCCCGGCCGGAATCGGCGCCGCCGGAACAGCCGGACATGGCCACGACAATGAGTAAATAAGGACAGCGTCTTCGCGACGTGTAATGCTACAGTACGAAATATGTGGGAAACAATTGACGGCTCGACGCGAGGTTGGCATGGCCATGCTTGATGGTGGTGTGCGTAGCGTTGATTGCGTAATATGCGGGCCACTGATGCGACTCGCCGCTCCCCAAAATTGCCAAGCAGGCGGGCAACCTGTCCGACCGGCGCAATTACACCATCCCAGATCCCATGCGTAACGGATGCTCTGCACGCGAGCGATGGCCGATGGGTTTACAACAACGCGACGGCGACGGCATATGGCGCGATGAGCGTTGGGGGTCGAGGCTGACTCGTCACTACACTCTTGTATAAAAAGATTATAAAAGATTTCAAAAGAACAAAAGGTACACAAGATGCAGTCTGCAACATTCAAAGACCAAAGCAGACACGCGCAGATACGCTGCTTGTCCCTGCCATCCAACCACCCCACATGGTTGCCTCTAACGCGCGCGACGCACCCGTGCCTGTTGGCCTGCAGGGCGCGTCGGCCGATGTCTTGAGTGGGAAGGCCCGCGGCGAGGCCAAGTACGGCTACAATGCGCAGGGCCAGAAGAAGCGCATTCTGCTAAACGCATTTGACATGAACGGCATCGGACACACGAGCATCGGCCAGTGGCAGAACCCAGAGGACCACAGCCCGGAGAAGAACCGGCTTCCGTACTGGATAAACCTGGCGAAGCTGCTGGAAAAGGGCCACTTTAACGCACTGTTCCTGGGTAAGACCCGTCCCTGCTTGTGCATCTATTCTTCTCTCTACTCTTCTCTCTGACAATCTGACAACGCCGCCTGCCAGCCGACAACTTTGGCTCGCACAACATCTACCAGGGCAGCCATGCGCCGGCAATCCGCGCTGGCGCGCAGTGGCCGCTGTACGACCCGTTCATCATCGTCTCGGCCATGGCGGCCGTGACCAAGACGCTGGCCTTTGGCATCACGTCATGCACAACCTTTGAGCCGCCGTTTCTGCTGGCCAAGCGCTTCTCGACGCTCGACCACGTCACCGAGGGCCGTGTGGCCTGGAACATTGTGACCAGCTGGAGCGATACCGCCGCGCGGGCCAACGGCTACGACGCGCTGCCGACGCACGATAGTCGCTACGAAAAGGCCGAGGAGTACATGGACCTCGTCTACAAACTGTGGGAGGGCTCGTGGGCCGACGGCGCCGTCGTCCGCGATGTGGCCACCACGACCTACACCGACCCCAGAAAGGTGCGCTCCATTACGCACAGCGGCAAGTATTTTCGCGCCGAGAGCGCGCACCAGGTCGACCCCAGCCCGCAGCGCACGCCGCTCATCTTCCAGGCGGGCGTGTCGCCGGCGGGCGCCGCCTTTGCGTCCAAGCACGCCGAGTGTGTCTTCACGGGTGGCCAGAACACGGCCGTCACGCAGCGCACCATTGAGCACACGCGCAGGCTGGCCGCCGAGCAGGGCCGCGACCCCTACGACGTCAAGTTTTTCGTGTCCTTCACACCCGTGCTTGGTGCCACCGACGAGGAGGCCCGGGCCAAGTACGAGCGCTACAAGCAGTACGGCAGCCTCGAGGGCAACCTCGCCCAGCACTCGGGCATCACCGGCATCGATCTCAGCCGGTTCCCGCTCGACGACGAGTTCCCCACCGACCTCGACCACCCGCTCTACGATGGCCTATCCGAGGGCTCCAAAATTCGCCTGGCCTCACGCCCCGCCGGCATCGACCGTTGGACGCCGCGCCGCCTCGCTGAGGAGCGTTACATTGGTGGCGCCAGCTCCTTTGCCGTCGGCTCCGGCAAGACCGTCGCCGACGCTATGGAGCGCTGGATCACCGAGGCCGACATTGACGGCTTCAACATTGGCCATGTCGTCGTGCCTGGCGCCTGGGAAGACGTCATTGAGTTTTTGCTGCCAGAGCTCGATGCCCGCGGCTGGCTCGGCGACGGCAACTACCCCGTGCCCGGCGGCACCGCGCGCGAGAACCTCTACAACACGCCGGGCGAGGCGCATTTGCGGCCGACGCATCCGGGCCGCAAGTACCGGTTTGTGCCGGGGGAGGAGGAGGCAGTTAAGGTAGGCGTTGATGCCAAAGATACGACTAAGACAGTGGAAGTGGGTGCATGAGCGTTATTCTTAAGATAAAGTACATGGCACGCTAGACAAGTCAGTCAAATTCAGACTGTAGTTTTTTAAAACGTGATTAAAAAACTGCGAAGTAATCAGTACTGAAAATGATGATACATCGAAACTGTTTTCAAGAATAAAGTAAAAATAACGAGGACGCTTTGAGAGATTAGGAAAAGAAAGAACCCCCCAAAAACCGAAGGAGACAAACTATACGTAAAAGCCATCACGGGGACAGAAAATGAGGAGCACAACAGCACAAGTGCGGACTGGTACTGTATAATGGCAAATTTGTCAAATGTTGGAAAACAAAGACTCTTGAAAACAGACACTTTTTTCAAACAAAGACTTTTTTCAAACAACGCATCCGTAGGTTTCCCTTCATCTAATTTGTTTGTGCACAGTTTGACACAGTATACTGTGTCGCTGTCATTGGAATGACCAGTCTCACTGTAAATGTTTTCTTGTGATAGGGTGCAGAGATAGAGTCACTCACCCACCGTTCACAAGCTCACGGCCTTGTCTTGGTCGCTGCTTACTTCGGTGACCGTGTGGGACGCCCTCTTATCCGCGGCAATGACCTGCACATCCTCGGCGTCGGTAGGGACGGCCTTGCCGGACCGGCGCAGCACAAGGTGAATAACGCCGACGTTGGCAAGATAGGCAGCGCTGATGAGAGTGGCCCAGATGAAGCCGCCGCGGAAGGTCGGGGCGTGCGACACGGGCCATGCCACGAGCGGGACAACGAGGCCGGCGACCTCGGCAAAGGTGTTGTAGGACGCCAGCGTGATGGCGCGCGCCTCGAGGTCGTCGGCAAAGTTCTCGGCGGTCCAGGCGACGAGCACGGGCAGCACGCCAGTGGCAACGCCGATGCAGATGTAGGCAACAAACTTGAGCGCGTTGGGCACGGCGTTGACGGCGAGCACAATGTTAGCAAATATGCAGAGCACGCCGGAGAGCACGAGGGGCTCCCAGCGGGCGCCGCGCAGGTCGGTGTAGTAGGAGGAGACAAGCGCGGAAACGAGCGCGCAGGCGTTGGTGACGGTGCCAATGTTGTTGACGAGCGCGACCGAATACTTGTCGGGCTGCGAGGCGAGCCACAGCAAAAAGGGCGTGCCGCTGCCGTAGATCATCTGGCAGAAGAGCACGAGCTGCAGCACAAAGGCCCAGTAGCGCCATGAGCCGACGATGCGCTTGAAGAGCGTGCGGTTGACGCCCGTCGGCGGCACGAAGCCCTCCTCCCGCAGGCGCTTGACGGCCAGCTTCTTCTCGGCGTCCGTCAGCCAGCGCGATGTCGTGCGCTCCGGCATGTCGGGGAAGAAGAACAGGCCTGTCAGTGCAATGGGGATCGTAATAACAAAGCAGATGACGAATAGCCAGCGCCAGCCGGCCAGGCCGCGGTGGTTGTTGAGGTTCGTGTACGCGGCCGCCTGGAGGTAGCCGGCAATCATCTGGCCCAGCGGATTGGCGATCCAGAAGAGCGCGTTGCGGCGGCCCAGCTCGCGGCGCCGGTACCACGAGTTGACAATGTGCACGAGGCCGACATAGCACGACGTGGCGCTGAGCCCGACAAAGAAGCGCATCACGACGACCTGGTTGTACGTTTGGCAAAAGGCCGTGCCGAGCGTGAAGAGGCCCCAGAAGATCTCGGCCGCGGGCAGGTAGTACTGGGCGCTATGAAAAGTCAGTCTCATCTTTTCATGAGCAGCATGGGGGACTTATTTTGTACGCACGGGACTTGGGTGATGACCAGATTGCTGGGGATCTGGAAGACGACATAGCCGACCTCGTCTGCAGATGTTAGTGCGTGACCACGTGGGCTGTACAGAAATAAGTGGACAAGGAAGGGGTCAAGAAGAGCAAAAAGAGGTGAACAGAAATGCCCATATCTTGTTTCGTCTCCCCGTCACCCGACTTACACGCTGCGTTGATGTAGTTTAGGCGGTTGCCATAGAGGTCAAGATCGTCTTTCATACCCGATACGTAGGCATTGGCTGCGCATATTAACAGGTGATCAGCAAGGACACAATAGCAGGATACACATACAGAGGGCGCTGACGTCGAGGTATTTGGCAAAGAAGGAAAGACACGCGTAGCTCAGCACGAGCAGGTCGAGCTTGCGCACAAGCTTGCGCTCCTCGACCGGCGTCCCCTTTGGGTACCATTGGACCACCTCCTCGAGGCGGCGCAAGAATTGAGGCATGGCGGATTGTGATGAGCTGGCGATGGACGACGGTGGACAGTGGACAACGGTGGACGACGGTCTGCCAACTTCAGCCCGTCGCAGGTGCCAAGCCGAGTCTTAAAAGGCGAGGAGCTCGCTTTCTCCTCCCCATTCTGCTCGATACACCTTCATCAGAATTGACCAAGTCCAAATCTTCCAACATGGAGATTACCGGGATCGTTTATCCCCAGACCTAGCAATCACGCTCGTTCGGCATCGTGACCCGCTGCAGCCATTACGTTTTACAGCTTTTCTCTGCCTGTCCTGCGATGTTGTCGGCTGCATCTGCTGGTGTGGGGTTTAGGGCCAAGATGCTGCGGCAGGGGTGGTTTGCGTGCTTCTGTCCGCCGGTCTCGGGCCCGCCAAGAGCAGACGTTGGAGGACGATCATCGCCGTCCGGGACAGGACAGTAAAAAAGCCACACGGCAGGCAGGTGCGGCATCTACGCCGCAAAGAAGATTGATCCACATGCAAGATGGCAGCACCAGATGGCAACATTGGTCTGTGTGCGAATATATTCGTATGCATGACGAAACGCAATCTACGGCCATCCCTGTTCGGTACTAGGACCCTGTTACCACCCTTCCAGCGCTAGTGTCCGGCGGGTAGCATTCGGGGTTGCGGGAGCCTAGTATAGTATGTCGCCATAGGGCCGTTGCCGGCGTACGCGACATCGTCTATCGTGTTTATCAGCTTGACAGGTGCATCATCTTGCCTCGCTGGCGACTGCGGTCGGAGCCGTGCCGAGTGTGTGTGTGGTTGAGCGGCAGTTTAGCAGCAGATATTCTTCTACAGAGTAGATGGTGTCGTCTTTTAACCTTTGTAGCTGGACCTCGCCAAGCCAACGGCCGGGCTGCAAGTGGGCTGTCGTCGCCATCGTTACTGCGAGCACACCATACGCCGTCTGCTCAAAGTGGAGCTGTACACATACTGCACACAACTGCACACATACGCACATATACTGAACATATAAAAGACACCTCCGCATGTAAACATGTAGTGTTTCCATGGACACAGGCTGACACGCGACGTCTTACATCTATACTCGGACCATTTGCCAAAATGCCTATCGAGACTAATGCCGCGGCCGAGCCCGTCGCCGTCGTGGCCATCAACGTCGAGACGGCCAAGGAGACGCGCAAGGTCGGCGAGGCAGCCATCTCGCGCACCGACGCCCTCGAGCTGCGCGACGACCCTGAAGCACGCGCGGCGTTCCTGGCCACATTCACGGCCGAGGAGGAGGCGCACATCCTGCGCAAGGTCGACGTGCGCATCGTCTTTTTGATCGGCGTCATGTCCATGGTCAAGGCCATTGACGCCAACAGCGCGTCCAACGTCAAGGTGCTGCAGGTGGGCGAGCCGCGCAACATAATCAATGAGCTGGGCATGACGCAGAATCTCTTCAACTGGGTGGGCTCCATCTATGGTATTGCCTACATCGTGTTTGAGGCGCCGAGCAACCTGCTGCTCAAGCGCATGACGCCGCACGTGTGGCAGGGCCGCATCTTCTTTACGTGGGGCATCGTGCAGGGCTGCCACGCGGCGGTACAAAACTACCATCAGCTGTTTGCGCTGCGGTTCCTGCTGGGCATGTTTGAGGCCGGCATGTTCCCGGGCGTCATGGCGCACCTGCACTCGTGGTACCGCACCGAGGAGATGGGCAAGCCCGTGGCCTGGTTCTTTGGCATCGCGGCCACGTCCAACATCGTCGGCTCGCTGCTGTGCTATGGCTTGAGCTACGCCAACGGCGTGCGTGGCCTCAGCGCCTGGCGCTGGGTCTACATTGTCGAGGGCGTCTTCACTGTCCTTTTCTCGGGCGTCGTCTATTTTTGTTTGCCCGACTACCCCAAGTCGCCGCGCAGCCGCCGCTGGCTGACGCCACGTGAGCAAGAGTTTCTGGAGGCACGCCTCGCCGAGAACGCGCCGCGCACCAGCGACCCCGTCTTCTCTGCCAAGGAAATCAAGCACACGCTCGGCAACTGGCTGATCTGGTCCTTTTTGCTCTCGCAGACGCTCGTCAACCTCGGCGGCTACGCCCTCACCTGGTACCTGCCCACCATCGTGACCAACCTCGGCTTCGCCGCGCTGCCCAAGAACCAGCTGCTCAACATCCCACCCGCCGCTGCCTCCATCCTCGGCCAGGCGCTGTCGGCCTGGCTGCTCTACCGCGCCTTTGTCGTCCGCCCCGCCTTGATCATGATCATCATGTCCGGCATGGTCGTCTGCTTCGTGCTCTTTTTCACTGTTGACAACCGTTACGGCCTCTACGTCGCCTGCATCCTCGGCTCCGCGTTTTACAACACCTACTTTATCCCCTTCTGGGCCTGGCGCTCCGCCACGCTCGTCGGCAGCACCGGCACCGCCCTCACATACGGCCTTCAGTCCGGCATCGCCCAGCTCGGCGGCGTCGTCGGTCCCCAGCTGTTCCAGAGCCGCTGGGCCCACAACGGCTACAAGGTCAGCTTCGCCATTGCCGCCTCCTTCATCATTGCCGCATGGCTCGCCAACATCTGGACCTGGTACATGACACGCAACACCGAGTACGACGTGCTGCTGCACCAGCGCAAGGTCCTCAAGGCCCGGCGCGCCGGCCGCGTCCTGGCCGACGGCGACATTCGCATCTTTGACGAGCGTCAGTACTACCAGGGCCTGTGGCGCAAGAGGTCCGACGCGACGGAGACGGACGAGTCGTCGTAGGCTGACTCTGAAGAGGGATGGAGGAGAAAATAAAAGACAAGAGGACGGGGAAGAAATGAAAGAAAAAAGAAAAGAAAAAAAGAAAAAAAGAAAAAAAGAAAAAAAGAAAAAAAGAAAAAAAGAAAAAAAAGCCTTCATTTTGGAAAAGGAGCGGCCAAAACAAGGGATATCGTGGCAAGGCGAGCCAGATTCAAGTTCAATACGTCGTATAAAAAAGTTGCTTGTCTGTCTACCATGCAGCAAGATGATCTACGCTCACCAGCAATGCGAGGGCGAATTTGTGTCGTTTAATATTCAAAACGACGTTGAACTCCAACGTACAGGTAATAACGTGACGCATAAGCATTGACGCACAAGTATTGACGCATAACTATATTAATATCGTACACTTGGTCCAGCACACGAGCCCACCGCCCTACCAATCCAGCACCTCTACAAAGGTGTGGTCCTCCAGCCCATATTGCAGCGTGGCCACCTTCTCGTTGGGGTCCATGTGCACCATGACGCTCTTGACCCGCTGTGGTTTGCGGTTGGCGCCGGCGAAAAGTGTAGCGGCGACACTGCTCTCTTCGAGCATGACAATCCGCTCGGCCGCCCTCAGGGTGAGGGAACTGTCCCAGATGCCTTCTTGTAGGCGGTGATTCCGCAAAACGGCCAGGGCACGACGCCGCACTTCGGGGTCGCGGCAACGAAGAACAATCGAGAACATGACGGGGACGACACCGAGGTCCATGTGGAAGGTGGGCAGGCCGATCTTTGGTGGACTAGATTGCCCTGGTGCCGGCGCATCCGGTTCGAGTGCCCGTTCAGCCCACGCGACCAGATCCAGATACTTGGCGGCATGGTTGCCCCAGCGCTCATCGCAGTTGCTTAGGCTGGGCACCTTCAAGTGGGCGGCGAGATAGCGTCTGTGCAGCTCGAGGAGTGCAATGCCTCGTTTGGACAAGAAAGCACCCTGCTCGGCCACCAGGCGGTCAAACGCGGCAGTCCAGTAGCCCAGCATGATCACGCCGGACTCAAAAAAGCCGTCGCCAAAAAGGGCGGCCGGTGCGCGGGAGATGATATGGGTGGCGAGGTTGAGAATACTTTCGCGGGCTTCCGGCAGAGAGCGGAAGCGGGTCTCGGGTGACAACGTAGGTTTGCGGCTGGTGCCAGCCACGACGTCGATGCTGACATCAGGGTCGATATCGCCGGCGAGGAGGGCTACTTGGACGGCAAAGCGGTTGAGAAAAGCAACGACAGCATTAACAATGCTGTCGGAGAAGGATGGCGTCGTTGGTGATAACGTTGATTGCGAGGGTGATTGTGAGGATATGGTGGAGGAAGATGCGGATGTTGATGTTGAGGCTGATGTTGATGTTGCCGACTTGTCTGGAGTCTTGTTTGGTTGTGTCGTCGCGTTTGTTGGTCCACTGGAGCCTGCTATCGTCTCGCCCAGTATGCCCGTCCGCCGGTTCAGCTCGTCAATCATGGACAGGCCGTGCTTGAACAGCCGGATCGCCGACCGCAGCTCGCCCTGCAGTGCTTCAATGCAGATGAATATCAAACAGGAGACGAGGTGCACATGGAGTGCTTTTGACGGGTCGCCGCAGGCCAGCAGTGACTGGATGGCCATGTTGTGCTGTTTGATGGCAAAGGCCCGGTCGGCATCGGTGCAGCCAATGTTGGCATCGCCGACCTCGGCGGTGCTGCTGATGGCGGGTACACCCGCTCGTGGCCGCGAATATCGTTCATGGTGGGCAGACAGTGACACCAAAGCGTGGCGGATGCAGTCTTGTGATAGGGCAAACTGCAGGACGTGGCTGTTCCAGAAGTCGTCGGGGAAAAAAGCCTGGAGCTGGCCAATGGTGCGTTCGGTAAAGTAGAGGAGAGAGCGCGCTTCCAATGGGTCACCATAAGAAGATGGGGAGATGCGGTGCATGGAGAGAGACGGGCTCATGGAGAGAGACGGGCTCATGGAGGCGGAGGAAGCGGACATGGACATGCGTCCAGACGCAGAGGGGCGGTGAGTGAGGGCAACAGCAAGGCCATCGTTGCGGTTGGGGTTGTTGTTGCCGCCGTTGGGTGGTAATGGGTCAAAGCCGTCACACACACGGCCGGTCGATTTGCCTGGGATGTTAGACCAGTGTCCAGCGAAGAGAGAAGACGGAAAGGGTAGGGGTGCAGTCAGAGATTCGTGGTGCTAAAAGACGGCAGAATGATGGGCAGATTGTCGGTGGCCGTCGTATACACGGCAAGCCACCAAACGACAGACATTGGTGTTGAGGAGTGGTGGGAGTGGTGGGAGTGGCGGGAGCGGTAGGGACAACAAGCACAGCGCACACAAGCACAAACACAAACACAACAGACTTACATCGAAGGCACGCTGGCCGGGTCTCGTCACACTTGATCTTTCGTACTAGAGAGAAAGGTCAGCACGAGTTAAAAGGACTAAACGAAGCAGGGACCATCTAGACGGCTTGTGAGACGACATGGGGCGTGGAAGATATGCAGCTTGCCGCATATGCCAATGCCCATAGTGGTCTGTACTGTGCCCCGCGTAGCCAAATGCTGAATGCACGACGTGGCTCGTCTAGTAGTGCCTCTGGAGAACACGGGGAGAACGGCACCACGGGACGGAAGGCGGCAGGGGGCGAACCGCGAGGGACGGCATCCACCAGCCAGCTTTTTCAGTTACCAGTTTCAGATTCACGTACATCTGTTGGTAGTGTGTCAGTGCCAAGGATAATCTGGAGACACTGGCCCGGATAGCAGTCCAAGTTGAAGAAGGCCGCCAAGGGGAGAAGGGGAGAAGGGGAGAAGAGGAGAAGAGGAGAAGAGGTCCTTTGGAGCATTTCCAACTCACTTGCAGGTCCGGCATCCAGTACGCACTTTGGGCGCCTTGGCCCGCTTGCGTTCGCCGGGTTTGACACGCGTCATGGTGAGTACAAAGTGTGTACGGAGTACGTCGTAGTATGCTGGTATTTGGTGTCCGTGTACGACGTATCCGAGACGGACAACCTCTGACTGGTTCAGATCTGCCGGTGTGGTTGACGCGAGAGAGACAGATTGGCTGCCCTACTCGCATGGGCCGTTTCGTGCTGCGGTGGCTGAAGAGGGGAAAGGGAAAGAGAGGCGAGCAATAGATGGCGAAAAGAAACACTAAAGGACGACCGGGGGGGGAGGGGGGGGGGGAAGAAATAAGATGCCCATACGAGCTCTCGAGGTGAAAAACTCCTCAGTCGAAGAACAGCAGCTCGGCCAAGCAGTTCCTGGATATATACGGTGTATGTATGGAAAAGGCTGCAGGAACATAAAGAAGACGGAAACGAGATAAAAGGTGACTGGCGTACGGCGTAAGCTGCCCCCAAAGAGCTGTCGGAAGGCTGACAGAGCAGCGAGCGGCCAAACCATCTGCGCGGGCCTTGTGTCAAATAGGAGCAGGGGGCAGGAGATGTTGGCCTGAGGAATCTATGCAGGAATTAGCGGGGAAATCCCTCACAGCATTTATGCGTAGAGGGGACTTTAGGGGGTTTTTGGTACTTCCCACTTTCAAAGGACTTTCCACATACAATACAACACATCAGTACTTGTGCGTAGGGCTCTTTCTGGTCCAATTACAGCGGGATTTACAGTGGGCTCAGTAAACTCAGTGGACACGGCGGAGGTTCCGCTCGACGCTGGACGGACCACGAAGGATTGGGCGGTGGGGCAGGATCCACATGTCCATACGAGCGGGCCAATAGCCGCTGTTAATTGCTTGTTTGCACCTCGGTGCTCCAGTTTAACGGCTCCACTCTCTTGAGCTTAATGTTTGTCCATGGGGAGCCATTGCCGGTGCCTGGCGCCGATTCTTGGCTGACGATGGCTGATGGCTTCAACAACACCACGCCTGCTTAGGCATCTCCTCGCTCCTTGTGCCAGAAAATCGTGGATTTGGGGTGTGGGCGGGCGACATATTTGTACTCGTATAGCAAGATGACAAAGGACAGTCCATACGTCGGACAGTAATGCGTAATTGTTTCCGTGCAGATCGCCCCGTAAGTCGCGCTTGTCAGATACTACGGCCAGATACCAAAACTAGGCACCATAATTATGTGCCACCCACCAGAGCCACCAACAGCATTTGTCCATACGACGTACTTGCGCATCTGCTCGTATGGTCCTCTCGTAGGGACGGGCGACGCTAGGTTCAGCTTCATAGGCAAACTTCTCTTTCCACACTTAGGAAGATAAGTCCGTCTCCATATTAGTCGTCACTCTCCGTAGCTTCCATAGATCTTTGTCGCCTCCAACCTCTTCAACTTGTTCGACCTTTTGTCTTGATCAAAGCATTTTCCTCCTGGTTTGACTTTCAACATCAACATCTCTCCAACACCCCTTGAATGGATGTTCACGGCATATCTTCCCTTCTAATCTCCAACAATCCTTCTCGATATCGACAAGCCCACCAGCCTTGGTACCCATCCTCCTTGGGACCACACCGACACTAGACCTCACAGCCATCACTGCTACCACAATGCCGACTTTCTCCTCCGCGATGCAGTGCAAGGCACTCACAACGCCCGACACCATGTGGTCGTTCTGCCCCAACACGGGCGCCTCCGTCCTCTTCCTCGTCCTCTTCGCCATCGTCTTCGCCGCCCACCTCTTTCAGGCCGTCTACTACAAAAAGTTCCTCAACTACTGCTGGGTCATTGCCATGTCGGCATTGTGGCAGCTCTTGACCTACATCTTCCGCACTATCAGCATCCAGACGCCCGCCAGCTTTGGCAACTACGCCGCCTGGTTCGTTTTGATTCTTGTGGCGCCGCTCTGGACCAATGCCTTTGCCTACATGGTCTTTGGCCGTCTGGTGCACAACTACACACCAGACCAAAAGCTGTGGGGCCTGCCGGCGTCCAAGTTTGGCCTTGTGTTTGTGGTGCTCGACATTGTCGCATTCATCGTCCAAGTGTATGGCGCCGCCACAGCCACAGCCGACGACATCCCGACGAGCCAGGTACTGAGGTCATTGCACGTCTACATGGGTGGTGTTGGCATCCAGCTACTCTTCATTCTCATTTGCTGCACGTTTGGCGTAAAGCTCTTCTTTGTGATGCGGCGCGAGGCTGTCCAGTTCCCGCAGACCGTGCGCCCTGCTCTGCTCCTTCTCTACGTCCAGTTCGCCGTCATGATTCTCATCATTGTCCGTATCGTCTTCCGTATTGTCGAGTACTCGAGCGGTCTCAAGAGCACGATTCCGAGCCACGAGGCCTACCAGTACTCCCTGGACACGCTGCCCATGTTTATTGCCCTTGTTCTCTACAACATTGTGCACCCGGCCCGCATTATGCGCGGCCCCGAGACGGAGATGCCGTCGTCGTGGCGCTGCTGTTCAAAGCGGAAGTAGATGATGGAGAGCGGACAGCCGTAATTCCGAATCGGCAGAGCAAGATACATTTATTTCCTTTGTCCCTTTGTACATTGTCATCACCTACTGTTTGTTTTCTTGGCATTACCTACTGTTTTCTTGGCGTTCTTCGATTTTAGAACGTTATAATATTCTGGCGTCCATAGAATATTTTCTTTTGCCACTTTCAGCGCTTGGGTTTGGGGTTGCCGCTGACCCGGATCTGCATCTTTGTTTTGCCTTGCGTACCAGATAGTCGGTAGCGACTGAGCCTTTTATCGGGGTCTGTTGGCAAGGAACCTAAGTCTTATATATCTAGCCATGATTGTTTGTGGTTCAATCTTCTTGATAAAACTCATTGTGTGGTCCCGTTGGTTCCTGTGTTTTGAAATCGGGCGCTTTCAGCCACATTTGCATAGTCCGCTAAGAACCGGTCGCCAGGCCTTTTCTGTTGGAGAGGCCTCGAGGGACATGTTCTTAACACTCTGCTTTATCATATTCCTACTCCCGGCGCCACCTTATCTTTTACTGTTTCCTCGGTGTGTTCTTGAAATGAAGAGCTAACACTTTTACTATTACCGCGGACCGAGTATTTCCTATTTCCTCTAGTGCTCTTTTGCTCTTCCGCTCTTCTTTGAGTTTAGACAAGTTTTGTTTTTCAAATCAAAACGAGCAACGTTGACAACTTTGGCCGCTAGGTTTACCCCAGCTGGGGCATGTCGGCAGACACCGAAGTCTGGGGTAGGGGGGCGGGGTAAGGGGGGCATGGCACTTGCCCTTTGCTAATATTCATGGCCCCTGTTCAAAGAGACCTCCCCAGCATTTATAGGTCTTCACGGCGACCGTTTTGTTTTATAACCGCGCTGATTAGCCTCGGGGGCTTCCGAGATGAAAGATGTCAGGCTTTAAACCGTCATTTCCATGCTTGGGTTCTGCATATTGGAATGATAGGCTGCTCCAGATAGGGGGGATCGGCAAAAGAGGGAAGGAAAGATAAAATATATAAAGCACCAGTCGACGGAGAAGATCTTTTCCTTTTTATATCGTCTTTTCACCAACATCAACGACATTGCAATTGTATCGAAATGACAGTTTCCATCCCCAGACCTCGGCCGGCGCAGGTGCAGCCTGATGTCGAACATGCCAACCAGGCCCACAGCGCCAAGTTGACGAGGCAGAACATATTCATCGCGCTCATTGCGGGATGGGGCAGCTTTGTATTTGGATACTCCAACAACATCATCACAGGGACGTTGGCGCAGTCGTCGTTTGGGAACAAGTTCCTCAATACCGACCGTGCGGACTCAATCATCAGCGGCATCATAGGAGGGTAAGCTCTTCGTGCCCGTATCTTTCGTTTCTTTCGTTTCTTTCGTACATTGGCACCATCTCACATTGCATAGGTTTCTCGGAGGCGCTTTCATCGGCTCCATTATCCAGGCACCCATCTCCAACCGATATGGTCGCCGTGTGTGCAATGGCGCTGCTGCCGCAACACTTGTCGTTGCTGGCTCTCTTCTCGCCGGCAGTGTGCACATTGCCATGTTCATCGTTGCCCGTATCCTCACGGGTATTGCCGCGGGAATTCTGACCAGCAACAACCCGGTGTATGTCAGCGAGATCGCGCCTGCATCGTCGCGTGGCCTGCTCACGAGCGTGCACGGGATCGGCATCACCATGGCCTATATCTTTTCGAGTGTCATGGCGTTGGCCTTCAACTTTGTCACCCAACCCTACCAGTGGCGCCTGCCTTTTGTCATCTACGTCGCCTTCTCTCTCGTCCTGCTCGCGTCTGTCTTTTACATCCCCGAGTCGCCTCGGTGGCTTACAGTAAGCTGCTGTCCTGTATTATGGTTTTTTTTTTTTTTTTTTTTTTTTTTTTTTTTTTTTTTTTTTTTTTTTGCCTTCCTGTATCATAACACTAACGATCCCATAGGAACAAGAAAGATACGACGAAGCGCTGGTCGTGCTTGAAAAGCTCCACTCCTCACATGACGGCAATGGCGGTAATCTGGCGCGGGCGGAAATGATCCAGATCAAGGCCCAGGTCGATGCCGACAGAGTAAGTATCACACAGGAAGCTATAGTCTCTCATTTATAAGTTAAAAGTGACTCCTATTAACATCGACAAGAACAAACCGCGCGACTGGATGTACATTATCAAGACGCCTGCGATGCGCAAGCGCGCCATCTGTTCCATTGTCATCTGGATTATGAACATTGGGGCCGGCACCCTTGTGGTGGGCACGCTCACGCCTGAGCTTTTTGGCGACCTGGGGTTCGGTACCGTGACGCAGCTGGGACTTTCGATTGCCTGGGTGACATGCGCGGCCATTGGTGCATCCATCAATGGATTTCTTCTCGACCGCTTTGGGCGGCGACCACTGCTGGGTGAGTTAAAGCCCCCCGGAATTTTTATTTTTATTTTTATTTTTATTCTCCGGACAGACACTGACAGAACAGTTATTGGTGGATTTGCCACCTGTTCCATGCTCGTTATTGAGGCCGTCTTGCAAAAGTACTACCTTGGCACTTCGTACAAGCCTGGGCTGAACGCAGCCACGGCCTTCTTTTTTATTTATATCCTGGTTTGGGGGTCCTTTCTGGACAACACCACCTACGTCTACGTGCCCGAGATCTGGCCTACACACATGCGCAGCCACGGGTCTGCCGTTGCCTATGTCACGTACTATTCGGTGGCCATTGCTATTACGTCGCCTGCTGCATTGGCCTTTGCGCAGATTGGATACCGCTACTACTTTGTTATGGTGGCCTTGTGCCTCTCAGGTACCATCTATATCTGGTTCCATTTCCCAGAAGTGAGTATTTATTTTTCGGATCTAATTTGGCAAAGACAGTATGGGACAACATGGGAGAATGCTAACAAAACTGCTCAGACGTCCGGCCTGACTCTCGAAGAGATTGCCGCCAAATTTGGAGACGAGGTCGAAGTCCAGTTCGAGGATGCTGTAGCAGCAGATATGATCAAGGGTGGCGATGAGAAGCAAGTCGAGAACAGTGAGGTTGCTCAACAATAGATAGTCCAGACTGGGTAGCCTTTTTGTTTCCTTCTTTCTCACTGTATTTTCGTCCTCTGCTCAGGCGACTGCCCGGGCGACTGATCAAGGCCAGCTACAACATCAGCGGAAAGAAATGAGAAGAAAACTTTACAAACGAAGCGCGTGATCCTTCTTATTGAAATACTCCAAAAGCACTATCGTCTAGTCTGTATATACAATATCATGGCTAACCGCACAAGCACAATGGTGGTCGCCTAGTACACATGGTAGAGGCCGGCCCCCGAGTCGACCGAGAGATTCACGCCAGTAATCGCCGCGGCAAAGCTACCCGACAAAAAGAGCACTCCCTCGGCAATCTCTTCTGGGTCGGTCAGTCGGTTTTGTGCGCTCTCGGTCTTGGTGTCCTCATAAAACTTGTCGGGCATGCCGGCCCCGGTCATGAGGGGCGTCGGTACAAAGCCCGGGCACACCGCGTTGACGCGGATCTTGTGTGGCGCGTACTGCCGCGCATCCACGCGCGTGAGCACGTAGACGGCGTGTTTGGTGCTGGTGTAGGCCGACAAGTTGGCCAGCACGGCAAAGCCGGCGAGCGAGCACGTGTTGACGATAGAACCGCGGACGTTGCGCTCCGCCTTGGTGCCGGTAAAAATGGGCAACGGCTCCTGGCGGAGCATCTGTTGGATCTCGTACTTTTCGCACAGGAAAACCTAATCATGTCAGTCCGCGGGGGCCGCTCTATGGAGGGAGGTACTGTAACTGGTGCGACACGTACCCCCTTCTCGTTCACATTGACTGTCCTGTCAAACATGGCCGTCGACGTCTCCGTTGTTTTCACACCGCCTTGCGCGATCCCGGCATTGTTCATAGCAAAGTCGATGCGGCCAAAGGCATCCACGCATGCGGCCACCATGGCCTCCACCTCTGCGGCGACGGTAACGTTGGTAAGGTGCAGGACGGTCTTGGCCGATGGTGCCGTGTCTGCGACCAGCCTCTGGGTCTCCTCCAAGCCTGCCTTATTGATGTCGACTAGAAAAAGCTTCAGGCAACCCCGCTCGGCGAATTTCAGCGCGATGCTGCGCCCAATGCCTATTTCTAGTCAGCTCTCCGTTATAGAATACTCGCCCAAGGTTGACAGCGCCATATATTCTTGCAGTATTCCTTACCTGACCCGGCGCCGGTGATTAGGGCTGTGCCAGCCGCGATGAGAGGATCCATAGTTTGTAATGTATTTCGTTGGTGATCAAGACTGATTTATGAGCCCGAAAACGCAGAGGAAAAGAAGAAGCTGGGGTGTTTGAATATGTTCACTTCATAAGAAGTCCGGGGCGTTGTCCCCCGTGAAACATGGTATATTATAAAAGTAATAAGCATGGATGTAGTCTAGCAGTCATGTTTTGTCGGGCACAGAGCCGAGTCCATTCCCGCGGCCAAAGTCATTGTTCTCCGAATTTCGGCCAAAGCCGACAGGATTTGGCGTCACATGCAGTGTTGCATCACACACAAGGACCCAGGCTATTCCGCGGCAACAGGTCTCCGTAAATGGTGCTTGTTGTTGCCCGGTATAGGATGAGTCAAATATGAAGTCTTAGATCTTACTTGCGAATAGTTAAAACCATCATTACAGTACTCTCTCTGCGGCTGTCCGTTAAATGACGACTGCTGTACACGTATACGAGCAGACATACTCCGTACACCCGCACATCTACGCAGACATAATACGACGTATAAGCACACCGATATCTGATTATGGCAGGCCTTTTCAAAGCAGGCGGTACCGCTCTAGTAACGGGCGCTGCGGCTGGTGCGTTTTCTTTTCCCTGTTTCTATCGAGCAAACCGCACACGAAGCCCTAACCTTTCCACAGGCATTGGACAGGCGACAGCATTGGCTTTCGCTGCAGAGGGCTGTCTGCAGATCTCAATTGGAGATGTCGACTTGGCCGGGCTCGAGAAGACGAAGCAGCTCATCGTCAGCAGTTTCCCAAATGCCGCAGTTTATGCCGAACGTCTTGACGTGACGGATGAGGCATCTGTGGAAAGCTTCCACGGTGGTGTCGTGGCCCAGTTTGGCCGCATCGACTTTGTGGTTAACAACGCAGGCTATGGCCATCCGGCAGCACCCATCCACGAGCTGTCCGAAGCTGAGTGGGACAAAACACAGAGGATCAATCAGAGAGGAGTATGCCACAGCAAACCTACTATAAGAACCGAAATTCAAATTCAAATTCAGAATAGATTCTAATGGAGAATACAGGTCTTCCTCTGCGAGCGTGCGCAGCTGACACAGATGCTAAAGCAGGACGTCCCCTCTGGGCTCAAGAACCGCGGCAGCATCGTCAACGTAACCAGCCTCTGCCAGACGACGCCCATGAACGACTACTCGGCCTACTCGGCCAGCAAGGGTGGCGTGCTCGGACTTGCCAAGTGCGATGCCTACGACTACGGCCCGGACAACATCCGCGTCAACTGCGTGGCGCCAGGCAACACTGCCACGACCATGCTGAAGACGGCCGCCGGCGACGAGGGCTTGCGTTTTCTTGCTGGAAATACGCCGCTGCGGCGGAACGCCACGCCCGAGGACATTGCCGACGCGATTGTGTGGCTGTCGAGCCCCAAGGCGTCGTTTATTACTGGCACTACGTTGACTGTAGACGGCGGTTACAACCTCCGTAATGGGCCGCCTTGAGGTCGGTGATGAGAAATACTGCAAGAATTGAACGCAAAATGAAGACTTGGCTTTTGGGGGACTGGAATAAGCACGGCTTTTTTATAATATCAGTCTCTATTCACGGCACTCGGTTTCCAACTGTAATGTCATGTGCTAAAATTAGATTCACCGCGTAGCAACATCTGGGTAGCAACATCTGACACGGCTCTGTATCCGTCCGTCTCACATATATCTCACATATAAAAACACTTTACACCTTCTCTGTCACAGCCTCCTGCGACGCAGTACTGTCACCCGAGCCGACCAGGCCATCGTGGACCTGCACGACAGGAAACTCGACAAGAGCATCGCCATCCAGGTAGCCGTCCGTCGCCGCATACGACTCGAAAGCCTTGCTGCTGACCGTCTCCGAGTAGCCGTCCGGCTGGACCTGAGCCGGCAACAGCATGTTGGCCGCGAAGTAAAAGGCCGACGCCGAGAAGAAGGTGATGATCCAGCCCATTTCGTAGATGTGCGTGGCCGCCACACCGACCCAGGTCGGGTGGTAGGAGCCAACGAGACCGGGAATGCCAAACGTGGCGGCACACAACCAGGAGACGACGGCCTTGAGATTCCAGCCCTTGATGTAGTAGTAGAGCGAGCCCGAAGCCGGCCTGAAGAGGGACGGGACGTGGATGTTGCCGCGCTTGACAAAGTAGTAGTCGGTAATGACGATGCCGCAGATGGGGGCAATAAAGATGTTGTAGCTGCCCAAGAAGGTGATGAAGCCAGCACCGTCAGTCAGCAGCTTCCAGGGCACAATGGCAAGCGAGACGAGACCGCAGAAGAGCTGGCCGCGGACAATCTTGAACACGCGCGGAAGCAGGCCAGTGACATCGGCACCAAATGGAATGGCGTTGCAACCAATGTTGACACCCAAGACGCTGAGCGTAAAGCCGGCCGACGCAAAGAAGCAGCCTGCACGCGCCGCCGGGCCCCAGAAACGGTCGAGCACCGCGTTCAGCAGGTCCCACTGGTTCCAGTAGGCCTCGCCAAACTTGCCCTGGACGGCGGCCGTGGCGCCAATGCCAAAGAAGAAGATAAGCGTCTTGCTGGCGAAAATAGAAAAGGCCTGGCGCCAGCCGGCATCCTTGGGACGGCGGGTGTAGCGGGTCAGGTCGGGCTGGTTCACCAACAGGGCCGAGGTGACACCCAGGCAGCTGTTGATGCCGTTGAGCATGGCCCAGCCGAGGGCAGAGCCGGTGACAGGGGCGACGGCCGAGATGCTGTCGATCTGGATGCCGCCGCCGTAGTGGACACACCAAGCAAAAACGCCGATGCAAGCAAGGGGGCAGAGAATCGACTCGGCCTGGAAGGTCGTCAGTGTGATGAAGAGTATAGTTAAGGACAACTGTTGAAACTCGCTGTGACTTACTGCAAACAGAAACTTAATCTTGGAAGGATGGACAGCGAGGAAGGGCATCTCAAGCATCCAGAACAAAAAGAACGCCAGCAGGTCCCGCGAGGTGATGCCCGCGCTCGCCGGCAGGTGGTTCGCCATGTTCCACCACGAGCCACCAAAGATGCAGCGCAGCATCACGCTCAGCAGCTGCGAGCCAAAGTAGCTCTGCACACCAAACCAGATAATGGCCACGACGGCACGGATCCACACAAAGAACAAGTGGCCGTACATGCCAAATACGCTGCGGGCCAGGACCGGGTAGCCGATGTGGTACTTGGCGCCGGGGCGGCCCAGGGCCAGAGCCACGCTGGACGACACAAGGTTGGCCAGCATGCAGGCAATCAGAGCCTGCCACCACTTGAGGCCGACAGCGACAAGCGACGCGCCGTTGGACCACTGGCTGGCATTAAAGGCATTGCCCCACCAGTAACTGGTGAGAGAGATCCAGGACCAGGTGCGGGCAGCCGCCGGCGTCGGGGCCAGGTCTTTGTTGATCCATTGAGAGGACTTGGCGTCGCCGTCGCTGGTGCTGAGGGCCGTCTTCCACTCGGCACGGGACCGGGGGATCTTGGGGGTCGGGAGGTGCATGGTGATCGAAGAGAGAGTGCTGACTTGAGTGTGGTGATGTTGATTGTTGACTCTTTGTCGACTTGGTGATGTCGATCTCTTTTTTTGTTGTCTTGTTCTTTCTCGAGAGAAGTCACCCTCTTATACACTCTTGTGCATCTGCATGTTGGCACAGGGTGGTCTCGTCTGATGAAGAATCAAAAAGGCCCCAAAAAAACTTATCAGATACAACGGGTGCTGAGATATTGGATGTGCAGCCACAGATACTCGAGGAGATACTGCATGATGTGAGATTGAAGGAACGGTCCGACGAAAGGACGAATAGGTAGGAAACTGCGTTCGTATATCAAAGGGATTCCAGTACGACGTATCACTTCCGATATCGACGTTATTTTCTGTGTGGCTTTTCTGGCCCTGGACCGTTCCTGGTGTCGTTAAAACCGGGGACGATGGCGGCGATAAGACATGACAGGTCAGGACGTGACTTTTGATTGGCCAATTGGGCCCCGATATGGCTTGTAAGTGGACCTGTCATTCTGTCATTAGTCTGGCGGGTGGGCCGTGTTATCAGTCGGGCTGGTCCGACGTCTTGTAAAGGACGATATTCAGCAGAACAACGGACTGGTCCGAACTGTCGGGTCTTGGATGGAGAAATCAAAGGTCCAAGTCCAGTGTCGGATGTTCCTTTCTGTCGACGTTTCTGTCGACGTTTCTGTCCTTGTCGATAAAGCGACAATATTTACTAATGAATTTCTGACATATTTACTTTTAACGTCAATTTATTTCAGCATTTTCCTGTAATCGTACAGAACCGACTTGCTTGAATTTACACCGTTGACCACAACACCTCGCCCGAGCTACAGCATATACTTTCACACAATGGGCTCACTCGCCCCATCACCGTCGTTTGATGTGCTCCTGCGCAACGCCAATGTCAACGGCGCATATGTCTGCGACATTGGCATCCAGAATGGAGTAATCACATCCATGGGCATGCACTTGCCATCGTCGGAGAGAACAGAGGTGATTGACTGCGCGTATGCTGTTGTCACACCGGGCGGCGTTGACGGCCATGTCCACCTGTCACAAGACAAGTCACCACGAGCAAAAGAGGCTGGATATGTGGCGGCGGATACCAGTAAGTCTCCTTTCCGTAACGTAACAAGGAATGACAATGGCCTCTAACATCGCCAGTCGAGACAGGAACACGAAGTGCCATTGCTGGCGGCACGACAACCGTCCTCCTCTTCGCAGAGCAGTCGCGCGGGCAGTCTGTAGCAGAACAGGTAGCCAAGTACCACGAGACGGCCCTACGCATCGGATCATATGCCGACTACGGCTTCCACGCCATCGTCACCGACCCAACGACAAAAGTGCTAGAGGAAGAGCTGCCCATGCTTGCGAGGTCAGGCGGAATCACAAGCATGAAGCTGTTTCTGACATACAAGCACATGCGGCTGTCGGATGCCCAGTTTTTACGAGCCCTCAAAGTAGCTCGGGAACTGGGCATGGTGGCTTTGGTGCACGCCGAGAACGGCGACCTGGTCGACTTTTTCACGAAACAGCTCGAGTCGCTGGGTCTTACACAGACACAGTACAAGGCCGTGGCCCATCCCGCCGCCGCCGAGGCCGAGGCCGTCAACCGTGCCGTGACGTTTTCGACCGTCATGGACACACCGATGTTGATTGTGCATGTCTCCGTCAAGGAATCGATGGAGGTCATCCGCCGCGCCCAGTCCTCCCTCAAGCCCGTGTTTGCCGAGACGTGTCCACAGTACTTGCTGCTGGGCAAGCGGCGGTTGAGTGAGGCGCACTTTTGCGGCGCAAAGTACATTTGCTCGCCGCCGCTGCGGAGCGACCCCGACGACATTGAGGCCATCTGGCGGGGCATTGCCAATGGCACGTTTACCATCTTTTCGTCGGACCACTGCCCGTACCGGTTCAATGATCCCCACGGCAAGCAGTTGGGCTTGACACAAAACGAGGACGGGTCGACAACAGAAACGTTTACACAAGTCCCCAACGGCCTGCCCGGGGTGGAGACACGCCTTTCCCTCCTCTTTTCGGAAGGCGTCCTCAAACGCAGGTGCATCGATGTCAAGCGGTTCGTGGAGTTGACATCTGAAAACCCGGCCAAGCTGTACGGACTGTACCCCAAAAAAGGTGCCATCCAGATTGGATCGGACGCCGACTTGGTCGTGTGGCACCCGCAGTGCACGTTCCAGCCCCGCAAGCTCAGCCATGCCCGCGACTTGCACGATGCCTGTGACTACTCGCCGTACGAGGGCATTGAGTTTTGGAACTGGCCTAAGCTGACGCTGCTGCGAGGACAGGTGGTATTCAAAGATGGCGCTGTGCTGGCCAAGAACGGTGTGGGCCGGTTTGTGCCGCGGCAGGGCTGCGGCATGCCGTATATCAAGAGGATGGAAGGCAAGTGGGATGTGTTGAAGGCAGCTGTCTAAGTTACGTTGTGGACAGCAGAATCTGTAAATAGTAGTAAAAACATACCATCATCATTAGAGCATTGCATATTATTTGCTTCCCAAACACTCTATTCTTGTAAGTTGCCTCCAATATATGTTCACTCATATAAGCTTTCTCTTGTCAAAATCTAAAATATGGTAAATATGGTCCCCCACACGTCGGCAGCAATTTTACTTTGTATTCTCAGATCAAGAACATCCATCATTCCTGTGACCGTGGTGGCCACCGAGTCCAGCACGTTGATCGAATGCCGATCCTCCCAGTACTTTGCCCGATGTGCTGCTCGCACATTTGTGCACATGACAAGGATCGTCTTGGCTCCGTTTCCGACAATTTCTGCCACCATCGTATCCAACGTCGGCTCATCCAGATCGGCAAATGCAATGTTGTCGGACAGGCCCGCATACCGTGAACGGTCACCTGTGATGGCTGTGCCCGTCGACGCATAGTTTTCCTGGATGGCCTTGTTGACGTCGGGCGTGTATGGCGTCACGAGTCCCACCTTGTCTCGCGAAAGCTTCTCGAGGAGCACATTCATCCCCCGCACGGCCGTCGTCGCCGGAATGCCAGTGGCTTCTTTAATCGACGAGCACAGCAAATCGTCTGTCGCGAAACCGAGCCACGACGCCGACGTGCCGCTCCAGCCAATGACGTCGACGTGTGCATCGGCCAGCAGGCGGGCGGCATCGAGCATCGGTGTCAGTGCAAACTGGGCGTCGGCATCGGCAGACAGCGCAATCGTTGTGACGCGGACGCGGGCAAAGTGGACGGTGACAAGAAGGTCGAGCGCGGGGTCGGCGTTGAGCGACTCGACAATCTGCTGTGTCAGTGGCTCGAGGGCCGTGTTGGACGACGGCACGATGACGCCGAGGCGGATGCGGCGGGGCATTGTGAGGTGGGAGGTGGAGGTGGGAGGATGCGTCGTGTTGGTTTGCATGGGACAGGAAGACAGAGATCGTTTGCACACATCCCACGCAAACAAGAAATGCCGATTGAGATGAATCAATCTACTAAAGCTGCACGTCTGTACGTCTAAAGTGACGTAGTCTCGTAGTCTGCCTTCATCTCAAGCCGCCATCTCCCATCGGAATGTGCCGAAGGTGCGATAACAATACTAGTGCAACCGATTACTCGACAGATAACAACGCTACTCCGTACAAACATTATAAATCAGCGCTGCAGGTGCAATGGCATCTAGCTGTAATTACGAGCCACAATGAGGCTAACCCATGACCAAATTGGGGCCAACATAGCCTCGGATTGAGTTCAAGTCTGAACTCAGACATTGTAGATGGTATACGCCGCTGCAGGCCGTAGTGAGGCATGCACAGGCCGTTGCTGCGCGTGCTGCTCGACCGCGGTGCCGACCAGCGCACTCCCATACCGTCGTCCACGCAGACAGGAAAGGCGCAGACAATATTTGAAGCCGCCATATCTTCCATCCATCGCGTGTGTAGTCGAAGCCTCGATGGCAGTGGCGCCTGGCGGTCTTTATGTCACTCGTGCGTGCCATTGATGACCGAATCGGGGAGGATATGGTGACGACGTACCGGCGAACCTGTCGAGGGCACAGTCCTGACAACGACGCGCCAGACCAGCCATGCGCGGTCCTACATGCGCAGTTCTACATGCGCGGTTCTTTGTTTGATTTAACAGAGTGAGGGAGCGGCTTATCTGGTATCTTTTGTGAATTACAGAGTCCATCAACTTTACTGTACCCAAATTCAAAAACAAATCACAGAGTAGCTGTCGGCTCGCTCAGTTTCGCCACCCCTTATTTTGTATAGGATTTTGAGTAGGGTGTGTCGGGCCACTCCGATCGTTATCAGTGGTCGTCGGTTATCATCCGCTAGACTGCAGAACGGCCACTAAACATAATACGAATTGATAACAGAGAGAGGGCACCCATTGTCTAGATGCGTCTCTTTTGTCATACATCTGCTCGGCCCAGTCCGTTTATTTCTGTCGGGCCTTCCACCGTCTCCATCAACAAAGTCACCATAAATCAACACAAAACACAATGAGATCAACACCCTCACCAACCCTCGGGTCGACTTCCGACAATGTATCTGCATCGCCGGCGTCGTCCGCGGCCCGTCGCCCCAGCAAACGCCCAAGAGTGCTTGTGGCCTGCCAGCGCTGCAAAACCCGCCGCCAGCGATGCGACAATGGCAGCCCAGCGTGCAGCAACTGTTCACGATCGGGCGCGGCGTGTCTGTACAGTGACCGGACAGCCTACCCGCCGTCGTATGTGAAGGCGCTGGAGGCGCGCGTCAAGGAACTGGAAGATGCACGGTCGCCGGCGGCAGTATCGACGACAGTATCGACGACGAGCCAGACAAGTCCAGCGACGGTCGAGAACGGAGGCGATCGGCTCGTGACCGGCATGGGCTTGTTGTCGTCGTGTGCTGCCGCCGAGCCTCACTATTTTGGCTTCTCGGCCGGCTTGAGTTTGGCACACTTTGTGCAGGTGGCGCTGGACTTTGGCAGTGTGACGTCGGCCGATGTCGTCTCGCTGCCGCTCTTGACAGACCGGCCATTTGCGAACCAGGCGCTGCACCAAGCCGGGGCGGCCGTGCCTGCATCGTTGCCGTCAGTGAAAACCGGCGCCGCCTACATCCGGGCGTACCTGCAGCTGATCCATCCTCTCTATCCGTTTCTCGACCGCAAGCAGTTGTGGACAATGCACGCGACCGCGACCAGCTGCTCTCCACAGTCAGAACTGGATCCAATGGATGCCGCGCTGCTGCATCTTGTTTACGCAATCGGGTCACGCTGTCTGCAGTTGCTCGGAAATCAAAATCAAACATCGCCATCGTCCGCCTCGCCCACGCGCAAAGACAACACTCCCGAAGGCCACTTCCTACGGGCCATGCAGATTATCGGCGACGGGCTGCAGTTTACGAGTCTGAGGTCGATTGAGTTGACCCTCTTGCTGGCCATCCACTCCATGCGGTCGCCGTCCGGAACCTCGGTCTGGCATCTGGCCGGTCTGGCGGTGCGGCAGTGCATCGAGCTAGGCCTGCATCGCCAACGAGCGCGAGGCGACCCAGCAGTGGAAGAACACCGACGCCGGCTGTTCTGGAGTGTGTACATTTTTGAGCGAAAGACGGCGTTGGTGCTGGGTCGGCCGTTTGCTCTGTCGGACGAAGAGATTGATGCTCAGCTGCCGGGCGGAGATGCAAACGACGATCAAGTCAGGTTCCATTGTGCTCATGTCGAGCTGTATCAACTCCACACACAGATCCGGCTGGCACTCTACCAGCTGAAGCGGGATGGACACGACCACCGAATGCAGCTAAAGGCCACTCTCTCTAAACTGCTGGGCGAGCTCGATTCCTGGAAGGCCAAGGTGCTGCAGACATTCGATCCGTCGAGAGATACACGGCCGGACAACATCCATCAAGACGACGACCAGGACACGGGCCGTGACAACACCCACGGTCCATCCACTCTTACACAACAGACGGAGCTTCTCCTCGAATTCCACAAGGCTCGCAGGTCTCTCCTCCAGCCACTCATGACCGAGGCCCGGCCGTCCGACACCGACTCGGAGGGTGACAGTCTCGCCGACTACGCCGCTGTCGCTGATGCGTCCGGCCAAGTCTGCCAGCTGTATCGACGACTCCACCGACTGGCCCCAGTCCCCTTTTCCCTGCGGGACCTGCACGCCATCTTCGTCGCTGGGTTCACGCTAATCTATGCCATCTGCAGTGCGCCGTCTCTCTATTCCGAGGCAGGGTCGACCTGTGCTCGCGACCTTGGCGCCTGTTCCACGCTGCTTTACGTCATCACGGAGCAGTGGGCCAGTGCGAAAAAGTACAGAGACGCCTTTGAGGTCGTGGCTGAGAAGATGGAGCTGTCAGTCGCACGGCGGCAGAGTCGTCCGCAGGCTGCCAGTGCCATGGAGGCTCCTTCCTCGTCGCTGCGAGACGAGCCTGTTCGTGCTCCGACCGACGCGAGCAACGGAGCTGACGAGACCTCGTACAACGCCATGGCTGCGGCAGACGGAACAATGGGTACCAATACAGCATCACTGGACGGTTTTAATGTCGGCATGAACGCATTCTCCAGTGGCATCGAGCTGGATCTGGAGTCGGACATATACGGGATCGAGGGGCTGTTGTCGAGCGAAGGTCTGGACTGGTTTACGGAGGCAGTTCTGTGAGGGAAGAATACAGGTCGAATCAAGTCAAGTGAAATCAAATCAAATCAAATCAAACCAATGGAAAGCAAATCAAAGCAAAATCAATGGAAAGAAAAGTACTCCGTACTGCGACGGCATAGGAACAACGCAGATCAACGTCGCACTTTACAACCTTGATGCACCTTTATGGAAGCTGGACGTCAGTCACCCCGCATTGTGTCTGCGCCCACGTTTGTTAGCGCTTCTGGTCTTGCCCACATCCGTTCCGACCGGTAGCTACATCGGCAACCATGTGGTGTGCGGGGACTTACACGCCAGCAGCGTTTAGCGTGTATGGAGGGAGAGCAACGGATGCATGGCAATACGGATCAATTTACACGAGAGCAATGAGGATGGCCGTCTCTATTTTCTGCCAAGGAAAAGGAAAACGGAAAGACGGGACTATGTTAGGGAACGTATGAAATGACGATATTAAAACGGGAAGGATATGAACAGGGGGAGCAGTCGACTCCTCTTGCTCTTCACAATAAATCAAAGCATCCCAACTGTCATCATTGGCATCACTTCAACACCCACACACGCATTAAACATCTACACACATCTACACACATCTACACACATCTACACACATCTATACACTACACCCATCATGACACGCACAACAACAGCTCTGGTGGTACCCGAGCTCAACGGCAAGTTTGAGCTTGGCCAGGTCTCGCTCGAGGCTCTTCAGCCCGACGAGGCGTTGGTCGAGATCCACGCCTCGGGTGTCTGCCATACCGACATTGCCGCCGCTCGCGGGCGTCTCCCGTGCGAACCCAATGCTGTCCTCGGCCACGAGGGTGGTGGTGTCGTCCTTGAAGTGGGCAAGAATATTACAGAAGCTGCAGTCGGCGATAAGGTCCTGCTGTCGTTTGCACACTGCGGAACCTGCGCCAGCTGCACGTCCGGCCACCCGGCGTACTGCCATGACTTTGACCCGCACAATTTTGGCGGCAAGCGCCCGGACGGCACGACGGCCATGTTCTCTTTGGACAGCAACGGCAACAAGAAGCCGGTGCACAGCACATTTTTCGGGCAGAGCTCCTTTTCACGCCTGGCCATTGTTCACAAGTCGAGCATCGTCAAGGTGCCGGCCGACACGCCTCTGGAGCTGTTTGCCCCACTCGGCTGCGGCATCCAGACCGGCTTCGGCGCCGTCACCAATGCGCTCCGGGCCACCAAGGACAGCACAATTGCCATCTTTGGTGTGGGCTCGGTCGGTCTGGCGGCGGTGATGGCGGCCAAGGCCGTCGAGGCCCGCACGATTATTGCCGTTGACCTGCACACCCAGCGCTTGGCGCTGGCCAAAGAGCTGGGCGCCACGCACGGCGTTGTGGGCGGCTCGGACCTCGAGCGCATCGTGGCCGAGATCCGCGCCATTGTGCCGCCGCTGGGCGTGGATTTTGCGGTCGACTGTGCGGGCGTGCCGGTTGTGGTCGAGACAATGGTAGCCGCACTGGGTGTGGCCGGCCGGGCGGCAACGGTGGGCGCGCCCGGTCCGGGCCACTATGCCAAGATTGACATTACGGGCCACCTGCGCCACGGCAAGGAATATGTTGGCTGCACAGAGGGCGACAGCAACCCGCCCGAGTTTATTCCGTACTTGATGGACCTGCACCGGCAGGGCAAGCTACCGCTAGAAAAGATTATCAAGTACTACGATGTCAAGGATTTTCAGAGCGCGCTGCACGATGCCCACTCTGGCACGACGGTCAAAGCTGTTCTGAAGTGGAACTGAGAGGATAAATGTCTTGAGATATGAGCGAGATGTGCGTGTAATTATGAAAATGTAAATATCACGATGCGGATGAGATTATGGGATGAAGGGAGTTGACAAAGGATTGACATGTACACCTTTTCTACGTATCTAATCCAATTTTGAATTTGCCGTTAGCCACATTTTGATTCGCACTGCATTTATTGTCGATGCGATACCCCACCCTCCTTCCGAAAGACTCGAGTACTTCCGGATGTTCGTTGCCGACTGGTCTAGAGGCACGCTACCTGGGCCTCGGGACGCTATGCTATCTATGCCTTGCTAAAATAGAGCAAAGATCGCCAAAGGAAACACAGACTAGGCTTGACGGCCAGAATGCGGGGGATGCGGCTGTGGGCTACAGGCAGCTGACCCCAAAGCACGGGACGCAGTCAACGCAAGGCTCACAGACCCAAACGGACGATTTTGATTGTGAATCTCCGTAACAACAGTCCCGCTCGTCAGCTTGCTCCCCATATTCCTCCATTCACCACCGTCTTCCCCCCATTCTGTCCCGAACGTCCTCCGACGTCCTATTTCCTTTCCCCTCCCATTCCCCATTGCCCATACGGAGTACCGCCCCACCGATTCTGACGCAGCACAGACAGAGGACGCGCAGCATGTCCGACGGCCAGGGCGCGTCGTCAGCAGCCGCCCCCTCTTCTTCCCCTTCACACTTTGCCTGCACCGTCTGCTCCAGGACATACAAGCGCCGCGAACACTTGCAGCGCCATGTCTTGTCACATGCTGCCGTGCCGCCGCACCGGTGTTCGATCTGTGGCAGCTGCTACCGCCGGCTGGATGTACTGAAGCGGCACTTTGCGACGTGCCAAGCGCGGGCCAGCGGGGGAGGCTTGTCGTCCCTAAAACGAAGAGCTTGTGACCGCTGTGTGCAGTCCAAGAAAGGATGCAGTACAGGGCAGCCATGCAGCAATTGTCGAGCCAAGGGTGTGGTTTGTAAGTATTGGTTTGCCAGGGAGGCAGAGGTTGGGGCAGGGAAGGACTCAGGGATGGACTCCGTACAGACGTTCTGGGGAGGGAACAATGCGTCGACGACCGTTCTGGATGACGGTCGGATCGAGGAAGACGGCTCCGCCAGCGGCAGCATCGACAATGGCGACGGCACATCGGATGTGGCGGGCGACACCCAGTCTGTCGCCGTGGACAATCCTGTCAGCGCCGGTGTCGGTGTCGAGGACACAAACATCACCAACATAACCGGCAGCATCGGTACAGACTGCACAGACTTCAACATGAAGCATGCACCCACAATGATGGAGCTCACCCACCCATCACCGTTTACTTATCTGGACAGCAACGCCACGGACTTTCTGCTGGACAGCAACAACCATGTCCGGGTGCACAACACCAGCTGGCTTGATTTTTTGAACCTGACCAACGAGGACCAGGCCATGACGACGACGAGCGACGATGACCAAAGCCAAAAGCGCAACTCGTACACGTTCCACTTTCTCGATGATTTCACCAAGAAGACGGGGCTGGCCACGTTTGACTGCGGGACACGGCTGCAGGCAACGCAGGTGGTTGATTCGCTGAGGTTAACATTGGATGAAAACACAAGTTCACGTCCAATGTCTAATGTTGTCAACAACCTCCACAGCGACCCCCGACTGTCACTCGACTCGTCATCTTCTTACCCCCTCCACGCATCGCCATTCCAAGATCCTCTCATTGTCAAAACACACCAGATTCTCTTCCGCATCCGCGAGGTTGCCACGGTTAAGCCACGCAACAGCACCGTGACTCTCGACTGGTCGGCAACTCTCGAGCAGCAGTGCCTCCAGTTCTTCTCGCCGCCCAACCTGCACAAGTTTCTGGCTCTGTACTGGGCACGATGGCATCCCAATGTGAATCTTGTTCACCGCCCGACGTTTGACCCAGTCGACTCCAAGTGTGTCTTGGTCGTGGCCATGGCCTTGATTGGCGCATGCATGTCCCCGGACGCTGAGGACAACAAGCAGGCCTGTGTCTGGTTCAATTGTGTCGAGGAGATTGTCTTTATCGACGACGACTTTTGCTGCCCGCCACACGGCACTGGCACTGGCACTGGCCCGGCCGTCTTTGACCCCGTCACCAACAAACGCAAAATCCAAGCCCTCCAAGCATCGTACATTGTCTGTCTCTACCAAAACTGGGAGGGCACCGACGAGAGCAAGCAGCGCATCCGACGCTACCGCTTCAGCACGGTTGTGTCCGTCGCCCGGGACATTGGTATTGGTTCCGCACGGCATGTCGACTACAGTGCCGCCCCCTTTCATGCCTTTAACTGGAAGGCCTTTGTGGCGAGAGAACAGCTGATCCGCACCTTCTTGTGGATCTGCTTGTTGGACCAGGCGTTTGTCATTTTCAACAACCTGCCCCCACGCGTTATGATCAAGGAAATGGTCATGCACATGGCCTGGCCCGAGTCGACCTTCCAGGCCACCACGGCCGCTGACTGTGCACGCGAAGCCCAACAGTGGCTGAGACGGTCGGAGCCTCTCCACAATATCACTCTGAGGGATGTCGTCGAGTCTTTTTGCTCTGGCGTCATTGTGCCACAAGTCTGCCGCACGTTTGCCGACCTCGGCCCTCTCAACTTGTTCTGTATCGTGTCGGCCTTTCAGTTTCTCATCTTCCAGAAACAAAACTCCTTGGGCGGCGAGGAACAGCTGCACGCCATCCGCACGGGACTGGCCAACTGGAAGAATGTTTGGGAAGTCTATAAACTAGATTTTGCGGCCAGTCCGCCGCACACCATGGTCCCCGTGCCCGAACCCAACACGGAAGACACAACCGCGCCGGACGACATGTGGCGCCGCACCGGATTTATGCGCCACTCGCCCGAGTATTGGCTCCTGGCCCACCTCGTGATTGACCGGCTGTCTGTGCAGACCCAAAATCAGCAAAATCGGCTGCTGCATTCGGCCATCTACAGCCACTTGTATGCGGGCCAGCAAACAGTTGACAATACCGCTTGTGATCCCATCCTGGCCAAGTACGACGAGACCAGTATGCGGCAGGTCAACGACCTCATCAGCCAGTTTAGAAATGTACAGATATTGTGAGGGGGCGGTGTTTCCGACGAAAACAATCAAAGCAGAATTAAAACAGTATATATAGAGAGATGTTTACCGTGCTGTATCAAAGTAAGGAACTGAAAGTAAGGAATCGTGAGTTCGAGTTTATATAAAAGCAAAAGTAACCATCACGGTGGCAACTCTCAGAATCACCCAGTGTCGGGAACAATAACACAATTACGCCGTAATGCCACTGTTCTGCATATAGTCATCGACATCAACTGCAAAACGGACTGACCAAGTCGTATCGGGTTGCGCTGGCGTTTAAGCTGGCCGCACAAGTCATCCAGCAATGCCGGGCCATGGGCCCTCCCGGACAAGCATATGCAGACCATTTTGAACAGTCTGAGATGAAACACGGTCCTTACGGGAAAAGCCACATGCTCGTGATCCTTGTCAGCTGTATTTGCGCCCACGGTTATGTCTGCCACGAAGTCACGCACTAGTTGATGGATGACTGCAAAAGCCTGTGGCATTTCGTTGTACGGTCCCCATTAGCGCACACAATGCCGACCGCCCAGTTAGTAGCACCAAGAGCCATCTGGAGACAGAATGGGAGAAAAAGGAGGCAGATGAGAGAGATGGCAGAAAAGGGACAGGCAACGAGGGTATGGAAACAGGCACCGGCAGTGTCGACCGCGATAGCCAAGGCAAATAGCCATCTACCACTGTCAACCAGACCATAACCGAAGACGGGTCCAAATTAGACCACCAGACACCGTTGGCCACCTCTGACGGCCTGTGTACAGTCAGTAAGGGAAAAGGAGACGAACAGGAGACAAAAAGGAGATGAAAAGGAGACGAAGAAAAGACGAAGAGAAGACGAAGAGAAGACGAAGAGAAGACGAAGAGAACACGAAGAGAAGACGAAGAGAAGACGAAGAAAAGACGAATTATCTTTTTTTATCTCATTGGTGCAAATTCGCCTACCTGCATTGTTGATTTCATGGCTGACATTGTCATCATTGCCAATGGTCGATGCACTGACAACGCCTCCCACACCATCTCCTTGTCCATCCCACACGCGCTATCCCACACAACTCCGACACTTCACCACACTTTATCCTCCGCAAAGGAGACTTGCAACAACACTGCCATTCTTACGTCGTACTCTGTGATTGGTCTTCTTGACCTCACTACCCCATACCCCATACCCCTCCGCGATCCTGGGCCGCCTCCCACATCTTGTTGTCTTTGCTTTCCCCAGCTCCAACTAACACCGCGCCATCCCACAAGTCTCCCCCAGATTGAATATGGACATCTTCTTGTTGGTGATCGGTCAGGGGAAGTGTCTGGCGGGCGACGTCTGTCAGGATGGACGGCCGTAGATGGCATGGAGAGGGCTGCTTGTCGATACAGGATTTATAAACGTGTCGAATCCTCAAACGATTTCTGTTCTTTCGTGTTCTTCCGTGCTCTTTCGTCCTCTTTCGTCCTCTTTCCTATCTTTTCAATACGCGACAACAACATTCTCTTCTCTTTGTTGTCTTTCACATCATCATGACCCCTCTCGTCCAGACATGCATCCTCCTCCTGGTAGCGGCCGCTGTTGTGCGGCTGCTCATGGTCGGCCGCCGGCCCAAGAACTACCCGCCTGGCCCGCCCACCATTCCCATCCTCGGCAACATCCATTTGGTATGCTCGATACAACCAAGAAAAGGAAGAAAGAAGTAAAGAAAAGAAAAAAAAGCTGGCTAACGACATAGATGCCCAAACGTGACCTCCATCTGCAGCTACGCAAGTGGGCCGACCAGTACGGCCCCGTCTTCTCGCTGATTCTCGGCACCCAGACCTTGGTTGTTCTCTCGGGCGACCAGGCCGTCAAGGACCTGCTGGACAAGAAGAGCAACATCTACTCGGACCGGCCGGAGCTGTATGTTGGCCAGAAGCTGGCGAGTGGCAACTTACGACTGTTGATGATGGGCTATAACCAGACCTGGCGCGGGTTCCGCAAGCTGTACCACTCCCTGCTCAACATCACGGCCTCCAAGACGTACCTCTCCTATCAAGTGCTCGAGAACAAGCAGATGCTCTACGATTTTGTTACACAGCCCGAGGATTTCTTGCATCACATCCGGCGGTACTCCAACGCGCTGACGACGACCATGGTCTTTGGGTGGCGCACACCCACGTACCGGGACGACAAGATGATGCAGCTGTTTGACGGCTTCTCCGAGTTTGCCGACCTCAACCAGGCTGGTGCAGCTGCTCTGCTGGATGCTTTCCCTCTGCTGCGCCGCATTCCCGAGTCGCTCAACCCAACGCGCCGTTTTGCCAAGAAGCTGCACGAAAAAGAAAAGAAGTTATACCTCAGTCACTGGCTCAAGGCCAAGGACGAGATCAACAAGGGCACCATTACCCCCTGCTTCTGCGTCGGTCTGGCCGAGGCCCAAAAGAAGGAAGGCTTCTCGGACGACCAGGCCTGTTATGTTAGTGGCGTTCTCCTCGAAGCCGGCTCGGACACGACGTCCAACACCATTTACGCCTTCGTGCAGGCCATGCTGCTGTACCCAGACATCCAGAAGAAGGCCCAGGCCATTGTCGACAAGGTCATTGGCGACGGCCGCCTGCCGACCATGGACGACGATGCCGATCTCCAGTATGTCCGCGCCATTATGAAGGAGACCCTTCGCTGGATGCCCACGACCATTTTGGGCGCGGTCCCACATGCTGTCACGGAAGACGATTACTACAATGGCTACCTCATCCCCAAGGGCGCCGGCGTCATGAACAATGCCTGGGGCATCAACATGGACGCCAAGCGCCATGCCGAACCCCGCCGCTTCGACCCAGACCGGTACCTCGAGGATCGGCAGTCGCTGGGTGAAGCCGCGGCTAACCCGGACCCGGCCAAGCGCGACCAGTTTACTTTCGGCGCCGGCCGGCGTATCTGCCCGGGCATCCATGTGGCGGAGCGCAGTTTGTTTTTGGCCATCTCGCGCATTCTGTGGGGTTTCGATATTACGCCGGCTTTGGACGCACAGGGCAAGCCTGTTTTGCCCGACCCCGAAAAGCTGACCCAAGGCTTTGTGTGCATGCCCGAGGAGTTCAAGGCCACCATCCGGCCGCGCTCCGAGGCACGCAGACAAAAAATGGTGGACGAGTGGGAGTCGGCCCAGAAGGAGAACCTGGATCCGGTGACCAAGCAGTGGAAGCAGACGGTAATGGACAAGGGCATGTGGAAAGTGAAGCAGTAGAAAAGTCGAGCCAGCGAGGCTTGCCATTGAAAAGAATGTATTCAGTTAAACCATACAGTTAAACCATTCAGTCAAACTATTCAGTCAAACCATTCAGTCAAACCATTCAGTCAAACCATTGTTTATTTGTTTTCAAACAAGCAATTACCAAAAAAAAAACCAAAAAAAAACCGGCAACGTCCCCGTCTACACAGTAATTGTGTGCACGTACTTGGCTTTGCCACCCTCCAGGCGGATCCCGTGGCTGGAAGCTGCTACTTGCACGGCTCGCTTTGGCTCTCTGTCCTCGACACGCATAGTCTTGCTGTTGTTGCATAATCGTGAGATGAAAACACAGCTGGCACATAGTCGGGGAATTGATTAAAAGGAAAGCGTTTCAGTGTTAGTGCTTGCCAATACTGATTTGTGGCTGAATACTTTTTGTGATTTGACTCGTAGTTTGTTATTTTTTTGTTGTTTTTTTTCTTCACAATTTCAATTCTGAGAATTAAAAACAATATCACAAATGTTTTCAAAAAAAAAAAAAAATGAAGTCGAAATGGAAAAATAAAGTAAAATGGAAAAAAAGTTATTACAATAGAGCCAGAACAGAATCCATTAATCTAGAGAGTGCTGTCTTCTGTTAACTATTCACAAAACCGATAGAAAGATGCCCACCAAAAGTCATGTCGGCACTCACCCCCTGACATCCGGCAGGCAAGCTGTGAGTGCAAGGGCCGGCAAAGGCAGAAGTTGTTTGAAAGGAGAGAGAGGAGAAGGAGAGAGCCTCAAAGGCAGGCAGGACTGCCAAGACTGCATCTTCAAACAGGTGGTCTGAGCTGTTGTGCAGGAGGTTAAAGGTGGGAACTCCTGCCGTGCCGTGCAGTTTGTATTTTGTCGTTTTCTGTTCTCCTCTCCACTGCAGTTCTCTCCACTGCAGCTTATGATCCCTAGGAAAGTGGCGAAAAGCTCTCAAAGACGGCCCGTATAGCTCAGTGGTAGAGCGTATCACTTGTATTGCCAACTTGGCGTGGCAGTCATTGTGCGAGATGCTAAGGTCCATGGTTCAATCCCATGTGCGGGCATTTTTGTCGACTTTTGTCGACTTTTTGTAACTTGTTGTAACTTTTTTCAACTTTTTGTCAACTTGTCAACCCAACCAGCAATGTATTCAACCTCCTGCTCGATGACACCGACAAAGTAGGGGCTGTTGGACTTATTGTACAGATCCTCGCAGTGCCGGCCTCTGTCGATGAGGATAGCAGGAGCGTAGCCGAGCTGTAGGTGTTGGAGGACGCCGAGTTGTCGTTGGTGAAGATAGGAGACACCAGCAGCAGCATCAACAGAACGGCATTGAGGGAGTAGGTACGTTCGTAGATGAGGACGAAAGATGATGTAGACGATTGTTTTAGTTTGCTTTCTTTCGGTTTGTTTTCTATTGATGCATTTTTGCTCTTCTCTACGCTTTTGTTAACTGTCTCTTGTTCCTTCCATATTCGTCATATCGTGGCTGCTTCCTTCTGTATCCGGATAATTCGTCTCCGCAGAAATATCAATATCAAAGGAAGGAAGGAAGCTGGCTGCTGTGGGGGAAATAAAGCAGGAAAGAGCCAACGACAGTGAGTCTGATGACAGAAAACTGAAAAGTACGGCAGGTACAAGTGAAGCTCCTTCTCTAAACGGTTGCGGGGGTATCTTAGATTCAAACAGGGCAAGACGTGATCAAGATATCCTCCTCCTGTGACTGATCCTGGATAAACGACCATGTGCTGGGTTCGGGTGCCTGTAGATGCCTTTTCCCATCGGTGGGCGAGCGCATCTTGTCGTTGTCGTGGATGGCAACCTCTTCCACTTGGAGGTCGTCGTCGCCGCCGGGCGCCAGTCCCGGTCTTTGTTGCCGATCTATCGCGAAGTCCCATTGTCGATATTGTCGGTCTCTGGCAGTCCGTTGATTAGCGGGCAAGACGGGCCCTGGAGATATTAAGATCTAGCCCAGTAAGGCAGTCTCCAGTCTGTCCCCAGTCTCCAGTCCAGACCAGATGAAATAGAGTAAAAAACGATGCGATTGCGATGTGGAACTGCCGAAGATGCGACAGCCACAGACTAACAACAGAATGACGTCGTGGTAGTTGTTGTCGTTCTTGTCGTCGTCGGACGTCTTTGACCGACATCAATCTAGCTGCGTGACATTGAGTGAGGCTTGTTCGGCTGGTCCAGTTCCCGTAGCGCTGGGCCTTTATTCATCCCAAGGTTTCATCCCAAGGTCGCGACGGACAAAACGAGTGGAAACAACAGAAGCAGCACCATGGGGTAGTAAAGCCCACTGCACGATCAGGGCATATGATGGGAAAGCGCATTCAAAACGGTGCGATATCAGTGGTCGAGCGTCGCAAAGAGCAGTGTTAGTGGTGTTAGTGGTGTTAGTGGGCGCATTTCCCTCTCGCGACGCCTCGCGACCAGCCAACAGGCCTACTAAATGCGTACTGAGTATTACGACGTTGACTACGAGTAAGAGAAAGGCGCCGGGCAAGTGCCGGGGCTGGCGCTACCACCAGCAGTGGTAGTGAGGTACGGGTACGGAGTACCTGACGGGCACTTGGTGGCTGCACTGTCAGCCTCCCTTGCCACGAGAGTTGAGCCTGGTGCTATGAAGTTTCAGCGTACTTTGGTCGCTGTGCCTGCTGTGCCTGCTGTCCCTGCTGTGCCTTACTTGTCGTTTCTTTGGAGGTTTACAGACATCCCTTGCCCCCTCTCCTGCCCTCTCCTGCCCTCTCGTTGTTCGCTCCTCCCCTCTTTTTTGTCGCCTCTGGCATCTTATCAGCGGCCACTTGCGAGTGGTTTGCCACCTGCTGTGCCTGACAAAGCGCGAGGGTACTTGTAGTACGACGTACACTGGTACGCAGAACTACGGACGGTAGGGACTGGGGCCTTTATGTTCCTGATCGACACCCTCCATCCATCTGCGCATATCCATCCGCTAATCAAGCGTGTGGAAGAGTCAGATCAAAAGTACAAGTATGTTTTGCAGGTCTGGTGATCGTCTAGTGCCTCTTTGGCACTTTCTGAGGGCGTGGCGAGCGTGGTAAGAAGAAAAGACTTTCGAGGTACTTTTGTTGTTGCCGCATTTCATCTCATGTTGTGATCTTCTGGCGAGAGCGAAGTCAATCGAGATGTGAGATGTGAGATTTGAGGATAGCCATCTTGTCGAGCGACATCGTTTTCAGTTGACCGGCTACCGATGAGAGATGCACACAATCGAGACAATCGACAACTATCCACCAAAAAGGCACACCAAGCACACGATACGGGCCTTGCCCTCATGCAAGATGCAAGGGGCTGCGGGAAGCGCAAGGCAAGGGGTCTTTTCTTCTGTTCACTACACAGTCTGTGTACGGTCTTTTTCAACTCACCCTGCGTGGCCTCTCAACTCCCATCTCTCACCCTCAACTCGCCATCGTTGCCATCGCGTGCATGGCAGGCTGCAGGTGCAGTGCGTGCAGTGCGTGCAGTTCTGTTGTAATGCATGGCAGGTCCCCTCACAGTCACTTTGACTTTCACTTGTCCTCCAGGCCAATCGTAGCTCGGACGAAGTGGGTTTCAGACAGTCTTGGGCGGTTGGGCAGAGGCAAAAGGCGAAAAGACGAAAAGGCGAAAAGCTGCAGGCATGCAAGTGAGGCCCAGAAATATGGGTATGCGAGTATGCCAGTATGGGTGGCGGGCAGGATAGGCGGATAGGCGGGCAAGGCACGGTGTATCAAAGACGGCGTCGAGTCAAAGGCGGCGAGCGGGATGCTCGGACAGACGTTCTTGATGGTGACAATCCGACGCACTCCGTAGAATACGTCGTAGTCTGGCGGACCTGAATACCGGACCTTGCTTGTCTTTTGTGGTGGATGCCCCACCCACACCGAAAGCAAGGGGCCTTGTTTTGTTCCTGCCGTTTTTTTTCCTTTCTTTCTTTCTTTCTTTTTGGGGTTTACCCCTCGCTACTGGAGGCAGGTACGATGGTGGCCCTGGACGAGAAGAGAAAGAGCACGTCTCGACACGAGAAAGAGAAAGAGGAAAGAGCGGAGAAGGCAGACCGTGACGGTAAATACGAGCTGTCATGCAGGACAAGAAAGTGGCCGCAGACGACATACTGCAGAGGACATGCTGCACTCTTCTCTCTTCTACGCCGCAGGAGGCACAGAAGGACAGAAGGAGACTGCCTCTCAACCGGGCACAGCACGCCTTCTTACTTTTCTTTTTCTTTTCTTGCCAGTTAAACTCTGGTAGGACACTCCGACACATGACTCCTGTAGCCACAGTGCCTGGACACTCCGTACATTGCACGCCTTTTCGACACGCCCTCTTCTTTGTGTGCCTTGCGAAAGAGGCGCACACGCACGTTTTGCTCTCTGTGTCTTGGCTACGGCGTTAGTGGGCTGGTCGAAAGTGTACCCCTGCAGTCGTACCCGCAGTGGCTTTTCTTGCCAGCCTTCCAGCCTCTCGACTTTTCAGGGGATGTGATCGATCGTCTCGAAATGGCATCTTCTGCAAGAAATACGAGCGACCGTTCACTCTGACTGTCTGACTCTCAGACTCTCAACAGCCCCGCGACAAGCAACAAATGGACAGCCTACTTTGCATGTGTTGGATAAACTCTTATGTTTACTGTCTGCCTCTCGACAACTATGCCGCTACCTTGGGAGACGCAGAAGCAGAGGCAGGACAAGCCGCAAGGCAACGACTGCATAAAAGCATGTTCACTGTCCTTCTCTCGTGGCGGCTCCCAGCCTTCTTTATTGCTCCCTGCTGCTCTTTCTGTGCTCTCTCTCTCTCTCTCTCTCTCTCTCTCTCTCTCTCTCTCTCTCTCTCTGATTATGCTTGTGCATCATAGTCCAACCCCCTCGGCTTCACTCGGGTCTCTTTTGTCCTCTCATCCTCTTGCTGTCACCAATCAGAAGTGACAGTGCAGTTGCAGACGTTTGTTAAACAACGAAATGCATGAGGCCATCGTTACTGAGAGCAGTTGGTGAGCAAGCTGTGAATTCGCCCATCAACGCACGATTATCAAAGAAGATCGCCCGGATCACCAACAAGAGGAGAACAAAAAGTGCCATCATCGCAAGGAGCTAGGCAGGGGAGCTCTCTGTTTGTACGGAGTACTGTTGTACCTTGATTGAGCTGGGGCTCTATTGAGCCTTTTTCCTTTTTCTCTTCTTTCCTCTTCTCCCCTTTCTCGTCTTTCTTTGACGATGCGATGACAGAGGACCTCCCTTTGTTGGTGACGCTTGGACTACGTGATGCAACAAAGGTCACTCAGAAGCCGGCGAGGGCCAGAAAGACGAGCTTAGTCGACCTTTGTCTCCAAACAATAGACTACAAAAGAGACTACAGAAGAGGCTACAAAAGAGACTACAAAAGAGACTACAAAAGAGGCTACAAGAGACTACAAAAGAGACTACGAAAAAGACCACAAAAAAGAGAGACAAAAATCAGGACAGGGACAAGAGACAACGTCCGTCTCGTCCGTCTCTTTTCTCTTCTTTTGTCGACAAATAAGAGGTCTCGATTTGAGACACTACGCACCGCACCAGGGCAGCCATCCTCTCAGAGTCGATTCGACAGAAACGCACCTTACCAGTGACGGTAGGATGGCGAAACAATGAACACAGGAACAAGGAACAGAAATGAAAAAAAAAAAAAAAAAGACCAGAGGCCAGAGGCCACCACTACGTCGTACACCACACTACACCACAACAGGGGAACCAGTTCTACCGTCCAGACATCATCCAACGTTGCCACTGAATGCGCGTACTCCGTACTGCGTACACCTCTGTACATTCAGTACGTCCTTATTCCGTAGACGCATACATACACATACTAGGTACAACCACTACCCTCCGTTGTACTCCGTATTCCCCAGTGTAAATCAGAGTACGGCTGCGGATGTCGCGGGCTGACGTTTGGGGCTACTTGAGCCGCCCTCGATCGCCAAAGCATGATATGCGATAGTGGCAGGAAGCGTAACAGTACGACGCACGTTGAGGAAGAGGGAAGAAGGGAAGAGAGAAGAGAGAAGAGATGGTCGTGAGAAGTGCACTTGTGTGATGCGCTTATGCTGTGTGCCCTGCTGCTATCGCATGTATGCGCTGAGCGTTCTCGCGCTGTACTCACCAAAGGCGCTGAAGACGCTGTAAGTTACAGCATCCTCTAGCACCCAGGCACCCAGACACCCGGGCTCCTTCTTGTACACCCTCTACATAGTACAGAGTACAGAGCGCTCTATTCCCACACCCCTCCCAGACCCTCTTTTTTGCCCGTCTCCACCCCCTTGCACCCGCCTGCGCTGCCCTTTCTAGCGCAGGTACTCAGGTCAGGTTCTCGGATTCGCAGCTTCTCCCCTCCCCTCCCGCTCTTTGAGAGAAAGAAGTCTGGGCGGTGCCCTGCCACCCAGCAAAGACCACCAGTGACGAACATCACCCCTCCTGCTTTTTGCTCTGCTCTTGCTTTGCCGCCCCCCTCACTACTCCTCCCGTTCCTGCCTTCGTCACCGTCCGTCGTCCGTGCCTTCCTGCCTTTCTTACCTTTCTTACCTTTTTTGTCGCTCCTGCCCTGACTGTTTCGCTGCCCTGGCATTACGCATAGACCACTAAGAGACCACCGAGTCCACTAAGAACAGTCACAGAGACTAGTCTACCACCCAACCCACCACCCAGCCAGCCTACATACGCAGGACCAGATCATCGACAGGTCGTAACTTCACCACCACGTTTTTCTCTCCTCCTCTCTTCCTTTCTTCCTCCTCTCTTCTTCCCTTTTCGGTATCTTTTGTTTCTTCCCCGTGTACCTCCTCTCTCCCCTCGACACTTATCGATACGTACCCGTACACGTACCGTACCGTACCCATTCGAGCCAACATTCGATCTTTCATCTTTCGTCTTTCGCCTCTTCTCTTCCGGCTCTCTCGCGCTCTCTCTCTCTCTCTCTCTGTGTCTCTCCCTCGCTCTTTCCTCTCTTCTCATTCTTCTTTTTCAACCGCCTTCCCGCATCTCTTCTTCGTCTCGATCTCTCCTTCCTGTTCTTTCTCTTCTTCTTTTTCTCTCCTTCTCTCCAACCCGTCTTCAATCCGCAGCCCTACACCTTCCTTTTCCCATCACTACCCTCACAAACCCTCCCTCGCACCTTCCTCTCAGTCCCCACGTATTCTGTGAAAAGGCAATCACGACCCAGCAGCTCAGGTCACCAGCTGCCCAGAATAGTAATTCACCGCCAAAAAAACAGCAACCGTGACCTATCCCGGCAACGAGACAACCAAGAACGGAAACAGCAATCGGGAAACGGAAAACCAGCATCGCCTTTTCCCCTTTTCCCCTTTCTCCTTTTCGCCTTTTCGCCGTTTCGCCGTTTCGCCCATACTTTCTCAGCCGCCTCTTCTCAACTCACAACTTCTCACAAACATCGACATAGCAACAATCAACGCTCCCAGGAACACTTTTTCTTACCCCTGTCGCACCCTTCTCCGCTCCCTCACCAGACACCAAAACAACCAAACAACCAAAATAGGGAACCCTCCGTCGCACAGCGGATCCTGAATATCTTTTTCTCTGTCTGTGCCTGGCCACTCAGCCTCTGATCCCCCGCCTCCCGCGCGTCCGGCCCCTTGCAACTTCTTGGGGCTCTTTCGTCACCGCCGCCCAAACTCTGTCTCTTATTACTCCGTACCTCTTTCAATTATCTCTACAATCAATCAACCCGCTACTGATCCTCTCCGCACTCTGTCCCAAACACCGAGGGCCCCTCTGTCGTCATCTTCAGCCGCCTTTTCCTCTCCCTGTTATTACTACAGAGCATCACTTTGACAGCCCGTCGCCATCAAACCAAATTCAACGACGCGCCCTTCCATCGCGGATGGTCTTTGTCCCCAGCGGCCTTTCATCCAAAGGCCGACTCGCCATTCTCGCCATTTCGCCCATTCTCGCCCATCCTCTCTCAGCCTTGCCAGGAACGACCATCTAAGAGTGCCTGTCTGAGAGACCTCGTCTTTGACCAACGTGTATGTTCTCGCATAACCCTTGACTACCATCACCATCTTTTTTCCTCTTCTTCTCTTTTTCTCCTTCTCTTCCTGTCTTCTTCTCTTCTTCACCCCACCCAGCCTCCTCTCTCCCTTGCTCGTCTTCCCCTCGTTCGTCTCGATCTCTTTTCTCCGTTCCGATCCTCCCGATCCTCCCTGTCCTTGGCTGGGTCCTTGACTGGGTGCTCTGGGTCATTTGGGTCTTTTGTTCCTGGTCCCTTACAAATCCAAGACATCCGCCAAACTTTGTTTTGTTTCTTTTCTTTTGCTCCTTTTGTGTCTTTTGTTACTGTTCCTTTTGCTTCTTTCGTTTCTTTTGTTCCTCGTCCTTGTCGTTCCTGCCGTTCCTTCTGTTTCAACGTCTACAACGCTTCGGTCCATAACAAACTCTAACTTGTCGTCTCCAGCCAACGTCAACTTGCCTTTGCTTACTTCGACTCTTGACGACTCTTTGACAATCACTCGACTGTCCAACAACCACAGCTTACCCCCTCCCCGCCACCCCCTTCAGCCATGGACGCCACCATGGACGACGGGAACGGCGCTCCCAAAGGCAGCCTTGCCAGCCAAATGCCCCTTCCCAATCCGCCGGAGACTGGCGCTTCGGCCGCCACTTCTGCCAACACAAACAACACAAACACAAACAACACAGCTGCCGCACACAGCAACGGCGACTCCGCCAGCGACCACTCCTCCTCCCAGATGCAGCGCAATCGCTCCAACGGCGGCACTTCCGTCAGCGATGAGGCTGCCGACGCTGCGAACATGACCGACACCGAAAACAACACCGACGGCGAGGCCACCGGCAAGTCCGGCCGCAAGAAAAAGTCCCAACGCTTCTACTGCACCGAGTTCCCGCCCTGCGCCCTCAGCTTTACACGGAGCGAACATCTCGCGCGCCACATTCGCAAACACACTGGTGAGCGGCCCTTTGAGTGCCACTGCCAGCGCCGCTTCTCCCGTCTCGACAACCTGCGGCAACACGCCCAGACCGTCCACATGCACGAAGACATCCCCATGGGCTCACTCGCCGCCTCAGGCACTCGCTTCCAGCGCCAGATCCGTCCTGAGCGCACACGGATTGGCACCCCCGGTGTCCGCGCGCGCACCGGCAGCATCGGCGGACCTGGCGGCCCTGTCCCCGCTCGCGGCCATTCCAAGTCGTTTTCCACGTCCAACATTGCCCTTGGCCCTGGTAGCTTCACGGCGCGCGAGGACCTCCAGAGCCTGCGGAATATGCCCAACATGCGGCCCGGCGACATGCGGGATATGCGCCCGCGCCCACCAGCCATCGCTACACACGACCCGCGCGCCGGCCCTCACCCGGGCTACCCCAACGCCAGCTACCAGATCACCGCCGACGGCTACCGCCCCATCACACCGCCCGAGATGACGACACCGACCTCGTCGACCTTCTCAAACGGCCCCGCCAGCCCGCACTGGGGCACCAACCGCATCGTGTCGCCCTCGCCCTACAGCAACAACCGCCCGCACAGCATGTATGCCACGAGCGAGACGCCTAGCCGCCGCCTGAGTGTCGGCGAGGCCATGCACTTCCAGTCGCCGACCGCTAACCGCCACATGTACTCTACCAGCGCCTCCAGCAACGGCGGTGGTCTGTTCTCGTCGCCTGACCGTCCGCCGGTCAATGGCCGTCCCGTGTCGCCCGACAACTCTACCATCTCCGCCTGGTCCCGCCGCGAGTCCTTCTCGTCGACCACCGACGAGCGCCGCCGCACGTGGCACCCCAGCTCGCGCGACTTTGGCGGTCCTGCAAGTGCACGTAACGGTGTTCCCGGCCCGACCACGTCGGTATCGGCGGGCAATGTTGCTGGGCCCTACCCCAGTGCTGGTCCTGCTCCAGCTCCTGCTCCTGGCCCGGAGGGACCGGGTCAACTGCCCATGGCCAACTCGCCCGGCCAACAGTCTGCTAGCGGTGTTCGCCTGCCCGGCATCGATTCCTTCCTCAGCATGCCCACCCAGCGTCCCGCCTCGCCCATTCGGAGAGGCGCCTCGCCCATGCAGGTGGATGCCGACCAGCAGCAGCAGCAGCGCTACTCGCACGGACCGCAGGGCCCGCCCACTTCTATCCTCCGCTCTCCCGCTGAAGGTGGCCGCCCATCGTCGGGTCACTGGGAGTCCGGTCTGCAGCACGGCCTCAACCGCCTTGATATCACTTCGCGTACACCGCCGCAGGAGATGGCTCGTGAGTGGGCTTACCAGCAGCAGCAGCAGCAGCAGCAGCACTTCCAGTCTCAGCATCAGCCACCGCCTCCGGCTGGTTACGCCCATCCCTATGAAGACCCTGCCCGGCGTGGTGGCCCGCCGTACCCACAACAGTCGGTGCGCTTCGAGGCCGACGCTCGCGACCCTCGTGAAGATCCCTTTGCCAGTCGTGAGTCTGGCTACACTCGTGGTCACCAGCACACCATGTCGGCGCCGGCCTTTAACGCACCCACCTCGCGCCAGCAGAAGCGCCAGGCCTGGTACAACGGCCCCACCGGCATGTCTGGTGGTGGTGCCGGTGCCGCTGGTAACGACCGCGTTGGACGCATGATCCACCCTAACCTGGCCAACGGCTTCCAAGGCTTCCCGGCTCGCGGCGTGCCCCAGACTGTGCACGAGCATCCGTCACACGCCCAGGACGAAGAGGCTGCTGCCGCCGCTTACCGCCACGACCAGGAGCGCCAGGAGCGCCAACGTCACCCGGCCGGTCCTCCGCCGCCGTCTCGTGGTGGCCCGCCCCCGTCGGCAGGACCCGGTCAGCCTCCTTCTGCCAGCAACTCGTACAACCGTCTAGACGCTCTCGTCGCTGTGGCCACCAATGAGGCCCAGACATCGGCGGCGTTTTAGAGGAGGCCGCTCATCTGATGCGCGCCCTCACACCTACACCGCTCCTACATCAGCGTTTGCATCAGCGTTTGCATGATTGCATACTGCATCACTCTAGCCTTTTCTCCTAATCAACGGCACCACACTCCATTTTTTTTTCTTCATAATACCATCTCTCCTCCACCACCCTTGAGGAGCCACAGCTGTCTCGACACTGTCGAAGCTCCCTTTTTACTTCCTGTTACGACTGCCTACGAACCAATATTCCCTTTTCTGTCTTCCTTTTCGGTCTGCCTTTTTTTTCTGGATGTGCTGGGTTTTCTGTTTTTGGGGTACATTTTCTGGAACACGGGTTTTCATTCAGGAGTTTTGATACCAGTTGTGTCTTTGCTTTTTTTTTTTTTTGACACTTATGTGTGTCGCAGCTCAGCAGCGCGTTCCCACACAAGTTTTCTGATTCTACGTTTTGCTTTTATTATTGTTTTATTGTTTTTGGGTTATCGTTTCTGGTTATTGTCTTTTTGGGTTACGACATTAGGCTGTTGTACGGTCGAGGGTCCATGAACTTCTCCTTTGTTGCTTTTGGTCTGGTTTGTCTGTTTCTGCTTTCGTGTTCCGGGCTCCGCGCTCACCACATATACCCAAAGACTTTCTTTTTTCCCAAGGTTGGTGCGGCTCGCGTTTGCTTTCTCTTTTTTGCGCTTTTTTAATTGCCTTTTATTGCTTTCCTTTGCTTTTTATTATATCACACGCTACGGCGGCTACTATCGTTTAGATTTTCTCTTTACTCTTTTTTTAAGCATGTATATGCTTTTCTACACCGGACCACTGTTGTGTTCATCACCACTCTTGTCACGGTGCAGGTTCTGTTTTTTAGCTTCTCTCCTTTTTGAGGGCATCAATTTTATCCTTATTCTTAATCTTCAACTCGCAAGTTTGATTATGTTATCACTTTGACGATATCAACAACACAGCGGCCATCCGTCATTTCCCCTTTCCCCTTCTTAACAGTAATCTTCCCTCTGCCACATGCTTGTGTTGCACCACTCTACTCCGCATTCCAGGCAACAATACTCGGATACTTTGATACTTGCATATTTGCCGCTGTTGGCGCTGATTGTCATCACGGACAGGCTCGCGTCATTATGAGTAAGATGCGGTGTTGGACGCAAGGTACGGGTACATGTGTTTACTCAACAAAGTGGTGCACGAACAAGTACCAAAGCCGACAGAAGGCGAACGCCAGCATCATGTACTCTTCTCCGTGTTGCGTGTATCACGGGTTCTTATGCATCCCCTTTTTTCTTAATCTTTTCTTCACATCACGTCGTCAATCTCAGTGTCGGTTAACAGGCAGAAGGCATCAAGATTTTGTCCGTTGGATTTCATTTCCTTTATCCTAAAAACAGCAAATAGCAAATAGCAAGCAGCAGAAGACAATATATACTCAAAATTAAAGCCAGATTATAAACCAGAAACATTGCAGAACACCCTTCCTTATCGTTGCGTTGCGTTGGCATCCTCATATCAAATATCATGGTAAAAGTAAGTAGTAGTAGTGGTAGTAGTAATGGACCAGTTTGACGCCGTTTTTGTGAAAGATGTAAAGATGTATACATGAGTTCCCAGTAAAGTAGATGATTTTCGAAGAGTTTATGTTTGTTGATGGATTATGTCAAAAAATGGATGCGCAGAAACACAACCCAGTAAAGTCGAAACGAAAACCGTTGCGCCGTAGGATAGTCGGCTGCAACGGTCAGCGTCGTTCCTGGTGCACCGTTGTTGCTGTTTGTGCCTCTCGACGGCTTGTGGTCTCGTGTTGCTGGATGGGATATATTTGCGGCCTTGCCACGTCTCTCTCTCTCTCTCTCTCTCTCTCTCTCTCTCTCTCTCTCTCTCTCTCTCTGTCTGTCTCTCTCTCCTTTCCAGTCTCTACTTTGTTCAAATGTCCAGCATAGACCGCACCTGCTGGGCAGGACCCGACAGCGACACCAGCGTGCCAGTCGAGTTGCTGCGCGTGGACTGGCCCTGTGTCGACTGCTGCCGCGACCGGCCGCGGGCGTTTGTGCCAGACTCGTTGTCAGCATACGGCGGCGGGCCCTCCTGCATCAGCTCGGAGCGGCGCTCCTCGGGCGTGGGCGCAGAGCTCTCGCCGGGGAAGAGCATGCTGGCAACAACAGCCAGGGTGCGCTCGGTGCGGCGGCGGTCGGACTTGCCAGCGTAGGGCTCAAACTGCGGCGGGCGGGAGGAGCCGCCACCGCCATAGATGGACGAGGCAGCCGTGGTGGTGCGCGAGATGGGACCCATTTCGACATAGTCGCCATTGGCCGCGGCGGCACGCTCGGCCGCCTCCAAATCGCGGTCGCGGTTGCTCATGGCCTGGTCGATACCGCGGGTGGTGGCACGGCCGCCGCCGACTTCGCGGACGTTGCGGGCGATGCGGTCGCGCATGCTCTCGCCGTCGGGGATGTAGTCGCCGTTGACGCGGCGCCACCAGGCGGGCTTGTGGACGATACCGAGTTCACGGTCCTGCTCGGCGCCACGCTGGCGACGCTGGCGGATGAGCTCGCGGTCTTCGTTAAAGGCGACGAGGCCGTAGAGGTTCTGGACAAAGAGAATCAAGAGGGGCGGGGTGTAGCCGCCCAGGTAGATTGGCAGGCGGTCGCCGTCGACTTTGAGAACGGACCACTGGAACTCCCAGGCGCAGAGGGCCTGGTAGGCAATCATGGCGAGCGAGAGGAGCAGCAGGACCATGAGACGCGGCGGGGTGGCAGCAACGACGCCGACGGTGCGGTTGAAGACGCCGCGATTGCGAGGCAAGTAGTGCTTGATGGAGTGGCGGAGGGAGATGACGGTAACGATCCACGCAACCAACAGCAAAAAGGCGGCAACCTTGAGGCGGCTGTCGGTGGCACTGGGCTCGGCAATGTCGATCGTCTGCTCGGGACTGCGCTGCTTCTCGATGCTGCCCCAGCTGCGCGGGACCACGAGGAAGAAGTTGAGCCACAGGAAGAGATAGAAGACCAGCGGGATAATCAGCTCAAACTTGTAGCGGCGGTCGTCCTCGCCGAGCACAAAGGGGTTCGGGTCAATGTACTGGCGCTCCATCCACGAGCCCCAATGGCGCACGGCTTCCCAGACGAGCGCCATGGTGCACATCTGGAGGAGATACCAGAAGAAGCTGGTCAGGACAATGGGAAGCTCGGGGAGATAGTAGCGGTCGACGTCAATGTTCATAAACAGTGAGATAAAGGCCGCCACACACACCAAGATGGCCCAGTACCACTGCCAGCGACGGCCAATCGGCCGGAACCGCTTTTCGGACGGCAAGAAGAGCCGTCCATGCTTGCGCAGGTTTATCAGCACAAAGAAGAGCGCCAGCGCATAGCCGACGGCAAAGCCAATGCCAATCTTGGCCCGCAGGCCAATCGGGTTGACGGGCGAGTAGCACGACGTCGAGTTGATAAAGGTGCCGTTGGGGAACAGCAACGTCGGCGTGTAGGGCGCAAACGTCAGCAGACAGCGCGAGCCGTTTGAGAGGGTGCCATTGCTAAACAGCGTGTAGTTCCAGGCCTCGAGGGCCGTCAGGTTGAAGTGCACGCCGGCGACGAGCGTGTCGGACGAGTTGGCGCCGCCGGGGAACGCGAGGATCTCGCGGGCGTCGAACACGTTGCCCATGGTGGAGGTGGAGGAAGAGTCGGAAAGATGTCGAAAGATGTCGAAAGACGTCGGATGATGGCTGACGAGGCTCTGCTCAGACCATGCCTTGGCAGACGCGGCTGAGTACACTCTCGCTCAAATGAAGCTATTCACAATTGCCGCGGACGTGACGTCGATTGTCCTCAATCGATGCAGAGGATGATGGCCGCAGAAAACAACGTCCCAGCCGAGATGGATGGATGACGAGGGAAGAGAGGGAAAAGAAAAGAAGAAAAGGATATCCAAACAAAAAGAAGAGAAAGACGAGAAAACAGACACCAGAAAGAAAAGAAAGAAACAAGTCTGGCAAGTCTGGCAAGTCGCGGGAGTTGCGAGTCTGCTAGCACCGACCACTGGCGCGAGTCGTATTGTTTTTTACTGGGTCCCGTCTTCGCCCTTCGCTCTTTCCTCTTTTCTGGAAAGTGAGAGGATGTTACGGCGGCTCGTAGTCATGCAAGACGGCCAGAGAGGAGGCCAGAGGGAAGGCGCGACCAGGACGCCAACGCTGTAAAATGCTAGTCCAGCGGCCTGTAGCGGTGGCGGGGAAAGATTTTCTAGCCTAGTTTGGGCCTTTGATGCGCTTTTGTCGCACCTGCCGAATGTCCGGGCGAGTTGCGTGCAGGGAAGGTACGACGTGAACTACAGAGCGATTTGTTTTCGTTGTTGCCGTTTTGGGTGCAGTCGTCGCAGTGAGCGATTAACAGCAACAGCAGAAGCAAAACAGCAAGAGCAAGACAGCAAAACAGCGCCAGGGCAACAGCGAGCGGATAGACCGGGTAAGCAGAATCTCCAAAATGGCTCCAAAATGCCCCAGCCAATTTCCAGAGCACCACAACACCGCACCAGCATTCTTTCCATTCTTTCGCTTTGCAGCGTATTTTCCAGTCTACGTCGTACTCTCCTCCACGCTAGATCCGCGGAGTGCCCGGAACGCGAAATACGATGAAAGACAGGCAAAGAAGACGGGCACAGAGGTGCCGACAAGGGAAGGAACGACACTGCAAGAACGACTGCAAGACACACTGCAAGAAACACTGGAAACGAACAGGGAAAGGACATGGAGACAAACGGGAAATGGAAAGAGCGAACCGCGAACATCTCTGTTCTTTCTTCTAACTTCCAACAGTGAATGCCTGCCATTCCGATACTGTGCAACTGTACGGAGTACGCAGTATGAAGTGAAGCAATTTGGGAGTGCAAAGGAACAGCAAAAAGACAGAAGACAAAAGACAAAAAGTCGATTCCACAGTTTTTACTGGGTCCTCTCCACTTTGCAGCGTTGCCGTCAGAGCCGCTCTTTTTGGGCAGTCTTTCCTTCTCGTCTTATCGCGTAGTACGGAGTACCACTTTTCTTATCAGGGGTGCACCAGCCACACTTATTGCCGTCAAGCCACAGAAGCCACCCAAGCCTTCTACCGTCGCTTCCACCGCGTCACTGGCATTCAAGGGCCCCACCAAAAGACAGTCCTTCCATCTCCTTTCCGTCACCAGCGATTTGTGGGTCTGTCTAGGTCGCACGTGTGGTCGCACGTGCTTCCTGACGTGAAGTGAAGCTGTCGACGAGGCGAACAAGGCTCTCAGGGACAGCTTCAGGACAGCTTCTCGGGGTTCACGTCTACACCACTCTCGTCGACCACCCCCTCCTCCCGACATGGCCGATATGGCCGACACCGACGACCAGCCATCGTACATTGACTACGAGACGTTCCTGGCACCATCCTTTGACGTCGCCGGCTTCGCCAACTCGCTCGTCCTTGCGACCAACGACCCCAACGATGCCCCGCTCGACCTGGCCACGCCGCTGTCGCGCGTGCTCTTTGACATTCAGGAGATTGACTCGCACATTGACCTGCTGACAGCGCGGTCGGCCGTTCCACTCCTCACCCACACAAAGAACCAGACGGCGACGAGCACGCGTGTGCTAAGGGAACTGGAGCCGCAGCTGGCCTCCCTCAACGACACGTACAAACAGCTCGAAAGCAAAGTCATTGCAAAACACGCCGAGGCCGAGGAGGTGCGGCAGGTGGCGTCGCGGCTGTGGGACACGCTCCGACTGGGAAGATCGGTCGGGCGGTGCTTGCAGCTGGGCCGGCAGCTGGAGGTGCAGCATGCGGAGCTGCAGGGCGACAGCAAAGAAGAGAAAGACCATCGGGCGCTGGTACGGTGTGCACACACGATTCTGTCGCTGCGCGAAGTCCTGCAGCAGCGGGCTGCCGGCGAAGAGGGCTACGGACTCGACAAGGTCGACGCCATCCGCAGCCTGCAGGAGACGGTGATTGCACCCATCGAGAAGACGGTCCGCGACACGGCGGAGCGTGTCGTGCGGGAGTTTTCCCTGGGCGCGGCGGCGGCGTCGACACAGCAAAATATCACGTTTTCGCAGGCCGAGGAGGCCAAGGCGAGGACTGTCTCCGCCCTGGTTGCACTCTACTTGATCTCACCCACGCCGTTCGGCGTGTCCGCGCCATGGACCCCCGCCACCATGCTCAACGCCCTCGAGCTCTACACGCGCGCCGCCATCCAGAGCAGCCAGGCCGCCCTCGGCCGGTCCCTCGGGCAGCTGCCCACGTTGGAGAAGACGCTGGCCGAAGTGAGTGCGCGCTGCCAGAATATAGTGGCCCTGGAGCAGCTGCTGTCGTCGACCAAGGCGCCGGTCCATCCTCTGCAGCATCTGTTGACGCAGTCGGCAACGGCGACGACAACAACAATAACAACAACAACGACAACGACGACACTTCTTCAACCCCTCCTCACAAAACTCGAGACGGGCTCCCTTCCGTCCTACTTTTGGCGCACCCTCGCCAGCTACCTGTCCCCGCGCGTCCAAGACTTGATGGCCCGCGGCGGTGTAGCAGCAAGGACCCTTCGCAGCAACAAGGCGAACGTCGGCGATGCCATCAAACAGGCCGTCATCCGGGGCGTACAGTCGGCGGGGGCAGAGACGGCGCCAAAACAAAATGGAGCAAACGGCACGACCGCAACAAAGAACGGCGCAAAGAACGGCACCTCTACTAGCGACAGCAGCAACTGGACGCGCGAGATCAGTGTCATGGTCAGCAGCGTGACCAGTCATCTGCGGTAGCAGTGTCAATAGGAAAGCGGAAGACAATAATGAGGACGTGGACGAGGACTGTCCAGCACAGTATGACGAGTATATGCTATATATGACCGGCAGAGGCAGACGGGTCTGCTACGAACCAAAACCAACAATCAACAATGATACCACGACTGGCCTGTTCCCCTTCTCTACAATCGTGACCTCGATGTTGATGCTGTTGACTCGATGGACTCCACGTGGAGTCTGTCTTGGCGGGCCCAGAATACCGAGAATTCCCCGCGACGTCGGCAGAAAGACGTTGGCAGAAAAGATCTAGCAAAAAGGATCTAGCAAAAAGGATCTAGCAAAAAGGATCTAGCAAAAGGGATCTAGCCCTCACTCAACTGTGGTACTAGAAAAAACAACTGATCGACCCTTGGCGACGTATATGAATGTCTATCCCTCTTCATCCCTTTTCACAATGCAACTCTACGCATGAAAAGAAACGACGTGACTCACGGAACAAAGCATTGAAGCATCGTATATACTATATACACGCAGGCTCGGGGTCAGTTACTGTGCAGTGGGAGAGGGACTCTGGAAGCCGTCTTCGGCGCTATTGCTGGCGAAGCGCCCCACCTGGCCAGCCGCATTGTGCGCATTCTAGGCATGTCCACGGCGAGCGCACATTTTCTGCGGGTGGGCAGCGGACCAGTCACAGCCAGTAGTCTCCGATGGAACAGCGACTTCTTTTGACAACCACCACCACCGCATCTTTCAACAAGATTTATTCTTTTTCTCCTCGCTCCGCTCGACTCTCTCGTCAACCAATTCTGCCATCCTCGCCTCGATCCGTCTCTACCCTCGCCAATTGCTCCCGTTTCGCCCGTGAACGGCCATCGCTACCCCTCCTCGACTCTCTCCTCTCTCCGCTCCTCTCTCCTCGACCCTCTCCTGCTTTCAATCTTTTTCTCGATCCTCGCTTCGCTCGACAACCACCTCGATTCCCCCCCTACTCTTCTCCTCGCCTTCCTCCATCCGTCGACATGTCCAGAGCACACTACCTCACGCTGTCGTGCCCCGACAAGCCAGGCATCGTCCACGCCGTCACCGGTGTCCTGGCCGCCCACAATCTAAACATCCTCGATCTCCAGCAGTTCTCGGACCGCGACTCGGAGACGTTCTTTATGCGCGTCCACTTTGGCCCCTCCGAGGCCGAGTCGACCGAGTTTCTGCAGGAGCCGTTTGCGAAGCTCGCCGCCAGCTTCTCCATGAAATACGACATCCGCCCCGTCGACCGCAAAATGCGCATGCTCATCATGGTCTCCAAGATCGGCCACTGCCTCAACGACCTGCTGTTCCGCGTCAAGACGGGCCAGCTGCGTGCCGATGTGCCCCTGGTCGTGTCCAACCACGCCGACTTTGCGGACCTCGTCAAGTCCTACGGCATTGAGTTTGTCCACCTGCCCGTCACCAAGGACACAAAGGCCGCCCAGGAAGCCAAGATCCTCGAGCTGGCCGCCCAGCACGATGTCGAGCTGATTGTGCTCGCCCGCTACATGCAGGTGCTCTCGCCCACCTTGTGCACCGCCATGTCCGGCCGCATCATCAACATCCACCACTCCTTTCTGCCCTCCTTCAAGGGCGCAAAACCCTACCACCAGGCCTACGACCGCGGCGTCAAGATTATCGGTGCCACCGCCCACTTTGTCACGGCCGACCTGGACGAAGGCCCCATTATCGAGCAGGACGTCGCCCGTGTCGACCACAGCATGAGCGCCAAAGCCTTGGTTGACGAGGGCTCGAATGTCGAGAGCCGCGTGCTGGCCGCCGCCGTCAAGGGCTACTCGGAGCGCAAAGTCTTTTTGAACGGCACCAAGACGGTGGTGTTTAACTAGTTGCGTGACTGGACGAAAAGAATGGGGTAAGATAAAAAATAGAAAATGCCGAGCTGGAGAAAAGTAATAAAAATAATGGTTGATTTTTTTGGATTTATTTGTTGTGTTTGTGAACGAAATTGATTTTAATTGAATTTGGAGAAAAAAATTAATTTTTTTTTTTAAATTCTCGAATGAAATCGTTCACCCAACGAGCACATCAACAAGCATTCTCTCAAACCAACATACTAAACTCTACACTTGCCAATCCACATCGAATCGACTCTACAGAGTAGAACCGACACTTTCCTAAGCGCTGGCTCGTGATGCTGTCCTACTGTTGTGTACTGTTTGTGGATTCTTTGGTCTCGAATTCAAGCCATTGCAATTATGCTTGTGTTTATGCCACTTGCATGCCAACAGGAACACAATCGAAGAGGATCACACGCCAATCCATGTCGCACGCTTCTCCACTCGTCCCTTCGTTATTTGATCGGCTTATGCAGATGTTTGGCTGTTTGGCTGTTTGGCTGTATTAATTTGGCTGCCTAGACAGTGTTTTTTAGGGTTTGGTGACTGCCGCTGTTTAGTAAGACGAGACTGTCGTCATAGTGCAGGTTGACTGCCCTTTTTACAGCAGCCCCGCATTCCCCAGCTCTCCAGCTCTCCAGCTCTCCAAACATAAGGCACTCCAAATCCACTCCCATCTCTCCACTCGGACATCTCCAACCTCATCCACGTCCACCAACATCACGACTCTCTCTCCTCGACCCTTCTTCTCAACCCTTTCCTCTCGACCGTTTCTTCTCGCCTTTCTTCACGACTCTTTCTCCTCGGCTCCTTCTTCTCAACCCTTTTTCTCTAGACCTTCTTCTCGACCCTTTTCTCGACCTCCACCCCCTCTCCCCCCCCCTCGACAAACATGCCCGACGACCGCTGGACCATCTCGGCACCGCCTCCGTTCCACCGTGCTGGCGGCTACCTCCAACGCGCCGGCCATGCCGCCTTGTTTCCTCTGCGCGGCATCTACTACTTTTGCCGCCATCGCGAGTTCCATCCACTCTTTGCCGGCCGTCTGCTGCCACTCGCCCTCATCTCGCTCTTGGTGTACCTGATCCTGTTCACCTTTGCCTTCCTCCCCCAGTTCGCCTTCCTCGCCATCTTCCACGGCTGGGGCGCATGGGTCAATGCCGTCTTCCTGGTGCTTGGCGAAGGCTTGGTCGTGACCCAGGGTCTCTTTGAAGGCTTCTTTGTGGACGAAGCCCGCGTCGACGTCTTTGACGCCACCCTCATCAAACGCGGCTATGCCGACCTCGTGTCGCCCCACCGCATCGTCGACGCCGCCGCGCCCACCGCTGTCCGCATGCTCGGCAAACCGACGGTCGCCGCCGCCTACCAGCCCTGGAGCATCGTCCAGATTGTGGAATTGACCCTCTGTCTGCCGCTCAACCTGGTGCCTCTTGTGGGCACACCGGCATTCATCATGATCACCGGCTCGCGGTTGGGGAGGCTCTCGCAGTACCGCTGGTACAAGCTGCGCGGCCTCACCCGCAAAGAACGCAATGCCGAAATCTCTCGCCGCGGCTGGGACTATCTGTGGTTCGGCACCGTCGCCATGCTGCTCGAGCTGGTGCCCGTCCTGTCCTTTTTCTTCTTGCTGACATCCGCAGCCGGGTCCGCGCTCTGGGCGGCCGAGCTGGAAGGGCAAAGACGGCAGGCGGAAGGACTGGAGGATGGGCGGGCTGCTGTTGTGCCTGCTGTGCCTGCTGTGCCTGGCCAGGAACATGACGATATTGTTGCTGCCGAAGACGACCTGCCGCACTACGAGGATAACCCGGTCTGAGTGGGAGCTTTGGAAACGCTGGTCTTTTTGAGTGTAATGATAGACTTGGTTTAGATTGCTGTTCATGGAATGCATTTACTTTTCATGCTAGCTGGCTGCTTTGATATTGCCACACTGCCATCACCATGTAAGACCTGGCATCGTGACTTCGTTCCTGGACTTCTCGTAACTGCCCAACGTGGCATCTTCCTCACATTGTCGGACTATTTGGTCCTTCCAGCACCAAGCAAGCGCTTTGCCCGCACCTCAGTGGCTCCTTCCCTTGGAGGCCGCTCTTTTGGTCCCCTTCCTAATTGGGACGAGCATCGCGACCACCACCCGCGTGCCTTCCGTTTCTGTCGACATCCGCCTGTCGTTCCTTCCTCATCTGTTCGCAATGAGCACATTTGGACGCGCCGTGTCCGGGTGCGCCTGCCCTACTGCCCGCGCACAGAAATTGTCCCCCTTTCTGTTTTTTGCCAGTTTCTCCTGATGTCTGCCCCTTTTTGCTTCTGCCTCCGCGATCTCTCTCCATCCTTCTCTCTCCCTTCCTCTTCTCCTTCTTCACCCACCCATCCTCTCTTCTTCCTCTTGATAGGCACATTCGTTTCTCACATCCAACTACCTGTCCCACGTTCTTTACCTACGTTCGTTAGCCTTTCCTCCCATCACGCCCACAATGCGTGCCACCATCCGCACCGCTGTTTTCGCAGCTTGGGTGATCTCTCCAGCTGCTTTTGCAGCTCCATTTGGGTAATTCTAACTGCAATCCCACGATCCGATGCGATGTTCAAACAACCAAACAACCAAAGAAACCACTGCACGAAGATAATACTAACTCCTGCCATCATCTAGAACCCCCTCGGAGGCATCTGTCGCTCCCGAGGCAAGCACATACCCTTACACTCCAAGCAGCTCCGCCAGCTTCGTCTCCGAGGTTAAGCCCTTCTCGGTCTCCTTCGGCTCTGGTTCCTGGTCCAACTTTCCCACGGCCACCTCGTCTGGTGACTTTGGCCAAGGCCCTGTTTCTTCCCCTGTTTCTTCCCAATACTCTTCTCCCTACGGCTCGCTTGGTGGCAGCGGTGGCGCTACTACCTCCCACACTGTCGTTGTTGCCAGCTTCACCGTCACTGTGCCCCTTCCCGCTACTACTTCGTCCTCTGGTTCTACGGATTCTGCTTCCCTCAGCACTGTGACTGCGACGGCCACGGTTCCTCTGGAGTCGGGCTCGACTATTGTGGTGCACACTTTCACAGTCACGGAGAGCGCTGCCACCAGCAAGCCTCTTGTGACGCCCCTTCCCTCGGCCTCTCTCTCTCTGGGCTCCTCTGTCCTCTCAAAGCTGTCCCGCTCTGCCAACTCCGCCTCGTCGCTGGGCAGTGCTCTGCGGTCCATCTTCTCCGACATCAACGGCTCCCAGAGCGGTGTTGGCCCAGTGGTCGCACCCAACCCTGCCGTGTCCACCAAGCCGGGCGACAACAAGATGGCCGTGTCGGAGATTACGGCCTCCTTCACTCTGACTGTGCCTACCAGCACCTTCTTTGTGCCCATCATGCCCACGCACACTGGACCCATGTCCACTGCGAGCTTTACCGTCACACTGCCTGCACCTCCGTCTACTGAGAGCAGCTCGAAGAGCACCTCGACGAGCACCTCGACGAGCACCTCGACGAGCACCATGGAGTCGTCTGGTGAAGTCACCGTCACTGAGCCGTGCTCCAAGTCATCTGTCTCCTCCACCTCGTCATGCTCAGAAACGCCTGCTCCCACTGGCTTCCCAGAGACCCTGACCTACACTCTCTCGACAAAGGTGACTCTGACTATTGACGAGCCCAAGACTCTGTCGTCTCCTGTTCCCTCTGGCTCGGACGCCATCACCCTGACATACACTCTGCCCGGTGGGCCTGGCCACGCCAACCAGACGGTGACCATCACTACTGTCCGTCCCACCGGCAAAGCCAGCTCTGTCGGCACCAGCGGGGTCCCATCTGCTTCGGCCTCGCTGCCCTCTGGTGCCTCGTCCTCGGGTGTTTGGTCCATTGGCAACTCGTCGATCCCTGGCACTACTGTCACTGGCAGTATCCCCTTCTCCTTTGCTCCCTCTGCCTCCGTCGTCTCCGGTGTTGTTGTCGTCACCCACACCAAGACGCTTACCCAGGTCTTCACTGCGACGCCAGCTGCTGTCCACACTTCGTTTGTCGCTGGCCACAACGTGACTACCTTTGCTATTCCCACCGGCACTGGCGTCGTTCCCGCGGCAGGCACTGGCACTGGCACGGGCGTCATCAATGCGACTATATCTGCTCATGGTCCATTTGCCAATGCTACCAAGACTATCGGCACTGAGGGCTCTGCCAGCCCGACCAACGGTGGCCATCTTGCCTTCCTCAAGCAGCGAGACGTGGAGTGTAACCGGAATGCTCCCATCGTCCTCAACGTGAGTTGTCCTTTCTTTCTCTTCTTCTCATCTTCTCTTCTTCTCTTCTTCTCTTCTTCTCTTCTTCTCTTCTTTCTCATCCATCATTCCACCATGTGTTCACGGCTGACCATTTCTCACACACATAGTTTGACAACGCAGTGACTCAGGACAGCCTGTTTGCCCCCAACAGCCAAGGCTTTCCCAACCCGGACCAGGGAATCCGGTTCAGCGGTGGCTTTGAGCGTGTTGTCTACTCGTCTGGCAGCCGCTTCGTCCCCTCGTCTATGCCGGGAATGTTGCGCTTCGACCTGCCTTTCCCGACACGCCACGGTGTCGTCAACGGCATGGCCAAGATTGGCTCGGCCAACACTTGTTCGCGATTCAATCTGGTGTCTTGGAACCTGGGCTGTGACGCTGTCGACTCCCCTTGCCGCTTCAACATTACTGGCTTCCGTCTGGCTGGTGACCTTGAAGAGGTTGTGTCTGGCTCTGACATCTTTGTCTTGCCGCAGGCCACCAAGGCGTCTGGCAATGCTCTCCACACCGTCCGGTTTGGCTCGGATGACTTTACCAACCTGTCGTCCTTTACCGTCCAGCGTGTGTCCACCAACGGCACTGGCGACAATGCTTGGTGGTCCGACGACCTGAGTGTCGCTCCCGTCTGCAGTGGATCGCCTGTGTGTACGACTTTGGACATTGCTAACACCCGCAGTGTCGGTGGTGACGGCAGCGAGCACGAGCTCCCTTACTGGCGCCGCGCGGTCGCTCTCGCTTGAGTCTGCATCAAGCGGGACGTGAGATACGCGGCCGGCCAGCATTCACTTGATATGCAGGCGGTCTGAATTGTTGGCAGGATGTGGAGGCTTGTTTTGCGGGGTTTCCATTTATCGGTATATCGATTGTTGTCGACATTTCTCATTTTCTTTTTGTTGTTTTTGTTGTTTTCATTACTCCCTCTCGTTTGTCATTAATGGTCGGCTGTGTTTGCGTTCTGTTTCTGTATTCTGTTTTCTGTGTTGCTTTTGCTGTTTGTTAAAGATCACGGGGATCTTGCTGACGGTCGAGGTCGAGTGTGAACAGACCCAGGCGGTAAAATTCTGAGATATGAGTAATGGAGGTTGAGTGCAAGGTCTGATCTGGGCGTTTCTTATTTGTCATCAGATTTCTCATTTCTATTTTCATGGAGGCGGAAACCAGCATGTTTCTGGGGGACTACTGTTCCTTATCGAGCTGTACTGTCATTGCTGTGTGAAAGGCTGAAAGGCTAAAGGTGAAACGATGTAGAAACTGGATCGTGAATTTGTGTTGCATTTCCTCAAAACGTTCATCTCCTCGGAAATGCCATATTCTTGTACGGCGTATCTGACTGTATTTAACTACTGTGTATGTTCTCCATGTCTTGTCTGGAAGCGACACGGACATTGGCCGTGTGAACGACATTATGGCCGCTCGGCCGACAACCGCAGTTTCGTCTCTGTTATTCTCACCCTGTGACTCGCTCCCTTGTCGACTTGGTTGGCAGCATCCCTTTTGAAAGGTCATTGTCATCCTTACATATAACAACGCCGATTCGGGTGCCGTGGACTCGGCACGGGACAATACCCAGCGAGCCATCTTCCGCTGCCCGGACGCAGGACAAGAAAAGCCAAGCAGGAAGCAGGAAATGGTGCAGGCGCATCCGATCTCGGCTAGCGTGCGCTACACTCGAGGCGGCCTAAACGCCGGCCTTCTTCTTTGGGCAGTCCCGTTCTGGGCGGGTTCCTTTCCAGGTTTCCACTGGCGCAATCACGGCGTTTGCCCGTGGTTTGCTTTTGCTTTGCCAATTGATGTTGCATTAGCACATCTGCACACTCTACTCCGTACTTTAACCGTACTGCGTATTACTCTTAAGTTGTCTTGAATGCAGGTTTGCTTACTTGCATTCTGGACAAAGCCCTGTGACACCGGCGCAGCTGTCCGATCTCTTTTCTCTTTTCTCTTTTCTCTTTTCTCTTTTCTCTTTTCTCTTTTCTCTTTTCTCTTTTCTATCAGCCGCCTGTCTGATTGGTGTCACGTTTTTATTGATTCGTGAGGCTCCAGTTGACGTTGTCTTGTTTCTTGTTCTTCTTTTCTCTTCCAACGACGCCCACCTTTTTGAATTGACATTAAAATCAACACTTCTTGCCGTCCCTTTCCACCACATGCAGTAATGTACGGAGTATGAGTATGTTGTACGTCGTAGCGTTGGAAATAAAGACGAGTCCAGAGTCGACAGAAAGTAGAAAGTCGACGCTGCTTTCTCCCATTACAAGTTCACCCCTATTCCCCATTCACATTCTGCTTCTAGCCTCCCACGCGTGGGACACTAACTTATTCCCGTTCTTGCGGGTTCTTTCCGGGCATAGTAGAAGCCAAGGATAAGGCTCGCGTCTTTTGTAAGAGCGAGGGTCGATATAAGTGGTCAGTTTGGAGGAGCGAGTGAGAGTGGCACCCGCACGCTTTGCTCTTGCTGGTGCTCAGCTTTGTATTCTTTTTGTTATTCCCATTCATATTTCTGCCTTTTGTCCATGACTGTTGGCTAGTCATGACCCCACGAGAACACTAGAAAAGTACGTCTTCCCCATACTGTGTACATACGAGTATTGTCAATCCTGTCAATTCTGTCATTTCCCCGCGGAGACAATGCAGACAGCAGTGGGTTTCGACGGGTTTTAATGGATTTTCAAAGGATGGAGAGAGAGCTCCCAAAACAAATGCCTGTTTTTGTTTCTCTTTGACCGTACTGAGCAGAGTGTTCTGCTCGTCACCGAGTCGGCCAATTCAAAATACGACGTACACAGGACGGCTTTCTCGTTTACCCTTTCTTTTCGTCGTACTTTGACAGTCTTGCATCTTGCTGTCTTGGGTCCTGCGGGCCCTGGCGTGACCCGGCGTCGTATCCACCCCACGCTCAAAGGCCGATAGGAAGGGACCGACAATCTCCTTTTGTTTTTTCTTTTTTTTTTCTTCCCTTTTTTGGTATGGCTGGGTTTTTTCGGTAAGCACAAACGCAACAGCTGCAGCGGATATGGAGTGCCATCTCCGCCTACCACAGAAACAACAGACGGTTCTGGCATTCTTACTGCATTGGGTATCGACGGGACAGTCAAGAGTAGATAAAGTTTAGGGTGCCTCGTCTTTGATGGCACGGCTCGGGGTGTGCACAAGACCCCGGAGAACGAAAGGGTGACTGAGAGCTTGTCGACACTCCATGCCTCAAAAGAAATCAACAACCCATCACGGGTGCAGCTTCCGTCGATTCAGCCCCTTCTTCATCCTCTTATCCCATCATTGGCTACGACTACTCTTACACTAGACTTTAGGTCAACATTGCCCGCTACGGAGTACTGAGTTCACTGTCCTGATCTTGGGCCTCGGTTCTCTTCCGTTGTCCACTTGACCCCTTTTTGAATATCTTTCGGTTGTTTTAACTTGGCTGCACTTGTATTGTTTCTCTCAGCGTTTGTTTGGGATTCCCTTACGGAATACATTATTTCTGTCTGCTCCCATCGCCTGTCCTCATCCTCAGTCACAGCTTCTCCTAGTCACAACTCCTATCCTGTTCGCGTCCGCCTTCCGCGCCTCTTGCCCGTCTCCTCCACTTTTTTTTTTTTTTTTTTTTTGCTCCTTATTCTCCACACCATCACCCACCCATCCACCTTCCCCGTACATACGCCCTTTTTACTATCAGCAAAGAGAAACGAATTTTGACACATCCACACCACACAAACTCAAAAAAGAAACCTGCAACCTGCACTAGCAACCTGTGACTCTTCAGCTGCAAAAAAAAAGAAGAGAAAAAAAAAAGAACAGAACAGAGAAAGCAAAGAAGAAAAAAAGGCAAAGACGAGAGCAAAAAAGGCAAAGGAACCCGGGAAGGCGTTTATCCCCCTACTCTTCTTCAATTTCAATCTCACCCATTCATCCCACGCCTTCTCCGGCCTATTAATAATTCGGAGTGCCTGCCCGTTACTACCCACGATCCTACGAGCACGAACTTGCCCATCATTCTTGCTGGTCTCGGCTTTTCTTGCCTTGTTTGGGTCTTGCCCTTTCTAATCAACATCGCCCTTTTCTTGACAGACGTTGACTATTTCTATATCTCTTTCTGTCATTTGTGTTATCTCTTTCGTCATCTCTTTCTAGCACCTCTTTCCGTCTTCTGTCATCGCCTCTCTTCTTTTCTACTTCTCTACTCTCAACTCAACTTCTATTACATTACCGACGCCCGGCTTCTCGATTTTCCCCAGCTGCTCTCCACTCTTGTACACAATAGCCGCTCACAGTGGACCCTGTGATAGCTTCAGGGCGCGATTTCGGCGATTCCCTTTGGATCCTTTGTCTCTTCTTTTTCCGAATCATTTTCAACAAAGTGGGCTCCCGTTCCTCTTGCCTAGCTCGACCTTTTATCCTTTTTATTTCTCCTTATCGATATTGGAGATTCCCTTTAAAGTTCTTCTTATCGATATTGGAGATTTCCTTTAAGGTTGACTCATAAATTTCAAGAATAAACGACACCCACGTCTGTCCCTGACACGATCCCACGTTCTCCAACAGTTCTCCAACTCAATTCAGCCACAATTACGTCGTACAAACACACGACGTACACGACACAAGCGTAATCGACGGCACCATGACGCAACAACCGTCGGGCAGCCGAGACGGCTTGCCACAAGACTACGAACTGAATGAAAAAGACAACGCCACATTCTCGTCCGACTCGAGCACAAACCGCGACGAGAGCACGGCCACAAAAAGCGACGGCGCAAGGAAGAACCACACACGAACACGCGTTGTCGACGAGGAAAAAGGCGACGGCGACGGCGGCGACGGCGGCGACGACGAAGATGATGTGGACGATGTCGACGAAGAAGAGATTGAGGACGTGCGGTCATTACACCAGACAGCCGACGAAACAACAGGCGCCACTTCTGCCGCCACTTCTGCCGCCGCCGCCACTTCTGCCGGCAACGGAAAACAACCCGAGGGCGGTTTACTCTCGCGCATCGTCTCCCGCGCCAGCACCACCCGCACAAAACACTTGGACCCGGGCCCGCCACCCGACGGCGGCTTCCACGCCTGGGTCGCCGCCGGCTGTACTCACCTAGTGATTATGGACACCTGGGGCGTCATCAACTCGTTTGGCAGCTTCCAGACATACTACACGACCCTCCTCGACAAGAGCCCCTCCGACATTGCCTGGATCGGCTCGTTCCAGATTTTCCTGCTCTTCTTCATCGGCACCTTTACCGGCCGCCTGACCGACGCCGGCTACTTTAAGCATCTGCTGGTGACCGGCAGCTGTCTGCAGCTGATTGGCATTTTCACGACCGCCCAGGCCACCCAGTACTGGCAGATTTTCCTGTCGCAGGGTGTCTGCATGGGCCTCGGCAACGGCTGTATTTTCTGTCCGTCCCTGGCTACTCTGAGCACCTACTTCTCCAAGAAACGGTCGCTGGCCATCGGCATTGCCGCCACCGGCAGCGCCACGGGCGGTCTGGTCTTCCCCTCGATTGTCCGCCAGCTCTTGCCGTCCGTCGGCTTCCCCTGGACCATGCGCGTCATTGGCTTTGTCCAGCTGGCGACGCTGGCCGTCGCCTGTATTGGCTTGAGGACACGGCTCCCGCCCCGCCGCGCCGGCAAAATCGTTGAGTGGTCCGCCTTCCGCGAGCCCGAGTATGCCTTTTATGCTGCCGGCAGCTTCTTTGTAAGTCTTTTTGTCCTCGCTTCGCTCGCCTTTCTTTTCTTTTATCCTCGCTCGCTGCGCTCACTCGATTTTCCCACTACCCCCTCATTCACTCACTTCGCTGATTCATTCACTCGCATCGTCGACTACTAACACTCGCTCTTCCTCTAGTGCTTCTGGTCCGTCTACATTGTCTTCTTCTACGTCGCCTCCTTCTCCCGCGACATCATCGGCCTCTCCTACACCGACTCTCTAAACTTACTCCTGGTCGTCAACGGCGTCGGCGCCATCGGCCGTCTCCTGCCCAACTACATTGCCGACCGTGTCGGCTCCATCAACATGTTTGCCGTCTTTGGGCTGTATGCGGGCATCGCCGGCTTCTCGTGGATGGCCGTCAAGTCCAGTGTCGGGCTCTACGTGTGGAGTGTGTTTTACGGTATTGCAGCCGGCGGCATCCAGTCGCTGTTCCCGGCTGGCCTGACCAGTCTCAACACGCGTGACCTGTCGAAATCCGGCGTGCGCATCGGCATGGTCTTTACGCTCAACAGCATTGCCACTCTGACCGGTCCGCCCATCGCCGGTGCTCTGATTACGGCCGACAACGGCGGCTATCTGGGCGCGCAAATTTTTACGGGCGCGGTGCTGCTGATTGGCACGTGTTTTATTGTGTGTGCCAAGGTGTCGCTGGGCCGGAGCACCGGTCTGGGCTGGCGGGCGAGAGTCTGAGGGAAGTGGGATGAGATGAAAGGTGATGAGTTGAGATGGTGATACGATGAGTCGGCGTGTTGTATATATACATCGGACGAGTACATATATTGCATTCTGCGTGTTTTTGTTTGCATTTTCAGCATATGTCTGGCATCATAGAATTACAAAGACGGGATGGAAGAGGATATCCCATTAATAGACATAAATACACAACAATCAGACGAGGCTTGCTACACGATGTGAAACGAGATGAAAGAGATGAAAAGAGACGAAAGAAAAAGACCGCAAAGACGCTGGCTACATGGGATGAAAAAGAGAAAAGAGAAAAGAGACTTCAGACTGCCACGTCTGCTGCCTGATATCTAACACACAACAAACGCCAACGACAAAGCACCGACAGCTGTCAAGATCCGACGAAGCGATGGCAGCTGGTTGCCTGCAGCACTTTTCGTGGACGTTGACGTGGACGAGGGACTGCTCCCACTGCCAGTCTTGATCGCTGTTCCTGTCCCCGACGTAGCTGTCCCTGCCGTGGCAGATGACCCTTCTCCTTCAGAGGTGGTCGTCGCCGTCGCCGTTGCTGCACCTCCACCCCCATCCTTCTTTGCCAGGCTCGTCGCTGCCTCATCAAGGGCTGTCCGCACCACGGCCGGCACCGTCGACCGGTCTGTGCACGATACCGTGTCGTAGTTGGCCACACCGTCTTCGTTGACCGTGTTCTTGAAACAGATGCCGTTGGTCGTCGAGTTCTGGTAGTAGAGGTTCGACAGGTACGCGCCGGCAGCGGCAGGACAGGCGGGCGCATTGGCCGCCACGGGCTGCAGGATGGAGCTGTGTCCGGCCACTACAGAGGCGTCGCTCTCCACAGAAAACACGCCCGTCCCAAACGACGAGCCACTGTGTATAAATGCCGTCTGGTTGGCCGAGGCGCCACATCCATAGGGAAACACGCCGATCCAGTCGGTGTCGTCGCCGTCCACAAAGGGCGGATCGTCTGTCAAAATGTGGAGCTCGAGCCGGTCGGCCGAGTGGTACTGCGTAGGCCAGGCGGAAACGTTGGTATAGCCTACGAGCAGGCTCGACACATACTTGGCAGGGGCCAGCGGCGACTTTTGCTTGTCGGCCGGCGATGCATCGTATGTCGTTGTCGTGTAGACCTCGAGCCGGCCTTCATCGACAGAGGGGAGAGGAAAAGAGTCGCCCGGCCCAGTAATGCTCCACGACAGGGCACTCAGGTTGGGCTTGATGCCGTAGAAGTCGTTGAATGTGACTGCAATCGGGAAAATCTCGGCGGCGGCGTAGGTTTCGGCGCGAGGGAAGACCACGTCCAGCTCGAGCACGAGCGCCGTGTTGGATGGAGTGACGTCGGACATGTTGGCGGTGTTTGAGTCTGGACGAAATCGAAATCAAACAAGATGGTATGAAGGTTGAAGACTCTAATTCAGTCAAGGACCTCAGAGTCAGCTAGTGAGACGGAAAGAACAAAGAGACATCACAGCCCTCATATTTGTACATGTACGGAGTACGTTCGTATTCTCGTCAGATCCCCCATTTGGTGTCACCCAACTCGTACTCCTAAAGTTAGACTTTTGCCCTGTTGCATCCTGCCATCCGTTGGTCGTTCCATTTTGCCACATTTCGTCGCATTTCTTCGCCTTGGCGCACCAAACAGGACCAGATCCCGTCTGCCAAGGCCTGCGGAGGTGGCACTGTAAAAGCCAAGACTGAAAACAAGACTGAAAAGGCAGGCGTTCAGGTTGCTGGCAATCTACGACGTACGAGTAAACTCTTGGTAAGAAAAAGCTTGGCAGGCGACACTGGCGTTGCATCAACAACGGGGGACGGTACCGCTGTGCCGGAAGGGATCAAATGGAGGAAAAGCGGGATGAGAGGGGATGAGAGGGGCTGAGAAGAGACGAATAAAATCGTTGTGATCAGGGCAGCAGATGCAAAGTAAAGTTAAAAGATCATGATCGTGACGTATTGTGAAGTACACACTGGATATCAATTGTCAAAGGCAAAGGCGAAACAGAGTAAAACAAAGAAAAGAAGACAAGAAGAAAGAAAGAAGAGAAGAAAGAAAGAAGAGAAGAAAAGAAAAGAGAAAAAAGAAAAAAATCAACGGCTTCACCGCTCAACGGAACCAGCTCGAGGGCCACCATCTGCCCTTCTTTGGTTGTGGCTCAACCTTTTGCTGTCGCTGTGGCTCAACCTCTGTGCCCTTTGGAACATCCTCTGGGCAAACATCGACGAAGCCTGCGTCGTTCAACACAGCTTCGGCGTAGAGCTTGTCCTCCAGATTCGCCCAGACAGCTTCGTAGGTAGTCATCTCTTTCCAAGACCGGTTGGTGAAGGTAAACCCCTCGACCTCGCGCAGGCCACCTGCCTCCTTCGCCTCCTTCTTCGCCTCCTTCTTCAGTTCCTCAATCGCCTCCTTGACCTTCTTTACGTCCTCCTCGATCCCCAACAACTCTGCCTTCTTCTTCTCCATCTCAGTGTTCAATGCCCTCTCCACCTTTTCCATCTTTTCCATCACCTCTTCCTCCATCCTCGCTTTCTCCACCCTCTCTTTGTCCATCTTCTCTTTCTCCATCTTCTCCATTTCCTCTTTCTTGACTTCAACTGCCGCATCCTTTGATGCATCGGGCACCTCCAACTCTGTTCGCTCCGCCTCGTCCTCCATCCGATCCAAGTCCTCGGGAAGCTGGTGTTCCACAATGGAAGTGGCGTAGTCGGTATACCTTGTCAGCAGCTCTGTGCTGCCCGCCTCGCCATCCATGACGTCGACAAACAGCACCAGGGCCTTGAGCATCTCCTTGTTGAGCCACTGCATATGATCGCCAAGAACGATGTTGTGGTGCTCGTAGGCCGCCATGCAGGCGTAGACAGCGTCGGCAAAGTGCGACTCCGTCACCGTCTCGTCTTCGTCGAAATCGCCGGCCTTGATGCTCCGGCGTCCCCGCTCGGCCTCGGCTTCGTCTTGTTCCAGGTACCGTACATACGCGGCGGCGTCGCTGCCAAGCTTCTCGCCCAGCCGGTGCGTGTAGGCAAAAAGGCTGCTGATGAGCTTGTTCTGCATGTACACGTCCAGGTTGCGCAGCTCGACGTTGGTGAAATGGTCGTCGGTAAACCGCTCCGCAATCACCGACATGGTGTGCCTGTAAAAACCGCTGTCCACCTCGAGCATGACATCCAACAAAATGGGGGCAGCTTCCTGCCGGATGTTGGGGGGGATCTTGGTGAGGCAGACGCCCACATAGTGGAGCAAGTCCGGAATGGTCTTGAGAAGCCCCTGCCGGAACTCGGTGTCGCACCTGTTGCCCAGCAGGCGCATGGCGCGGTCGGCCTTCACGATGGTGGCTTCGATGTGGTTGAAGACGCCCTGGATATTGGCCTTGCTGTTGCCGGGCCGGCGCCGGTGCCTCAGCTGGTCTTGTAGCTCGCCGACGGTGGGGACTTTAGCGGGCTGGTGAGTATAGCTGTTCCTAGCTACGGCGATGGCCCTCTCGATGTGCGCCGCCGTGAGGCCTGGATGTGAGAATGCGTGTTGAGACATGATGGGGGTGTTCTGTGTTGGTGATGATTCTTGATGATGGGAAGTGAGGGGACAAAGTACAAAACAATGGCAGGCTGAGAAAAATGGTGTGAATGGAAGCTGGATGGACGTTGGATGGATAGGGCTGGAAAGGAAAACATTGGAAAAGATTGCAGCTTCAAGAGAAAGGTGGCTTCTTCTATCAAAGCCATCTGAGCCATCTGCAACAAAAGGCAGCGGCTGCCCCCAACTCACACTGAGTAATGCCATCACTGATTTCACATGCAAGTAGGTTGGGGGGTTATTTTTCGATCCAACCGTATTCAATGTGCGACGTAGATATGGTATCTTTCAAGCGTGCTGACTCGGCCAACTACTACTCCCAAGGCTACTTTGCTACTTTGCTACTTTGCTACTTGATACTTTATTACTTTGATACAATACTTTAGTTGAAGTGCCGGCAGTTGTTGGCTCCCGCTGTAAGTGCCCAAAAAGGAAGGAAAGCTAAGCGGCTAAGATTATGTGAGCTTTGGGATTCATACACTGTAAAAAGCTAAATGCACAGGCATTGCAGCCCTCTGCTCTGAATCGCACTGTTGGTGACAAACAAAGTACACCTGACTGTATCTTTCTGCACGTGCCTCTGCTGCCACGTCTTGCAGTACACATCGATAGCTCTTTCCTATCCATGGTATCTAAGCTGTCTCAACAAAAATGGGTAAACAGGAAGGAGAGGAAGAGTAGGGAGGCGCCACGACAGGTCCTTCCACAAATGGAGATACCCACTTTGCACAATGATGTCGACGCAGTTGACAACTGCTGATTCAATAGGTGTATCAGTACGGCCAACAATGTGGATGTTTTGTTCTGTTGTTCTGTATGAAGTGGTAACAGTTTTTACATCTCATCCTATCGTGCATTACATCCAAACAAAAAGACAGACTGACTGTGTGGCAAAAGATGGTAGCAGGTGTGAAGGCAGGTCCTTCCTGAAACGGCAATCGTCAACTGTTGGCATCAACCAGCCCCTACAACAACAAACGAGTGCGCCGGCATCGCTCCTGCCTCGTCTGATGGTTACCCTTGGGAGGATCAAAACAATGTCCTCCCCGGGCTGAAATTTTCCATGATCCTTCTCTTTTATGTGATTCTTATCATCTTACACTCTCCTCTCTACCACAACCATGGCTTCAAAAACTGCAAAATAAACTCGACAATCTCCCACCAACGCGGCAGCAGTTCTAACAGCAGCTTGAGGAGCAGCAGCAGCAGCTCCAATAGCAGATGCAGAAGGCAACAACAAGCTGAAACAGCGCCCATTTCCTCCACTATACTGGGTGAATGTCTCATCCCGCCTGTTGCCTTTGACCACAGCAGACCCCTCTCGTCTCCTCGCAGGGGTAGGGTTCATCCTGTGCAACTGCATTGCCTTTACATAGTTCAAGCAGCACCAGTATCAGCACTTCTTTTTTATGTATGCTTTCGATTTTGATATTATCGACTACTAAACTGCAACAATGAAATGAATATCGTTTAGTCTTAACGTGATAAACGACACATGGACTAGTATTTTCTCTTTTCTCCCCTGTTTACACCTCCTTCTCCTCGGCATGCTCCATGGTTAGGGCCACATCGCCCATATCCTTGGTCATGGGCGGCAGCGCCGCCGACTCGCCATCGAAAATGACAGCAATCTCTTCTAGAGTTCGGTGGCGCGTCTCCGGGTAGTAGAAGAAGACAGTCACCAGCATGACGGCCAAGACGACCAAAAACACCAGGTAGTATTTCCAGGCAATGCTGGCGAGGGCAATGGGGTTGACAAACGTGTTGAAGAAGATGGCGCTGATGCTGGCGACCCAGGTGACGGTGAGGCCGCGGGCACGGAGCGCAAACGGCCAAATCTCGCAGGGGTAGGCGGTCAAGAAGGGTGTCAAGGCGATGTCGTAGCCGGCGAAAAAGACAAACAAGAAGGGAATGACGGCGGTGCCGATGGCGGCATGGCCGGTCTTGGCAAACTCGGCCGACAGAGCCGTGACAATCACATAGGAAACGAGCATGATGCAGCCCGAGGCAAAAAAGAGCGGGCGACGGCCGAGACGGTCCACAACAAAAGCGGCACCCACGGCACACAACAAGTTCCAGACCTGCAAGAAGGCGGAGATCATGGTCTGGTCCGTGACAGAGGTGACGCCCACGGTATCGAGCACAAGAGTAAGGTAGTAGGAAATAACGCCGTTGCCGGCCCACTGGGCAAAGATGCCAAGCGACACCGAGATAAAGAGACGGCGGCGGTTGCCCGGCGTGCGGATCATGTCGAGGTAGCTGGAGCTCCTGTGGGCGGCCTTGTCGGCAGCGAGGGCCGCGGTGATCTCGCCGTACTCGAAGGCCACGAGCGGCGAGTTAGCGTCACCACCGGCGTGGTGCTGGACGAGCATGTTGCGGGCGGCCTCGCTCTTGTCGACCGAGATCAGCCAGCGGGGCGACTCGGGGGCTAGCAGCAGACCGGGGAGGGCGACGATGGGCAGCAGCAGCTGCAGTAGACACGGCAGACGCCAGGCCCAGGAGGTCGAGTAGTTGCGTGTGGCAAAGGTGGCCCACGCAGCAATGCTGCCGCCGACATACCAGCCGCTCATAAACGAGGCATTGGCAATGGCACGGTGCGCCGGGTGGGCAATCTCGTTGATGAGAAGCGGGGCGCCGTTGCCAAAGAGGGCCGAGGCGCAGCCCAGGAACAGACGGGACACCAGAAACACCTTGTCGTTGGGAGCGGCCGTCTGGAGAGCAGCGCCGACAGCCAGCGGCAGGTAGCCCATGTAGATGCCCGGCTTGCGGCCGTAGCGGTTGGAGATCCAGGCGGCCAGGGGGTAGCCCAGGAAGCAGCCCAACCAGTAGATGGCATTGATCCAGCCGAGCCAGGCGCCGGCCGGGTGGTCCATGAAGTCGTTCCACTGGCCCAGGACCTGCAGACCGTTCTGGAGGGAGCCGTCGTAGCCGTTGCCGGCCGAGTACAAGACCAGGGAAACGACGACGTAGTTGAGCTTCAGCAAGTAAGAGCGCTGGTACCAGGGCGTGCCATCGGCGGCGAGGACGGCAGCAAGCCGGTCAGCGTCGCCCTGGGCGGCCTCGGCATCGATCTTGGAGGCCATTGAGAAAGGGTGAGATGGAAGAGAAGAGGGAGGATGAGAGAGGGAGGATGAGGGAGGGAGGATGAGGGAGGCAAAGAGGACGAGGAAAGATGTAGAGATGGTCTGGATGGGATCACAGGAGGGAAAAGGCTGAGAGACAGAGTCTTTATGTATTGCTCGAGGAGAGGCACATGTCAGTCACAGCCGGGCAGCTGACGGCCGTGGTCATGACCAGGGTCGGGAGCCGGGAAAACAAGGGGAACCTCTGAAGAAGGCGGCAGCTGGTAGCGAGGACGGAAGAAACAGAGCACAGACAGACAGGAAAAATCAAAAGACGGACTGCCCAGCGTCAACAGCAGGCGCCGACACTAAAAGTGAGTGACCTCGTGACGGCCATCCCCGTGGGGAATGCACAGGAACGCAGACAAACAGTATGTTGGGACACGAAAACAGGGGACGGTCGTATGGGTGTGGATTGTGTGGGCGGATGTGGGTGAAAGGTTGACAAAAAGTGTCACCCCATGGTACAGACGGTCCAGTTTTCGTCGAGGATGGTCCAGTTTTCGCTACACTTGGCTCAAACTCCATACCCCGGATATACGTCGTACGAAGATGTAAAAACGGCAGAAGAGAAAGACGAGAAGTAAAAAAGGCTGATTCTGGGTGATTCAAGAGCAATATTTCCGAAGCTAGGCCAGGGGCTAGAGGGTGAAAAGATCTAATATTTAGACGGCGGCGGCGGAAGACGGAGAAACGGCGCGGCAGGTTCAAGATGGTGTCAAAAGGGGAAAGAAAGAGGTGTGACGGGCGGAGAAACGGCCATCGTTAAGTGGGTTAATGTGGAAACGCAGTCAAGAGCGGCGATGTGCGGAGTATTAGTGACAGAAACGGAAGACTGCAAAAATAACGGGCAGAGGTTAGCGGAGAAACTGTGGATAGCCGCTCAGACTTACGGCAACTGCCGGAGCGAAAGGCTGAATGAAGAGGGAAGAGGGCAGTGCTGGCACCAAACGTCAAAAGCAGGACCATTAATGTTTTCCCGTAGCTCGACGGCGGAGAAAAGGAGAAATAAAACGTTCAAGCCAACACCGTCACGAGGCACAAGCCGTGTCTTTAGAACAAGGCGGGGTCTTTTTAAAATACTTTGCAATATCTTGAATAGCTTGACGTTTGGAGAACTTTGGCGAAGCTTGTGACAAGCTCAGCCCAAAAGACGAGCTTCTCTCCGGGTTAAGACCGAGGGTGTGGGCTTTCTTTGAATTCAATTCCCAACGCGCGGCAAAACATCGGATCTGTTTGTGTCTCTCCCCTCTATTCTGTCAACAGACGTCATACCCCGTGGTCAACCTGTGTTTATTTCCAAGATAAAGGGCAGTTTGGACGAGAAACAGACATAAAACAAACAGACACAAACAAACCCAGGACGAACAGGACAAAACAGAACACACACGGCAAGCTCGCTCTCCTACTCCCACAATGCTCGTCGAAACATCACCGCCGACATCATCGACCAGCCTCGACGTCGACGCTGTTCTGGCGCAGCTGACGCTGGACGACAAGATCTCGTTGCTGTCGGGCATTGACTTCTGGCACACCGCGGCCATCCCTCGTCTCGGTGTGCCGACCATTCGCCTATCGGACGGTCCCAACGGTGTCCGCGGCACACGTTTCTTTGACAGTGTGCCCTCGTCGTGTCTGCCGTGTGGAACCGCGCTGGGCGCCACGTTCGACACGGACCTCTTGAGAGAGGTTGGCCACCTTTTGGCAGACGAGGCCCGTGCCAAGGGTGCCCACGCCGTGCTCGGCCCGACCATCAACATTCAGAGACTGCCGCTGGGCGGCCGCGGCTTTGAGTCTTTCTCGGAAGACCCGACGCTGGCAGGGCTGCTGGCGGCCAGCTACTGCCAGGGGCTGGCAGACAGGGGCATCCAGTCGGTCCCAAAGCACTTTGTGTGCAACGACATGGAGCACGAGCGGATGGCCGTCGACGTCAAGGTGACGGAACGGGCGCTGCACGAGATCTACCTCAAGCCGTTCCAGATTGCGCTGCGGGAAGCATCCGTGCCGGCGCTCATGACGGCCTACAACAAGGTCAATGGTGTGCACGCCTCCGAGTCCGCTTACCTCCTCGAAAAGGTGCTGCGGGGTGACTGGGGATTCGACGGCATGGTGGTCAGCGACTGGTTCGGGACGTACAGCACGGCGGCCTCGGTCAACACGGGCTTGGACTTGGAGATGCCCGGCCCTGCCCGGTTCCGCGGCGTCAACCTGCGGCACGCCGTGAATGCCAACACGGTCTCCAAAAAAGCCGTCGATGCCCGTGTGCGCAATGTGCTCAACTTTGTGAGCAAGGCCATGGGTGCCGGTATCCCGGAGAATGCCCCCGAGACACTCCTCAACCGGCCCGAGGACCAGGCGCTTCTGAGACGGGCTGCTGCCGACGCTATTGTCCTCCTCAAGAACGAGGAGCGTGTGCTGCCCTTCTCACCGTCCAAATCGACTGTTGTCATCGGTCCGACGGCCCGCATAGCCACGTACTGTGGCGGCGGGTCTGCCTCGCTCAACCCGTACGAGGCCGTCACGCCGTGGCAGGGCATCGAGGCCCAGGCGCAGGGTCCGCTCGCGTTTTCCCAGGGCGTCTACGGCCACCAGATGCTGCCGCTGCTCGGCAAGTCCATGAAGACGGCGGACGGCAAGACGGGCTTTGAGCTGCGTGTCTACAACGAGCCTCCCACTGGCCCTGCTCCCCGGGGACAGACGGATGTCCGTGTCCTTGTCGAATCCCGCCACGTCGTCGACGCCAACATGTTCTTCATCGACTACTCGCACCCCAACCTGGCCAAGAACGGCGTGTGGTATGCCGACGCCGAGGGCACTTTCACGCCCGACATTTCTGGCACCTATGATCTGGGCTTGGCTGTCCAGGGCACGGGCTGGCTCTATGTGGATGGCGAGCTGCTTGTGGCCAATGCCGGCCCCAACCAGAAGCCTGGCACCAGCTTTTTGGGCAGTGGCACTGTCGAGGAAACAAGCTCTATGCACATGGAGGCCGGCCGCGCGTACACCATTCTGGTCCAGTGGGGCTGCTCCAAGACCAGCCAGCTCAAGGTGGCCAACATGATTGATTTTGGCCACGGCGGCATGCGCATTGGCGGCTGCCGGCACCTGGGGGTGGACGAGGGCATTGCACAGGCCGTGGCCGCCGCCACGGAAGCCGACCAGGTGATGGTCTGTGTCGGTCTGGGCTCCGAGTGGGAGACGGAGGGCGAGGACCGTGTCACAATGGCCCTGCCGCCCAACACGGATCGACTGGTTGCGGCGGTCCTGGCGGCAGCGCCCAGTAAGACGGCCGTCGTCGTTCAGAGCGGCACGCCCGTCGACCTACCGTGGGTGGACCAGGCGCCTGCCCTCCTGCAGGCCTGGTACGGCGGCAATGCCACGGGCCATGCTGTGGCCGATGTCCTCTTTGGCGCGGTCAACCCAGCTGGCAAGCTGCCCCTGAGCTACCCTCGCCGCCTCCAAGACCTGCCAGCACACATCAACTACCGTGCCGAGGCTGGTCGCTGTCTGTACGGCGAGGACGTCTATGTCGGCTACCGCTACTTGGACCGCGCGGGCGTGGAGCCACTCTTTGCCTTTGGCCACGGCCTGTCCTACACCTCGTTTGCCCTGGGACAGCTGACAGTCGACCAGTCCTCCAGCACGGTGTCAGTCACTCTGGATGTCACCAACACGGGCTCCGTCTCTGGCAGCTGCACGGTCCAGCTGTACGTGACACCGCCTGCCTGGGAACCCAGAGCTGTTCCTGCCATCCCGCAGAGACCTGCCCAGGAACTGCGGGCCTTTGCCAAGGTGCACGCTCTCGAGGCCGGCCAGACGGCCAAGGCCACGCTGACTCTGGACGCCGTCCGCGACACGAGCTACTGGGACGAGACGGAGGATATGTGGTGCAGTCGGGAAGGGACCTATGGCATCCGTGTGGGCCAGAGCAGCCGTGATGCCGATGCAGTCGAGGCACAGATGACACTCGACAAGACCACCTACTGGAAGGGTCTGAGACCATAGACGAATCATGGCGCATCATGACGTATCATAGATGGAGTGAATAGATTAGTCGGTACGACGTACAATAGAATATGCAGCAATAAATATACATAAAGTAACGGCTCGACCTCACCGGCCACCTCACCGGCCAAACACGCGCCCAGTATCGACCCAGCTTTGTAGATTCATAATGGCTGCCTGCTCGCTACGGTCCAGCCGCGCCAAAATACGCGTCAACTGTTCAATGTACGACGCGGCCCGTGTGGCTCTGGCACTGTCCACGGGCGACGGCAGTCCGTCGTCCAGCAGCCCGACAGCCACGTCTCGTACTTTGAACGCCAAGTGCAGCCCGTTCGGCTCGAGGTCGCGTTCGGGGACGGCGTGCAGCAGGTGCAAGAGCTGGCGGCAAATGTCCTCTCTCTGTGGCCAGCTCGCACAGTTCGTGCCCCGGCCTCCACCCTGATCTTGCATCAGGTCGATTTGGTCGAGAATGATGCTCTGCAGCCACAGGTGGGTGACGTGCAGGTTGGCCCTCAACGCTGCATACTGACGGTCGACAACGGACGCCGCGTCGCTGGCATCTGTCACGGTCCACGGCCGCAGCTGTGGCGGCAGCACGTCCAGCATGTACGTCAGCTCGTGCAGTCGGGCCTGCAGGTGGACAACATGGGCATGCCGGTTTCTCCATGGACGGCAGACACATGGTGGCTCGGTAGCAGCATGCCCTGGTGCAGACGGCGCCTCTCTGCCTGCTCGAATGGCCGCCCAAAAGACGCGCGAGTGGATGATAAACGCCGTCGTCAGGCACGGCGCGCCCTCGGCTCGGCCCGTCGGCGGCAGCACTGCGTCTGCCACAATCTGCTCGTCGTCCACGTCGAGTGGCAGCAGTGCCTCGAGGTCCAGCGCGGCCAGCTGGCCTGCATCCAGGAAACTCAGCCGCTCTTTGCGAAAGTTTTGCAGCTCCGCGTGCACGTATGCATAAAACAACAGCCAGAAGCCCTTTTTGCGGAGCTGTGCCTCGATGAGATCGAGTCCTGCATACTCGTGGATCTTGTGCACCTGCAGGAGCCGGCCCAGCTGCATCGCCTCCACCTCCATCATCCGCGCCCGGTTCTGGTCGCCAATCTGGAAGAATGTTATCGACAGCAGATACGAAATGGCCAGCTTGGCAAAGTCGATTTCGTCAAAGTAGCGCGGGCCGCGTTTGCGCAGCACGAGGTCGTAGCAGTAGTTCATCATGGCCTCCCGGCCGGTGAACCGCAGCGGCGGACCGGGGCTGCGCCATGTGCAGTAGCAGCCCTCAAAGCGCGACGGCAAGAGGCCGACTGTCACCGCACAGATGGCCAGCAGCAGGCTCGCAAAGACGGGGCTGTCGACATCGCGGTCGGCAGCCAAGGCGGCCTTGAATGTTGGACGGTGCACGACGGGCACCAGAGGATACACGCGTTCAAGGTAGTCCTCGATAATCAGCTTAACGAGTGGTCGTGCACAGAGGCCATCGGTTGGGTAGATGGGAGACGTCAAAGACGACGGCGTGTCCACATTGTCTGGTGTGCGTGTGCTGGTGATGGAAAGCGTCGGCGTCACAATTGTCGACGGACTGCGCACATGGACGTTGATGACACCCGCTCCCGTCACGCGTCTTCGACTTCGAGGCCCGCGCTGTCCCGATGGCCGGTCAAATGTGCATGCCAAGTCCAGCCGCGAACATCGTCGGCAGCGCTCTTCGGCTCTGGCCCCATCTCCTGGTGGCAGGTCACACTTGACCTTGCGCGTCCGGCATGCATCGCACGCTTTGCTGGCTACTGTCGTTCGTCCACGTGTGGCCATTTCTTGTGATGTGGAGGAGAAGGAGAATGATGAAAAGAGCGGAGGGCGGAGAAATATGAGCGGAGAAAATATGTACGGAGAAACTATACAAAGAAACTATCCACTAGCTTCGTTGTCCCCATTTCTGACGACCACGCGGCACTTTTACGGAGCCGTCGAAAACGGTGGACATTTGTGGGTAAGGTGGGCCGAAGCTAGAGATTGGTCGATGGATCTGTCACTAAGAGGTTTGGGTAAATAAACTTGGTAGTTTTTATCCCTTAAAAAATCTCACGCGGGCTATACTTAATAATTTTCGGCCGGGAAAAATCTTACTTCATTATTTTCTTATCGCTACGACTTTCCCTTATTAGTTTCTGTCCCTTAAAAAATCTCACGCGAGACTTGATTAATTAATAAAAATTAAAAAGTGGGTTTCGCGTTAACTGTCAACGAATAAAAGGAAGATAAATAGTGGGTCTACGAACGTTAACTATTTATTAATTATACAACTTTTTAGACAGTTTTATAAAATATATAATAAATATCATGCGAATCTACGAATTTTTCTAGATTTAAATGATATAATAAAATAATTTCGTTATATGGACACCCTAACCTTAATTTTTTACAGTGAATAAAATAAGTGCCGTTTAATTTAATGTCTTTCCATATCGAAGCATAACGGTAACATTCTCGTGCCCAAAGACGTTATGCACGATTTTAGAATATAGAAGACGTTGGTTTCTTTTTTTTTTTTGGATTGACTGCGGAACGTACGAGTACTCAGTGGCCGTCCTTTTCAGCGATATAAACCCGACATACAATATGATGCAGTACTAGAAACTGCAGCTGTCCCAAGGGGCATCCACATCAAGTGGCAACGGGGATTTTCCATTGGCAGAGGAAGATGGAATTTATGTTTACGCACTCCTAGATACCACTCGATCGAAATAACACGACGGTATGCAATACATCTATACTTTGTTCCTATTTTTGTGGCCTTCGCGACGTAGCCGTCGGCGCGGGCATTTCCACCGGGCGCCGCTGGCCGAACGCGCGAAACTTCTTCTCCTTGCCGACAGTCGTGATTTCCACCAAAACCGCATCACTGAGTAACAGGCCGGGCACCTTGTCCACGGTGCGCTCTAGCCGCTCTGCCTTGGTGCTCGTCGTGATGGGCACGATGCCCTCCTGAATGGTCCAGCGTAACGCGATCTCCGTATCGGTGACGCCGTACTTCTCGGCTAATTTTGTATACACCAGGCCGAGCGGGCCCGGCGCGCCCTTGGTTAGTGGAATCAGCGGGCGGTACGCGGCCCCGGTAATGCCATGCTTCTTGTTGAAGGCGATCAGCTCAGGCCGCGGTTAGTGGGGGTGGTGCTCGAGCTGGTTGACGGCAGGCACGATCTTGGCCGTGGCCAGCACGGCCTCCAGGTAGACAGCAGGGCTTCAGGAAGCGCATGAGGCGCTGGCCGTCGAGCATGCGCTTAGTGTCGAGGTCGGGGGCGCCGGGGTTTTAGACTCTGTTGTTTCAGTCGGCCAGACGAAGGGGTGAATGTGAAAGGGAGACTTTTTGCCGCCGCGGCCGCATGGTAACGCCAGGCCACCGGCAGGGGCTGCGCACCCCGTAAACGTCTCCAGCGCGCCGATGGCTAGCCAGTGCCTGTCTGAAGGATGAAAAGATCGGCCAGACGCAAAGGCGGTGGGAAAGACAAGAAAGGCGACTTCACTTTTTAAGATATCTTTTAATAAAAATAAAATCCAATCAGTTTCTTTTCGTCTTCAAATAATAAACTCTGCTAATTTACAAGTTATGATTATCAACCATTTTAAGATGCGGCATTTCGTAGTGCTTCGACGCGTGCACCAGCCACCACACACTAATAAGGATAACGATGCCGACAATAATAACGCAGTTGTAGTTCATTGTTGTAGAGTCGAAAGGTAACGCGGGGGCTAGAAGGGCACTTGTTAGTGATGGATCCAGAAGCTGTAAATTCAGGGGAAAAACAAAGAAATCAAGACTCACGGAAGCAAAAGAAAATGGCAAACAGGCCGATAAATAGAACGGCCAAGAAGTTCACAACAAATCCAAACCGCCCGAGGTGGTAAGGCCCTGGTGCAAAGTACCGGCGGCCGGCGAGCAGGTTCGCGGAAAAAGGGACGGCATAGGAGATCGAGTTCAAAATAATAAAGGACCCGGTCAGGTTAGTGAAGCCGACGGAGCTGCCAATTGGAATGGCGCCAAGCGCCGAGACGACGATGCCAACAAAGACCGTCGACTCGATAGGACAGCTGAGCTGGGCGTGGACGCGGGAGAAAACGCCAGAAAAGGGGACGGCGCTGTCGCGGGCAAGAGCCCAGTAGGCGCGCGTGGCCGTCAAGACGGTGCCAGTGACACCGCAAAACAGTGACAAAAAGATGATGAGGAGTAAACCAAACGTGGCACCGGCGCTGTTTGTGGCCTGCTGGTAGATGACAGCGAGGGGGAACGTATTGACACCACCCTGGAGCACGGAAATGTCGCTGATAGAATAGCCGAGCACTATGGCAAAGCAGAAAGCCGACAAAAAGCCGAGACCGATTTGTAGCATAATGCCACGGGGCACGTTTCGGCGTGGGTCGCGGACCTCCTCGGCCATGTGACTAATCGAATCGGGCGTTCCAATGGTAAACGCGCCGCTGAGCACACCCGTCAGAAACGCCACGCCGCCCGACCAGCCCGTCGCATTGTTCTCCGTAAATGAGCCCCACACAAAATGGCTGGATGCGTGCTGCCGGGGCATGACGGCCAGCGTGATAATCGTGGCCAGCCCGCCGACGAGGACAAGAACCATGCCAGCGCTCTGGGTATGGGGTACAAGGCCATTAGCAAACAAGACGCAGGAGGTTGTGAGCCAAAGCACGCCGAGGTAAGCGACGTAGATATGCCATGCCTGGCTTTCAAAGTCCGGGTGGTAGGTGGCGTAGAGCTGGATGACCGTGTTGGCGGAGACTTGTACGAGCGACGCGAGGCCGAACAGCCAGGCGGCAAAGTTAATCCAGCCCGTAAAGAAGCCCACCACACGGCCGTAGCGCGGGCCGGCAACCATGGTAGCCCAGTGGTAGACACCTCCGGACGAGGGCATGGCAGACGCGAGCTCGGCAAGGCTGAGGCCGATAAACGTATAGTAGAACACAGCGACCATGAGGCCGTACAAAATGCCAGGAATTCCGCCATTCACTACGAGAGGGAGGGAGACATTAATAAAAATACTTAAGTGACGAGAGGGGACAGAAGAGGCACTCACAAATAGAGACGGAAATGGACGACCCGAGAACGACCCACGCATTGTCGATAGTAATGGCAGCGCCTGCCACACGCAGCAGACCGTACTGCCGCTTCAATTGGTCCGGGTGGCCTGAGGCGTTCACTTCACCGTCGAAGTCCGCCGGGTCAAGTACCGTACCGACGGCCTCGTCCACCTCGCGTGGCATACCGTCGCTGCTCTTGGGTTCCTCCGCGAAGCTCATGGTGGGAGTGTATAAACAGGCGCTGTTGATGCTCTTGAAAATGGAGAAACGCTGAAAGAAAAGATAGCGGTCGGATGTGCGTATTTGTATCCGTGTGCCACATGGAGCATGTAGCATGTTGCACGGGCCCAATCCTCTTATCACGGACCCGGACGATACTATGTCCCACGCTAAAGGGCGTGGCAGACCTCGATGGTGCATCGCATGGCGTGTGAATCGAGATAGGCAGCCTGACACGGAAGAATTTTTTGAGGAGTGAGGCTGGTTGAAGGAATCATTCTTTTCTCTTGCGTATCTCAAGGAAGGGCGATCGTATCTTGGCTTGTCGCGTAATGATTGCACCCACGCACACAAAAGTGCCTCAGACCACAGACACAAAATAAAACGGAACAAAAATACCCGCATCCTGCACTTAGATGGTAGATAAGCATCCGCCGATAGCCGTTTCCCAAAAGGGCAGCTTAGGCGCCACGCTCTGATTGGTTCGCGTGTAAGTGCGATGACAGGGGCAGTCTTACAAGGGTTGCATCTAGCATCCTCTACGGTTTGTGATTGTTTTGCGGTTTTGTCTTATCATCTCCAGTTCGTCACCGTATCGGATTTTTGGACCATTATCCGGCATTGTTTGACCTACTCCAACCTTAAAGAAAATCACAATCTATCGCCACCGTTGAGTGTGATACGAACTCCTTGTTTACGCCAGTTCGCCTTCTGTACGCGGTGGAAAGAAATCGTAGAAAGGAAAAAGACAAAATAATGTGAATAGAATATATATCAAAGTAGACGCCACAGCTGTGGCACCCAATTATACATTCCCGCCGACTGTGCGCACCGTTACTATACCGCCATCCTCCAACCGGTCAAAGGCCCGACGCACCTCAGCCGGCCAGTTGCTCCTGCCAACCAGAAACCACTCAAGCAATCCGACCAAAAACAGGGCAACACACTGGCCAAACCACAGACCAGCAAGACCCCAGCCGTTGAAGGCCAAATAAATGCCGGCTGGGAGGGCAGCGCCATAGTAGCTGACCAAGTTGACTACAGCGCCGACCCACTGCCGACCCATACCTCGCAGAGCACCACCGCAGCTGCCGTTCAGTCCATCTGCAATCTGGAAGAGAGCGACATAGGGCATAACAGCAGAAACAAGAGAGATCACGTCAGCATCGTCAGTAAACATACGGCCAACGAGGCGCCGACCGGCCATCAGCGCCACTAAGAGCAGTGTACCGATGACGACAGATAGAATGGCTGCCGCGTGGGCTGACCGGGCTGCACCGGTAGCGTCTTGTGCACCGAGTAGATTGCCGATGCGGGAGGACACGGCCACGCCGAGGCCAAAGGGAATGGTGTTGATGACTTGGTCCAGTGTCATGATGACCGACTGCGCGGCGAGAGGGCGTGTGCCGAGACGGCCGGCGGCAAGGGCAACAATCTCAAAGGCCCACCACTCGGAGCCGACGTGAACAACGCCGAGCAGAGCGAGCCGGGAAAAGGAGGCAATGCCGTTGCTAGCAGCGCGACGCAGAGCTATACCGGGCCAAGCGGCGCGGCCGCGGTGGTCGGCGCTGGCAGTATAGGCGGTGAGAAGCAGAAATGAACTCCAGTAGGCGATGCCAGTTGCTATCGGGGCGCCGTCAAGCCCGAGTCCCACACTGTACACCAAGACGTACTGTAGCACGGCGTTAAGAGGTGCTGTGATCAACAAAACGTAGGTCCCCGCGTTGTACAGCCCCTGAGCCTGGAGAAATTTCTTGAGACACTCAAACCAGACATAGCCGAGGCCACCGGGCGTGAGCAGCCGCAGGAACCGTGCACTCTGGGCAGCAATCACCGGGTCCTGGCCGAGGGCGTCGAACAGAGGCCGAGCGCCTATGCACCAGACGAGAGCCACGACTCCGTAGAACCCTGTGAGCACCAGAATTCCGCGCTGCAGGAGCACGCCCAGACTGCCCCTGTCGGTCGTGCCGGTGAAGCTGCTGGCGGCCAGCGTGTCAATGGCCGTTGTGCCACCGAGCGCGACGAGCCAGCCCGAGGCCATTGCAAACATATAAGAAAACGCGGCCGTGGCTAGAGCTTCAGGTGACAGTCCGCCAACGACGAGGACGGACACGGTCTGCAGGCTGTTCTGCAGCATGTAGGCGAATATAACGGGAAGAGAGGCTTTGGCGAGCAGCGCCATTTCGGCGATCCAGACGCCGGTGCCAGCTGAGAGAGACATCCGGCGAGGCCCTGGCTGGCCACCCAGCAGAGCGGATCGTTCGTCGGGCATAATGGGTGTCGTAGGGGATAGGCGAGTGTGTTGTTGGGACGGTGGGCTGTACGTGTGAGAACAGTAATGATGATTTTGGCACGTTGGCAACTGGCCAGCCTTTATGACATTCAGATGTTGTGCTGTTGCTAACCGCAAGACGGAAGACACCAAAATAAACATTCAAAAGAAACTGATAATACCAGGAAGTGAAAATCAGGATCCGGTAAAGAAATCAAAGTAGCATATCAGGTGGCTGGCCGGACTGCTATCTCTGCGGCGAACAGACAGCACTTTCCGGTTTACGACGTACGGAGTTGCCACATGCATCCTGCCCAGTCTATCCACTAGTTCTAATGTGGGCAAGTTGGCGCCACTAAGGCACGTCGATAAGCAGGCCACTCCCGTGCGTGCCTGGGGCATTGTCGCGCGTCGGGGCACTCACAGCCATATCCGACCCACTTACCGAAATAGGCAACTTAGCCACCATGACCCAGTTGGCACCCGATGAAGTCAACGGACGCTGACCGTGCGACTGTCCATTCGGTGTCGTCGGTTTCCATAGCCGTATTGGGCAACTTAGGCGCTTCTTGATGAGTGGGCAACGAGCGTCATACCACCCATACCACCCAAGGCGGGGTCTCTCCGTTAACAAATCACGTCTGGCTACCGCCGAGCAGAGGCAAGATATAAACTGGCCTGGCCGTGCCTGAGACGAAGGAGAGCAATCATATGCGCCATCTTCCTTTTTCCGGGTCACGCTCATTCTTCCCATTTCTTCTTACACGCAATGCATACTCCCACCGTCCTCACTACGCTCTTCGCAGCCGCGGTGGCCGCACACGGCGACCATGGCAATCACCAGACGCCCATAGAGGGCCCGCTGCAGTCGCTGTGGTACAACCGCCTGCCGGGCGACGGCGGCACGCAGGCCGACTCGGTGTTTTCGGGCATCACAACCTTTGGTCGGCTGCCGTACCAGCCGTGCCTTGCACACAGCGGCATCCAGTACGACATTGCGTTCTTGGGCGCGCCTTTTGACACGGGCACATCGTACCGGCCGGGCGCGCGGTTCGGCCCGTCAGGTATCCGGCAGGGGTCTCGCCGGCTGAATCTGTACGGTGGATACAACGTGCCCCTGGCCACCAATCCATTCAACAGCTGGGCCACCGTGCTTGACTGCGGTGATATTCCCGTCACGTCGTACGACAATACGTATGCGCTGCACCAGATTGAGGAGGGCCACCATGCGCTGTTGAGCCGGCCCCCGGCCACGGCCGCCAAAGCTGCTGGACCGGCGCTCGGTGGCCGCACGCTTCCGCGCATCATCACGCTGGGTGGTGACCACACCATCACGTTGCCGCTGCTGCGGTCTATCAACAGGGCCTACGGGCCGGTTAGCGTGATCCACTTTGACAGCCACCTGGACACATGGCGGCCCAAGGTCTTTGGCGGGTCGCCGTCCGAGGTGGCGGCCATCAACCACGGCACGTACTTTTGGCACGCATCACAAGAGGGCCTGCTGCGCAACGACAGCAACATCCACGCCGGCATCCGAACGACTCTGAGCGGGCCGAGTGACTACGACAACGACGGCTACTGCGGCTTCGAGATCGTTGAGGCGCGCGAGATTGACACCATCGGCACCGAGGGCATAATCAAGCGCATCTTGGAGCGAGTCGGCACCAAAAATCCTGTGTATTTGTCTATCGATATTGACACACTCGACCCCGCCTTCGCCCCTGCCACCGGCACGCCCGAGACCGGCGGCTGGTCGACGCGCGAGCTACGCACGATCCTGCGCGGCCTCGAGGACCTCAACCTCATTGCGGCCGACATTGTCGAAGTGGCGGTACGTACTTTGGACTCTTTACAACGGAAACTGTCAACCAGGCTGGACATCGCTAACGCAATCTGCTTCCTTGCTTCCTTCGCTCTTCTAGCCCGCCTATGACACCAACGCCGAGCACACCACCATGGCCGCCGCCGACGTGCTGTACGAGGTGATGAGCATCATGGTCAAGAAGGGCCCTCTGAGCAAGATGATTCCTGCCGGGGAGCTGTGAAAGAAAAGAAGGAGTTTCAAGAAAGAGAGGATGGTAGCAACAGCAGCATGACATTGGGCAGGAACGGGACAACGTGGGATGATGAGCCATATGCCCGAATGCACAGAACGCACAGAATGAACAGGGAGCACAGGCGCATATTGATAGGATCAGATATTTTAGCACAAGTAGAAGGAAATCGTGACCCCTTGTGTCATTGTCTCAGTGGCACGTGTCATCATGTAATCATATTATCATTACCCAATCTTTTCTCCCATTGTGTCAAAACAGGATAATGTTGTAATTTAACTCGCCTGTGTATCGTTAGCCAAAAGCCGCAACAGTACCTAAAAAGGCCGAAGACGTACCTAGCAGTGGCTCGGCACAAAGTCTCCCGTCGGTATCCCCCGTGCGTGTACGCAGCCACCAAATGTCCTCGAGCGCCCGGCGCAACAGCTGCACATGCCGCGAGCCAATGCTTGCCGCAAACGCCTCCAGCGCTGCGTGAACCCAGGACTGCATCGCGGGCGTGTACACCTCGCAGCCCGCGGTGAACAGCGGCAGCGCCATCGCCACCCAGGCGCTGCACGGCGTCCCCTGAGTCATTTGGCCGGCCATATGCCTAATCTGCATGACAGCCTGCTGGATGAGCGGCGTCCGTGATGGCAGCCGGTACAGCCGGCGGTAGACGTGAATGAGCGTGGCTTGCTGGAAGCAGCCGTGACAGAGGGAAAACTCGCGGGCAGCTGCGGCTGTGAGAGCCGGTTCGGGAATGTGGACAACACGAGGTGGGGACAATTTCTCTGTGGTAGGCGCCAGGTCGTCCTGCACAAGAGCCTGTGCTTCGGCTCGAGCGAGGAGGTTGTTGGCGCAGATGCGTACATCATCTGTGAGGTGTGGGGTGGACAGTGTGCTGTCGTGATCGTTGTTGATGTTCAAGATATCGGCAGGCGGCAGCTTGCATGCAAGCTCCTCCACTTGCTGCAATATATCGAGGAGCTCCTCGCTGTAGCCGAGAAAGCCATCGATCCGTGGCAAGCCAGTGGATCTCGGAGTCAGCTGGGCTGTGTTTATTGCGTAAACGTCGACTGTGTTGGCGAAGAGGATGTCATTGTCGTCTCGATTCCTTGGCTCGGCCATTTCCATCGTCTCCACTGCCTCACTCTCGGCAACTTCGCCGACGTGACGTCGTCGTGCCACGTGGGGGAGTGTTTGCAACGACCGGTACAGCTGATGCAGGTGGCCCATGGCGGAGCGTGAAGAGGACGGCGTAGACGTGTCGCTCTGTCCGCGCGTCACAAACGCATTCAAAGCCTGTGCGCCTCCAAGCAGCGCCTCAATACCCTGCAGGTGGATGCGCCACGAGGAGGACGACGACGACGTCAACGACGATGATAGTGAGTCATCTGCGGCAAAGACGTCTGCCAAGCACCACAACAAGCACGTCGCCACCAGGTTGCTGTTGTCACTGTCGTAAATGCCGTCGGTCGCTGTGTTGTTTTTCAGAGCCTGCCGCAGCAATGCCAGGCCCGACGTCTGCAGGTGCTGCATCACACGCGGCAGACCGACCCCGCCGACGTCCGACAGTCCCCGCGACGCCAGGCCCGTGGCTGCCAATGCGAGTCCGGCCGATAATAGATGGGGCGCGTGTAGCATGGCCGGTACAAGGCCCTGGGCGAGGTCGTGGTGGATGGCCGGATGGACCGACAGGGAGGCGAGCACATCGCGCGCAAAGTAGTCCAGAAGATGTTGGTACGGCGGGGCGAGGGGGACGCCGTTGGGCAGCCGCACGAGGACTAGCGGGCCGACAGGCGATATGACGGTGTGATCGTTGTCATCTCCGGTGTTGTCGTTTTGGTCTCGTTGATTGTGGACGGTTCGTCGTGCGGATAGTTGGGGCCCTCTCCGACCGGCCCTATGCTCTGAAAAGGTCGATGGTCCTCTGACGATATTGAGTGTATACCGACAGTCCCGGTGAGCACCCATGCACGGCCCGCACACCGGCTTGGTCTCGTCGCACTTGCGCCGCCGTCTCCGGCACTCTTCACATCCCATTCGAGAACGCGCGGTTGGCATTGTGGAAGAAAACGGGGAGGATAGCAAAAGAGGAGTGGGCACCTTATGGGACGCGTGTCGTCAGCCAAATCGTGCAGGAAAGACGGAAATACCGCAAAGGACGATCACGATCCATTGGCCTGGTGTTTTGTCCCATGCTGACCGTTGCACTGTCCGCATTGTACGTTCGCTCTGTGCTGATGTTCTGTTATCTTGACGGATCTGGGCGCAGAGATAAGCAACGCAAGTCTATTGGCCTGAATGACGACGTGGAGGCACAAGACGAAGTGGGGGCACTGTTTATCGCTCGCTTAATAATTATCGCTCGAGTATTTACGGAGTCTATCGACGGGGGGGGGGGGGGGGGGGGGGGGGTAAAACCCCGCCCGGCTACCCGCGTGAAGGGGCCGGTAACAACCACCCCCGGGGACGTCCAAAACCCACCCGAAAAAAAAA
>JADHKS010000037.1:0-221999 GCA_019925295.1 Sporothrix pseudoabietina | reverse complement strand
CAACGGCTGGGCTAATATTGCCCAGCCGTTGAAAGAGGGCAAACTCACAGAGATACACATTTAGTCAGAGGAGCGGGCGAGAGTCGGTGCCGCAGCTGCTCGTACACAGTAGGAGCTCGTGGCTTGCCGCTTTGGCAGTAGGATATTTCGCCTGCCGTACAGTGTGTGTCTGTAATACGTCGGACATCTTTCTCTCTTCCTCCCTGCCCGTGCGGCTGCCTAGTCGCCGCGCCGGGGCAGGCACTCGGCACACTCTCGCACTCTCGCACTCTCGCACTCTCACAGACGACTAGCAGAAAGATACCGTACAAATTATAGTAACAGAGTACGGCGTGGAAGCAAAAATACAACAAAAATACAGGCGTCGATTTCTAATATACAGAGGCGAGCCTGTCTTCTAGCCTGGGTCGAACCGCTAAGAGGGAAGCACTGTTCCGCAAGCAGCAACAAAGCTCCGGCTCCGGTCCACAGACTGGTTGAGGAACATCTGGATGCGCACAAATTCATATTGTCCGCGATGTACCTCACTTACTTTGCGCCGTAAAAGACTCGCTAGGCGTTTAACCGATCGAGCACGTTGTGACTGGCCAGAGACTACTAAGTCAGGTGCATATTGCGGCACACTGGTGCACGCTACTCTTCCAGCGGTCTTTATTCACTCTTTTCTCTCTCTTTTTTTGGGCATGTGCAAGCTGTTGGGCTCTACCCGTAGAAAAGAAGTACGTCTTTTACACAGGTGTGACTATCTGTTTTCGTGTACTTTACTGACGCAGCTGCCTTTGGCTGCCGTTGCTTCTATTCACTTAGAGCATATCATAATGCTCTGTTTTCGGAGTCGACATCCGCTTACTTGCAATAACGCGATTTCAAGCTCTTTGTAAAAACAACAGACATCGCGCCAACAGCACCGTCAACAGCACCGTTCAACGCAAAGACGTCTGAAGGGATATACTGCGTACTATTGTGCGCGATTGTACGTTTTCCGGGCTGTTTTCGGACATTGGCAGGACAAGGTTTGCTGCAACAGGTGCCGATGCCGTTCGATCATCAGGCACAAACTCTTTTGCGTATCATCTCATAACCAAAAAGGGCAAGTAAAGAAGACACTGTGTAAGATGTACCGTGCGAAACATGTGAATTCACCGTCTTCAGCCCCAGTCACCGAATGGACTGTGTGTTGTTTTCTTGTGATCAACAACAACGGATCGAGCATCGAAAACGTAAAAACACGTAAAACAAAACCATCCTTGCAAGAAAACAACAGATGGTCGGTTTGAACAGCCGATCTCCACGTCGTTGACGTCCATCAGAAGGTCCAGACCATCTGATCACCGTTTTGTTGTTGTTCTTTTCTGTCTTTTTTTCTGGGTCCTTTTCCTGTTTCCGCCCCTCCACCCCTGTCGAAAGAGCCGTCTCGCTGTCGCAGTTCAGCCATGTCTGGGCACTTTTTTGGCCTCGATGTGGCTTGTTTCCATTCGCTCAGTGCCAACGCACTTTACGACTCTTATTGGCTATTTGATTGCGTCCCACTCGCACGCGAACACTTTTCTTGAGCTTCCGCTTCCTTCTGTTCCGTTTCTTTTTTGTCTTGTTCGCCCCGGGACCTGCATATGCACGGCGATGGAGCATGTCCCAGTCAGAATTTTCACTTTTCAGGCGCTCTCCTTGGTCGTATTGTCGTTTTACTGGGAGTCAAGTCAGTAGTCAAGTCAGCAGTCGGTGGACTCGGGTCGCATTCCTGCTCCCACGAGCCGCCTGTATGTTTATGTACTTTGCCGTGTCTGCTTCCCTGTTTCCCGTTCACTCCCACCATCCTTCCCACGCAGCCATGATATTGTAGCTTGTGCCTGGTGTCTGGCATGGTACGTTCGTATATCCAACTTTCTTCTGGCCTCTTACACAGCAAGTGCCCAAATCCCGCGTCTGGATCTGGTCCTTGAGGTGTCTTCTCCCACCCATTCTTACATTTTTGCCCAATTGCAAAAATACCGCTGCAGGCATCATAGGATCCTTCTATGCGTGTTGTATCTTATTTTGCCTTTTTTACACACATCGCCTCGGTGTGTATCTGAACATACTGAGCAGTATCTTGATGCCCGAGGTCTGTGTTTGCTGCGAAAAGACACAACCCAGAAAGGGAAAGAGGCCACACACAGTCACTACTTTGGCCAATAGAGTAACAATAGTTGTAAAGAGTGGGTACTGAGAACTGCGCAAAAAAAATCGCTCGCTGAAACCTCCAAAACAGTCACCGATTTACTGCTTTTCACTGTGTTGTGTGCCTCTTTTGCTCGGTTGTAGGCTTCTGGACCGCTATACTCCACTATAAAGTAGCCACTCACCCACTGAAAAGAAGAAAAATCCTTCCATCCACAGAAGGCAAACAACCAGAAATGGCTGGTGATGAGCACTAAAAGTGCTGCTTCTCCATCAGACTCCACCGCATGGAAGCCATTAATACTGCTAACATTGAGAAGAAAAACGAAAACACTTTCCTTTTCAGCAAACTTTCCGGCAAAAGACAGCCACTGTGCTGGTGGATGGAGTAAAGTATCTTTTTGCGCTAAATACGCTATCAGCGCTACATTCATGCGCTATAACTATGCGCTACAAGAGCACTACTATACGCTATAAACGCTATGGACGCTACAGCGGCCGGACTAGCTCTTGCATCGCAATAGCGAAGGAAAGAGTAGAAAAAACACCCTCTAATACTGTGTAAACACCTTTTGTTTTTGGAGGGAAAAGACAAAAACAACGCAGTTGAGGCAGTCACGACCAGTCTAGCGTATGAATGATAGCGTTTTGTTAGGGCAGAAGAGACGGAAAGACGGCTGTCTCTGCCTCTACGAGAGTCCTGGAGGATTTTTGATTGCCTACTCGGTCCAGCAAAGCACTTGGCAGACCCAATATATGCAGGGCGCGAAAACTCTGCAGTGACTGCGACCGCTATTGGGTGTCACCTGTTCCACTGTGTTTCTCGGCTGGCTCACTGCGAGAGATGCTGGAGCTACTAGTATCTAGTCCATATGGCGGCCGGTGGTAGAGGCAGATTCACTTGTCATGTAAAGCACATACTGCCGAGATATGCTTCTTTCTTCTCGTCAGATGCCAAAAAGTTTTCTTTGAAGGATGATCTCTCGGCTCTCTTAGGCAAACCGTCTAAACATCTAGGCATACAATGAACTCGTCCTCTTTCTAGCATAGAGGCAAACGGGTTGTCGGGACAAAACAGAAGAGAGTTCGTTCGGGAAGCTGTTCCGCCTTCCGCGTTCCCGCGAAGAATACAACGAGTATCTTACCTCGTACGGATCGTTCTGGTCATGTTTCCTTGCCCCTTTGGCAGATATTGCTCAAAGTACACCGACCCCGTCTCGCCGCCTGGGCAATGTGACTTGACGAGACTTGCCGTCTTCCATCTGTCCATAAGCCTAGAGGACCATGAGTTTTTGGTGAATATGCAGGTGCCAGCGAATATCACACTTGAAGTTTTCTCTCTGGGTTATTTCATTTTCTCATCACTTGACGCTCAAAGTTCTGTCCACGACAGACTGCAGGGGTCTCGCACCAAACCGCAACTTTGTGCAAGTGGCGCATTCCGGGTTGTGTCGTGGGGCACTCCGTCCACTTCTTCTGCGCACATATCACTTACACCGGTCGCAACCTTTTCGAGCTTCCCAAAGAAGATACACGTATTCCATTGCAGACAGCCGTTTGACGTTTCTTTGTTCGCAAACTGCCTCCATGACAACATCCCGCAATAGTGGAAGAGGCCGAACAACCAACATCCCGTCCGCAAGCGCTGGCACGGAGGCAAGCAAAGCCACGTTTGCGCGTGCTTGACACTCTGAACCCTTGAAAAAAGGAAGGAAAGAAAAAAGAAAAGAAAAAAAAAACATGTGCGCAAAGGCGCCAGAAGCGTGAAAGGGTTTGAGTGCGCCGTTACCGGTCTGCCGGCTGGGACGTTGGAAGCGCTAGTCCTAAACGGGAATGTCTATAGAAGCATTTGTCGCAAACACTGTCCTCATACTGTATTTTCCACTAGCGCCAGCCGCTTGTAGGCACCAAGCTGTCGCTAATGCGGCCAAATTCGCACGTCTTGCGCCGGACCTGGGGCCCGCTAGTAGCGAGTAAGACTCTGCACTGTGTCGTCTAGGCTTTTTCTCTTCCTCCTTCTCGCGCTATCACAGTTTTCTCATGCTCACCCTCTCGCCGCCTTCTTCGTTTTGCCTCTTTGAACTTCTAGACACTCCTGTCCGCTCCTGTCCGCTCCTTTCTAGCCCTTCTAGAGCCCGGCCACATGTGCTAGATTTCTAACGGGCAACGGGCAACGTTCCCCAGAGGGCAAAAGAGCGAGAAAGAGCTAAATCGTAGCCGGAGGGTCAATTATTCGCAAATATTTGCAAAGTATTCCAGGCTTGCAACGGAGACAATACCCAATGCGTCGTTCTATCCTTCTGTATACCAGCGAAGACGACGCCGGCCCAGGCACCGTCTCAGGGCCGTGCACGCTTGCCTCCGCGTTTCTGCGTTTTCCCTTTTTACCTAGAGGCCCGTTGGTGGCGTGCCTCGTGCTTGACGCCTCGTGGTCTCCCTTCCCTTCTTCCCGTTCTTTGGCCTTCTCTTTTTTTTTTTTTTTGCCTGCCTTCTTTCTTTCTTCCTCCCAAGACTTCGGGACCCTATGACTAGGACCTACCGTTGTCTCGTTCGCCGACCGGAAGTTGCCTCTTGCCCCTGGAAAAAAAGAAAAAAAAAAAGAAGGGGTGGAAGGGTCTCACGGGAATAGGACGTAATTAATATGCCGAGATAGTATCGCCGAGAAAACTCTGGGCGGCATGCGACGGCACATTATCTCGCCCGCGTCCTCTCCCTTGCCGTCTCCTATGACAGGACAGTCGCCGCACCCGGCACAATGTGTTGCCATGCGGTGGCCACTCTCAACGGGAGCCGGCATTCGTCGTAAGGGTTTGCTGGTACCGGTAGACTACCGTGAGGCTCTTTGGCTGTAGGCAACGGAAGGTAGAAGAGAAGATGGAAGAAGTTAGCCGTCCGGATAGAGGACAGAGGCCAAGCGGCAATGCCAAGCCGTTGATAGTTGATGCAATGGCAAATACACGGAAAACTTGTGTCAAACTAGAGTTTGCCAGACGACTAGATGCCTGGGCATCCAAGCATCCAGAACGTCGACTCCAAGTCTGACTCTGGTTTGCTTTTCTTTTCTTTTAATTTTTGATTATTCTTTGCCACGCTGTAGGACTCGCCCTGCAGTCAGAGATTTTCGTCGCCAACTTCCCTAAAGGTGGTGTGGAGGTGTCCCGAGACTCGAAAGAGTATCACAAAAGCTTCCACCATTATGGGCAAGACAAGGCGACGATGTCGTTTTTCCCTGGCCGAATAGCGGCCGGTTGGTTCTGCGAGACGGGTCCTGCATTAGCTGTTCTGTCATCGTTGCAATCAACGTTGCAACCAATAGGCCCCTTCTTCGTAGGAGCCACACAAACGACGCCGTCACAACGTGGTGGCTTGACTCCTCTTTTCGGTTTGCAGACAAACAACTCCTCTTTCGTCCAGACTGCCGTGTTAGTCGACAAAGCCCAGCTAGTCCACAGTCGGCAATATGCACGCATACTCGGCAGAAGACATCTCGGTGTCTGAGCTGCTGTTGACGGGTTTCGTAGCCCAACATTGCTGGTGCCTGGCGGGCATCCGGAACAGAACTTGAAGAAATAGCGCAAGCCGAGAGGGGAACGTAGAGAAATAACCAACCGATGATTCCGAATTGAAGCGCAATTGTCCAGCACCAATGATCATGAGGTCGGTTGCTGTACGTAGCGTATGCAGTGTACCTGCATCGTGGGCGACAAACTTCTCTCTGGCTCTCCATGTGGCGTTTTCAGGCACAAACATGCTGTGAGAGGACGGGAGGTGAGCTGTTCCTGCATGCATCTGCGTGTGTTGTCCGACAAGGTCGTCGTGGAATGGGCAGCTGGCTTACGTGCGGGCTTTCGGGCCACCGTCGTCGATTCTATTGGTGGTCCTCACTTTTTTTTCGTCAGCTGCTGTGTTTCCTTGTGTTCCTCTGTACTCCCTCGACCGCCCAGACGCTCTTTGCCCCCCCACGTGTGACTCTACTGTCATTTTCCCAGACAAACTGTTGCCGGTTTCAAGCTTGCTGCCTCACAGGGCAGAGACAATCAAATCGACGGGCGGAGTCGGCCGGACAGGTCGGGGATGTCCATGCACACAACCGAGACTCTGTAAGGCGATCGTTTGTCTTGTGTCACTTGGACACGACAGATGGAAAGCTGAGCAAGGTGGGAATGGCGAACTGGAAGCTGGATGACCTGGACAGCAGGCCGAAAGTAAGGCTGCGTACCACGCACCGACGCCCTGCCTGCGTTGGCGATATCACAGAGCGCCATCGCTGCAGCCATCCGAAGTCGAGCGGTAGCTGCCCAATGCTCTACCCACGATAGGGGACCTCCAATGCATCTGTGTGACAAACTTTGTTGCTGCTGTAGTCCTTACAGATGGGTATGCCTTGGAGGGCCCTGTTGTCGAGCTTCGTTTTGAGTGCAGACTGTCGCACGATGTTGTGTATCGTGACACGAGAAAGCCCGCCCATAGCACAGCTGTGGATAGAGACCGTTGAGTGCCTTGGATCTCACGAAAACTGGCATGCCATCTGTATCGGCAACCTGGCTTGCTACCACTGGACTTGAGAGCAACCGTGAGCAGACGTATGGCTCGGTGGCTCACGCGTGATCGGGGCTCTCAATGCGGTGCTTTGTCTCTTGATACCGGTGCCATAGTGTCTATGCCGCCGTCGGTAGGCACGTAGGTGCTATTCGCATGAAAGAGCCGTTGTCTCCGGCGGCTGGCTATGCACTCCAAATGTTTTGATCAAGCCCGTCAAAAAAGGCACCATGGCCGTTTGAAAAGAGCAACTGCAGCGCACCTTCCTTGTGGGTGCACGTCCCAAGATGATGGGGCAGTTGCGACGGACGTTGTTGCTGCCACTGCGATTCCTTTTTCCAGATGTAGAAAGAGCGAAGGCCGACCAATTGATATGGAAGGCGCTTTCCAGATCAAGGCCGGATGTCGCTTTCCAGAGTCAAGCCCTCGATTTCCTCGACTTCCCTTTCCTTCCGTATCAACTATGGATGCCGAGGCATTACACTCTCTTGCAACACCGCCCTGATAACGATGCTGTACGGCACACGATACAGATACCATACCATCCTCGATCCGACGGGTGCTCTATACACAGAAGCACTGCACCATTTGGCCCCGAGTGCGCGCACGAGGTAAGCAGACTTGCATCCGATGGCGCGCGCCATGGTCTACGACGCCCCCAAAGTCCCAGCACTTGGATGGCATTAGGAAGATACACGTCTAGATGATCCTGGCAAAGGACGATGCCGTCATGGTCCGGAGTCAACCTGTGGCAGTTGCACTTGCAAGCTCATAGTCGAGGTCAGAAGCCAGAAGCCTGGCATGGATCTATCAGCCGTTTCAGTGAGACCCAATTTGCTGATCAAGGGCACAATCACCAATATCATGTTAAGACGCATCCGCTCAAGGCATGCCCGGCTTGTCCTTCAGTCTCCTATAGGTCGACATTCCAGAAACATCGACGTCAGAGGGCCAACATCGAGTCCAATATCGATCGCATAGCCTCATAAGACCTCGGAGACGAGAGAGGCACACGCACAAGTGTGTCCTTCTCTTATCCGAAGCAAAGTCGAGAAGGCTCTAAGATCATCCGTCAACCAGCACTTGCCGGCGCAATGGCACTTCCAGGCGGGCAGCCGATGTTTAAGGGGAATGGCCTCTGCCGGTTCTGTTTTCCATCATGTGCCTTTCAGCATGGTGGCACGGTCTTTGGCTGTAAGAGCCGCCATCACCTGAAAGTGAGGTCCTTGTGCTCCTCGCTTTATGTCCATGGCTATTGGGATTTCTCCGACCGAAATTCTCGTGTTCATCTGCCATTCTGCAGCACTCGATGGCACATCCGACATTGCTCCTATCCGTTCTCGACAACTCTGTCGATATTCTGCCTCCAATTCCACCATATCCATGTCATATTCTCTGTGACGAGTTGATACGACAAAGGCATCCCCTTCCGGCTCGGCGGATTATCAACGTTTCTTTGCGCATCCTCTGGTCGGACGACACACAGGCATCGGCGCTATCAGAACCAAATCAGGCACATCAATATCAAGGACAGCACTTGCTGCCTATATCAAACCCGGGGCGTGCGCAGAACGCTTTTGCCGCAACGAATCAAAAAAAGTTGACAGTGGGCAACTCAACATCTTTCCCAGTCTCGCCCAGCAAGAAAAACTAGCAATATCGTTCTTGTACACACACAGCTGGCGGGGTTTGCATCTAGAACATGGAAGAATCTAGAAAGGGGAGCAAGCTGCTACTGCAACTCGTATTCTGCCCCTCATCCGATATATGTTCAACTTCCTCGATCTCCTTTGCGCTGGTACCCTTTTGCCATCTCGTATGGACGTCGACCGATTTCAGTCCAACAGCCGACTTCGCCTCTGCTGCGAGCGTCTGTTCGTATGGCCGCCACACTTGCATATCTTGTACTCTGGTACAGAATCCTGATCAGACGCTCACTTGAGCCTGAAGCGAAAAACTCGAAAACGTTTCCAACATCAGCACAACCTTGGACTGTTGTTGTTGTCGTCTGTCGAAATATAAACTCACGTGATTTTCTTCAGTCCAACTCTGATAGACAGATTTCCGCCTGAAGATCAAAGAAGACGAAAGAATTTTGCACATAGCGTCCGGAACATCAGCCGTATTGTTCGGGAACCGGCCTCGCCTAACCCAGGAGTGGGAGGTCAGTCGCACAGGTGATCATCGCTCACAAAAGAACTTAAAGAACCTAAAGAGCGCAGAAGTCAGAGCTTCTTCCGGGAAAACAAAGAAAAAAAACGTTCCCTTCTTCCTCGTCTGTCCGTCACCTGTAGCCCAACGATGTGAGATTTCTTTAACACTGAAGCTTTGTGTTTGTCAACCGCTTGTCCACCAATTTTTTTTCTATTTCTCCCTTGTTTTGTTCCTTTCTTCTTCTTTCTTCTTTTTCTTCTTCTTCTCTCCCTCGCTGCCTTCTTTCTCTCATGTTTTGCTCTGCTTTCTTGTCTTGCGGTCCGGAGCGGCTTTGTTCCCAGCTCCACCGGTTCATGCTTTTCTTCGCCAATGCCATTAGTCACTGGCGATATCCAAAACTAAAGTAGGTGGGTCAAAGTCTAGCTCGTATCCGTGCGGCTCAAATGCCTCTCTATCTCTCCACCGGCTCGCCCTCAACTTTCCCCCGGAGAAAGACGACTCTGAGGTGGATGGGGGAAGAAACCTGCTTGTAGGTGTATGCAACTAGTCCATATCCGGCGGGCCCTCACTGCCGTTGACTTGTCTGTAAGGGCTCATGTCGTTATCGTGGGAGTGGCTGTCGCATCGTAGCTCTTTGAGTATCCATATCGAAGCTCCATAAGGAGGATCCATATGGGTGCATAGATGCTTATTGTTCCCAGGATGGTAAGTGGCTTGGAAAGCTTTCACGGCAGCCTGGCCAAGTCGACTTACAATGACGTTTATAAAATAAAACAAATAGGGACAGAACCCTTGAGACGACAGAGCCAACCAGGGACACTATGCGACGGTGAAGTAGTATGATGCCAGGCCCCGGGCCGGCCACTGGCGGCAGGGTAGGGCAAGATAGCAAGATGCAGTGTGCCAACGGCACATCAGCAGTGCATAGACGGTGCATTAACGGAGCAACGGTCTCTACCACAAGCTGTCTATCGTGCCGATTTTCAGGCGGCGTCCGACGCACAGAGAGAAGTACAGGGCAGCGGCAACGTCGTAACGGCGCTCAAAAGCCCTTGACGGTCTGCTTGACGGCTGATTTCTTCTCTTCCAGGGCAGAACGGCTACAAGGGCTAGGCAGAGGCGAACCAGCCCACTACACCCCCCATACTGCCTAGAAAATCCGAATGAGCCGTTTCTTTGGCGTTCTGTTTCTTCTTCCTTCAAGAAAGCCAGGCGGAAACCCGATGGAAACAAGTGAAATAGATCCTTGGTCAGGCTTGTCAGCTTACTCGCTGCAAGTCACTAGAATATACGTTCGTAGAGACGAGAGACCCTCAAGAGCTACCAGAGAGGCCGGCCATGTTTCTGCATAACCAGATGTCCCGAAAGCATGAGAGACAAAAGTGAGTGAGACAATGGGCCTTTGTTCAAGACAAAGGCATGGTAAGCCAAGAGATCGCGGCACTGGCGAATCATATCACACCAAACCCGTGTAAGTGGGGCTGGTGGATCCGATGTCTTTTGTTGTTTTCGGCGAATGTTCGAATGGCTTTCTCGTCGGAGCTCTTGTCTCTTTGTTCCGCCTGCGAGCGCTGGAATTCGGTATGATGTAGTTTGTTGTATATTTATTTACTTTTTCCATTTTTTTTCTCGTTCAGTTTCCCAGCTCGGCAAAAAGTAGAAGCAGATCCTAGTGAAGCTTACACAGTTGTGTGTTGCTCTTTCCTTTCCAGTAAAGTTTTTTTTCTTCAGCGCCGAGGTCAACCAGGGAGAGAGCACAGAGTGGAAAGAAGGAAACAGCAGGCTTCAAATCCTTCCTTGCCCAGTAGGATGACGAGGAAGGAAAGACCGCAAGCGCAATGCATGCATGCTGTTTGTGAGATCCCGTTAGACAAGCCATCCCCGCCAGCTCCTCCAGCCGTAAGTTTGATCCTTCAACTCCATGGTCTTTTTTGTTTCCTCTGAAAACAGCGAGGACATGTAATTGCAAGACCTGCCGTATCTTTCCACAATTGCAGCGGGTACTGGGCAAGAAGAGAAAAAAAAATACGAAGGCGGCCGCCTTTTTGTTGCGGGCAATCGTTCGTGCCTTCTGTGTGAAGCGAAAAAACTAGTATATGGGGCACACCACAAAGTAAAGAAACTAGGAAGGTGCGCGATGCGAAAGTACCAAATATGGGCAACATCCACACTACCAAGCCTCACCAACCTCGCGCCACTTCCCTCTACTTTGTACTCTCCGTCTCCCTTACACACACTAGTATGCTAGATCGAGCGCTCGACAAATAGCAGCCGGCATGTTTTGCGCAAAATCTCTGCGCTCCTCGTATCGAGCGTTTTTTGCCCTATTTTCGACGGGCAGCCCAGATACGTTGGAAGCCGAGCACGTCAGGCGCAGGAACAAGACGGCGTTGTCAGATAGGGACCAAAAGGACCCTATGAGCGGCTGTTCCCCCCTTCTATTGACTGAAGCCCGCCGTAAAAGACACTCCTGCCTGCTCTAGTCAGGGCAACTCTTGTTGCGGCGCAAACTGGGAAGGGGCGAGCGCAAAAGTTGCTTTGCATCTCGGTGCTTCCTGCCTGGTCTTGCCCACTCCCCCTTCATGGTCGTTCTTTCCCTCCCTGTTTTTCTTTGTTCTCATTGTGCACTTATCTCTCTGATCGCATAATCACGGCATTTTTCACCGTATTCTCTCAATTTTCGCCAGCCTCTTTTCTTTCTTTCTCCTTGCCATCCCTTGAACTAAACATGCGTCAAAGTACTTTGCTTGCTGCTGCGTTCGTTATTTTTAGATTGTTTACGGTTATCGTTATCGTTGGCTGTTGTGATAGTCGCACTTTCCTCTTTCGGCTATTACACGCTCACGGAGCTTTTTTTTTTTTTAAAAAAAAAAAAAAATTTCGCTCTCACGCTGTCTCAATTGACGCCACAGTGTCTCGCAACCTTAACGGAAAGGCTCAATTGAAACGAAACTGGCTCAAACCCGCGATGATTCGTTTCGAGGTCCTGAGACACGGATTAAAGAGCAGAGAACAATGGGCAACGGACGATACGAAGCAAAACAAAGAGTTGACTACAAATAATCGTGTTTTGAGGAAGGCGCCGCTGAGTAAGGCGGGAAGCAGTGACCACTCGGGCTTGGTGGAAGGCACAGGGTGGGGTAAGGCTGGCCGGCTCGACAGATATTCTTTCCCTTCGTGTGGCGTGCACGCTGTTTCCTAATAATTACTACTATTTATGTGTTGTTTCTGTGTGCTTCTGTGCCAAGTTTGTGTAAATAGCGTGCGTACACTCAGTATGTGCCCCTGGCAGGTGCGTCCGCTCGCTCGTTCTTTCCATGAACAGCCTGCTGGCGGCAGGAAAGTGCGCGGAGAGGTACAACGAAGGAAAGAACGATCGCGACACACTTCGTATATGCCAAGGAAATTCTGGACCAGGAAGGAGAGAATGGTGGAAAACCCTGAAAACTCTGAAAGCTCTGTTTGTCCGAATGCCGTCGTACTTTTTACCTAAACAGGTTCTTTTTGCCTTTTTTTGCTTCACCAGTATTGCCCTCCAAGCCGCACCACAACCAACCATCGAGATCAACGGAAGCTCAACAGCTCCCCATGCCACCCCACCCCTACCACACATCCCTCCACTTTCATCCACCGCACCAAACAAACCATACCCCGGCGATGGCGCTAGAAAAGCCGGCGGCACCGTGAACACGAGCTTGGGGCCACTAAAAGGCCTATGAAAAAGCAGAAATATGCAAGATACAGGCGAGACAGTGCTCCCTCTGGGGCTCTGCAGACTCTTCAGGCTCGCCGGGTCTTCTTCCAGTGCCATCGCACTCGCACGAAAGACAAAGAAGCGGAGAATGAGATCCCAGAAGGAGCAAGGAGGGCGCCATTGGGGCTGTTTGGGCGGCCAATGGGACCCCAAACGATGCAGGATAACGATGCAGGATAACGATGCAGGATAGAGTGAGAGGGACCAACTTTTCCGTGCGTTTCTCGACTGTCTCCCGCCACCGGCCTAAATCAACCCTGTCTGGTCTGTTTATCGGCTGTTACGAGACAGAAAAACTCGAAAGTTGAGCGGGATTCGCAGATATCAGCATCTCACCAGCGGAGACATCAGATTGCTGCAAGCCACGGCAGAGTTCAGACGACAGCGCACAGCAGCTCACAAACAGCTCTTGACGAGCTGCTGTTGGGCAGCCACAGCATCTCCTCTCACAGCGGCCGATGATCAGCCGAGTCCAGTCAATCTTGGTCTCCGTCTCTTTGTCTGTCCAACCGCCCTGCTGCTTTCTCCTTTGTCGAGTCACCCAGCAAGCAGCAAGCAGACTTGATTAGCACACCCTTGTTTGTCCTTTTCCATTTACCAATTGCAGTTCTCGTTTCTTTTTTTCCTTTTCTTTTTTCTGCCTTTTGCTGCCTCTTCCACTTCTCCCTGCCCGCAGCCTGCAGGTTGACGTTGGCCAGCACCGTGCCAAGCCTCGAAAAAGCTCGTATTTTGATTCCACCTCCGTCATACACTGGCCCAGACGCCCTTTTTCACGGTCTTTTTCATCTTTCTGCGGAGTATTCCTCCGAATCCTGGCTACAACGTGCCACTGAGCCACTGTTTTTCTTCTCGTCCGCCTTGCTGGCCCATGCTCCATGTTCCATGCTCCATGCTACATGCTCCATGCTACATGCTGCCCACTGCGGCTCTCTAGCTTCCAGCGCAGGAATGCAGAAAACGGAGCACAACCACGCACCAAGTACACCCAAAAGCACACCCGGCGCACTCACACAAAACAAACTGCGACATAGGCTAGCCAGAGAAGGGAAGGGTACTTACTTCAGCCCTATTTGGTTCCGCAAACATAAAGTCGCTTTTCTCCAATGCCGCGGGCCAGGGTGTGTTGTTACTCCTCACTCGCCCACTCACTTGCAATCGTCAACACGGGCAGAAGTGCACTATTCAGTGCACATTCACACAATGGCGGTGACTGGAGAAGCCAAAAGTGGCCAAATGCAGGTGGACTCCGATGCAGGTTGATGACAATTGACTGGCGGGTGACGCCCGCTCACACAAAAAAGCAAAAGAGCAAAAGAGCAAAAGGGCAAAAGAGCAAAAGGGCAAATGGGCAAAAGAGCAAACGAGCAAACGAAAGCCCGCCACCTCACGACAGTTGCTGTGCTGTTGCTGTCCAACGTGCATAACCTCCCCCGCCGCCATGCATTGGGCACAGGTACAGGATCAACACCATACGAGCCAGCAAGTCAACGAAGACCCAAGCAGCGAGCAAAAACACGAGGACGGCACCCTGAAGGCAGGAACAGCAGTGGCTAGTGCAGAGCGAAAGGAGCCAGAAACGAAAACCTGCATGAGAGCTTGCCTGGCTTGCAGGGCGAGGCTGCCCACAGGATTGGGTGGGTGACATGGACCCGGCCTGCCCAATTGGGTGAACTCGAGTCGACAACAACAGCAAGTGTTGTCAGTACCAGTGACCGGCCAACTGCGCTCCCCTCTGCTATGTCAGTCCGTGTCCAGGACGGTGACGCAGTTGCCTTGCAAGATGCTCCGTATTCGTTGCTGAGTACTTTTTCCAGCGAGCTTTCCTGTCCTGAATACGTAATAACAAAATACCGCACCCGCAACGGCCATCAGCAAGACTGGCTCAATCCTTTGATACACCCGAATGCAAGCAGAGATACACACAGAGAGAGAGCTGCCCTGCAGCTGACGAAGGACCGACGGTCGCTGCTGATGATGGAGTGGGGGAGACCCGCCAGTCTTTCTGCTGCAAACCAACTTTTCAGACTCTCACACAGTTGTCAACGAACAAAAAAAAACCAAGTTGAAAGCAGCCTGGAGCTTCTTCTTGCTGCCATGGTGGCTTACATGGAGTGTATCAGAGCGCACCGTGTGGCTTGTTTCTTACGCATACAGAGGACATCTCGGGCGTCTCCACTGCGGGTCTCACTTCCACGCCCGGCCGAGCAGTACGAGGCAGAATTCCAGAGGATCGCCATGCACCAGAGCTGAGACCAAGCTCTGCTAGACACGATGAGAACAGCAATGTTTCGGTCTTTGATGGTCTTTGATGGTCTCTGCTGGCCGTGCTGGTTCCCGCTAAAGAGCTGCATCCACCGGCGCCAGAGTTACGCCAAAAGAACCTTCTTTTTTGTTCTGCGGACGGACGTCGCCTGGATCGACTCCCTTTCCTCTTTCCTCTTTCCACTTTCGCCTCGCTGCCATGCACTCAGTGTCAGTATACTCAAAACGGGCTCAGTCTGTACGGAGTAGTAAAAATTGTCTGGCTCCTACACCGGTCTGCAGCCGTATGCTTCATCCATGCATCCACACAACGCTGCGAGCGTCCAAAGTTGATATCCAGCAAGCCGGACAAATCCTTTCTGACTCTGTATACGGATGCCATGTTTTCATTTTGCGGTGGGCGCTCAGTCGTCTGAATCGTGATCCGATCCGGGTCGTCTGCTTTCGATTCCTGTCTCTCGTGTTCCGTCTGGTGTCTCTGGTGTCTCTGGTGCCTCTGGTTCCTCTGGTGGTCTTTTTTACTTTTGTTTTTCGCCGCTCGCGCACATCCACCCGCCCACCACGCTTGTGTGTCCAAGTGCAAGTCGGCGGACATGACAACCAAAACCGACTCAACCAGGCCAGTCAACCAACACACACCCAGACACACACTTCAGCGTCCTTCCCTCCAGGAACCACCAGGCACCGCAACCGATGATCGACCCACACAGCGAGCCCGGCGAGTCCACTTTTTCTTGGCTGGCTCGCTCGCTGGTTGCTGGCCGGCTCTCGCTCTTGTCATCGGCCCTTGGCTGTTCTCGTTTTCCGCCCCACTTCCCTGTGTTAGTTGTTAGTGTGCTCCGTATGCCGTAGCGCACACTCTATGTCCACTCACTTACACCCTCGCTCTCACTCACACTCACAGAGACACACTCTCTCACACCACACCCCCCCTCCCCACCACCACCGCCGCTTCCCTCTTTCTTTCTTTCTTTGCGACCTTCCATCTTTCTTCTCCCAGAGCGATGGCTCATCCTGCTTGCCTGCCTCGCCTGCCTCCCGCCCGCCGGACGGCCTTGGCTCAATAAGCACCTCTTGCTTTGATAAAAGGCCGCCTTCCCTCCCCTCCCGTGATGCATATTTATTTGCTCTTTCTTCCCTCTTCTTTTCTTCCCTAGTTCTCTCGTTAACAAAGACTACAACCTCAGTCCCTCGCTTACCTCACACCTCACTCGCTCTTCTTTATATTTTTATATAAACTCTAGCTCCGACCCTCTTCTCGAAGTTCCATCTTCATCACTCTCGCTCAACATCATCACCACAGTCGCTTTCGTTGCCCACCAACAAAAAACAATCCAACACTTTCAATCTTTCAAAATGCAGATGATTAAGTTCGCCGCTCTTGGCTTCGCCGCCACTGCCGCTGCCCAGGCCGCTGCTGGTGCTGAGGCCGGTGCTTCCGCTGCCGCTTCTGCCAACGCTGCCGGTGCCGGTGCTGCTGCTGGTGCTACCGCCGCTGCCTCTGCCCACGCCGAGGCCGGTGCCACCGCCACCATCATCGTCACTGACTACACCACCTACTGCCCCGAGCCCACCACCCTGGTCTTCAAGAACAAGACCATCACCGTCACCGAGGCCACCACCCTGACCATCACTGGTAAGTTACAATTGCTCTATCATCTTCGAGAAGAAAGAAAAAAGAAAAACGAACTCAACTAACATATCAAAGACTGCCCCTGCACTCTGGAGTGCTACACTCCTCCCGTCTACACCACCACCTCGCACGGCACTGTCCCCTACGCCAACAAGACCAGCGTTCTGCCCCCTGTCATCGTCACCGTCACCCCCACGGTCACGACCGTTCTCCAGGACTGCACCACCATCACCTCGAAGACCGTTACCAAGGGCGGCGTGACCACCGTCGAGACCATTGCTACCACCAAGCCGGTCAACCCCACCACCCCTGTTGCCCCTACCACTCCCGTTGCTCCTACCACCCCCGTTGCTCCTACCACCCCCGTTGCTCCTACCACTCCTGTGGCTCCCACCACCGCTGTGGTTCCTACCACCCCCAACACCGTCATCACCCACACCACCCCCGTTGTCGTCGGCACCAGCTCTACCCCTGCTGCCGTCGTCACTGCCGGTGCCAACAAGGCCCAGGGCGTCGCTGCCTTCGGTCTGGCCGTCGGTATGGCTGCCCTGGTGCTGTAAATCAACAGCATCAACAGCTTCGGTGGGCAATGCCAGCCATCTTTTTTATGGAAGCCATCCTCTCATGATGAGAATCGTGAGAGCGATGTCGACCTGACAGAAAGAACTGCGCATGGTGTTTGCAAATATTTCCTTTTGTCTTTTGGTATCATCCGGTCATAATCTAATACGAAACTCTGTTTTTCTCTCTTTTGTGGAATTTTTCTGCTGCAATAATTCCTCTTATTAATTTTCCGGTTGCGATGACATGAAGAGTAGACGAGTGATGAAAGGTGGTTCCTGGGGGTGAGACGACATTCTTTGCCCGTTCTCTCTCCAGGCCCTCTTTTTGTTCACTCTTTGCTTTCATCACAGCTATTTCCTGTTTTCTTATCTTCCTCTTGGGAAACTGGGCAGGTGTTGGATTTGATATTATTAATACCCTTCTTCTACATTCCTTTATAAACGGACCCGGCTTATTACCTTTTTTTAAAAACTTTTTTCGCCGACTCTATCACATTGTGTGTGGACGGCCTTGGGATTTTACCTTTGTCATATATATCTTATGTATTTAGGGGTGGAAATCATGTATCTTGGAACTATGTATCTTGGAACTTTTTTCTTGTATTTTGTGTCACATACCCGGGACGAAAAGAGAGTAGAGGGCAAAGCCAGGGCAGCAGATTCGATCGAGTGTGGTGCATTGGCTTTCGTCCTCTACGTAATGTTTACAAAAATTATACCACTCCTTTGAAAACTGATATCCCTCGGTGTGACCAGATGAGATTAATTACCAGCCCAGCCACGACGACAAACGGCTGCAACTCTTGCAGTCGCAAGATCCCATAAGATCGGCCGTTCCGCAGGGGGAATTTATTTTTATTTTCTCTTTTGTTTATTCAAATTTTTATACAAAATTGAAAGAAGACGGGACGAACGACGGGATAAACCCTCTTTCGTTCGTGTCTGGCTGCGTACGTCGTACATGCACCCATCCATACTATTCCTAAAAACCCGGGCATCCAAACGAGAGGCATGATGACGTTGCAGGACCTTCTTTTTCGTACCTTGCTTTTTCTGCAGAAAAAGAGCACACATCCCGCCCTTTCCCGACCAACCAAGTTCTCCCAGGCCAAAATCGCACACCACAATGACCTGGTAAAGTTATTTTAAATGTGTGAAGAACAAACAGCAAACTCAAGAACGAAACATTTGAAGCTGACAAGAAAGTTAAATGGCAGGGGTCAGGAAATTGCAATGTTAGTGTTGGCAGTGCAGAGTCGCCCCGGATTCGTCCAGCGCAGCACCGCATATACAGTCATTTTACACTTTGTCAGGTACGAGGTTATAAAACCATGGAACTAAATGTATGAAAAATTGTAAACGTAAAATTTAAATATCCATAAGTTGGGTTTATCCCGGGGTGGGTGTCTCTTTTTTTTTAATTTTTTTTTGTGGGTATTCTGATCGGGACTACCACTTGATTATGTAATACAGACACGAGGCGCGCGCCCACGCGGGCCAGCAACGAGAGCACCATCACGTCAGGGATGAATTGCCACTGTTTGTTTACATCGAACAAAGGGTCGTTTTCTATGATGTTCCATGACATCTGCGTTTACACCACGATTACGAAGGAACAAACAGTCGGACAGGGAAAAGGAAGCTACCAGAAGAAAGAGGAGGAAAAGACGAACAGAATCATGGTAAACGGGCGCCTATAAGTAGAGCCCTTCTGGCAGGACAGTAGATAGAAGTTAGAATAGAAGAATCAGACATCACAGACTTCACAGAATACACACCCATCGCAGGTACCACTTGCGGACGTGTATAGTGATACGTGATCTCTCAAAACACCGGTGACCCGACAATTTTCCTTATATGTTTATTTATTCATTCGGAAACAATGAATAATTTCAAGCCGAATGGGAAAGCCTGAGACGAAACGAATAGATGCTACTGCTCAATACCAAACAATATGTTAAAAGTAGACAGAACACAAGCAGGTAGGATCCAACGTCTTCCAGAGTACCATGATGAGCTTGCACACTGAACGGCTGTCTCACCCAACTCATTGTTTCGCAGATAATGTTCCTAGCACTTGCTGTGTACACAAGTCTTTGTAAATACGCTCATCGCAGACCGTCATTGACGTAAGAATATGGCACATATCGAAAGCACCTAATCTTTCAGAAAAAATCACAGAGCCTGGAAGCAGAACGATGGAACTTGGGATGCGATGCGACTAGAGAGAAGAAGCAAGTATATGATAAGATGAAATAGACAACAGAATGGATAACAACAAGACCAATGCCAAGTCAAGCAAACCAGAAATAAAGTAGGATGACAGAAAACAGAAAACAGAAAGGCAGAAAGACAGAAAGTCAGACGAAAAAATAAAAATAAATGCGACATGCCCCCTCGTCGTCTTGATAGCTCGGTAGCTCGATATCTCAACAGCCCAAGAGGTCAACAGACTATAGTTAGTTCCCCGCTACAAGTTGTACATGCGCGTGAGCCTTGTCTAGAGAAAAAAACAAACCAGGGACGTCTACTCGTCGACGACCGAGGCAAACTTGTCCAGCATAGACGCCTGGATACCCTCGTACTGGTTTTGTTAGTAAATTATTGCGTAGCAGAGAATGACGAAAATGGACAGTGGAGAAGAACCTACCTTCTTGGTGATGACATCCTCGCCTTCGCTGGGCACCTCAAACTTGAGACTGCGCAGCTGGCTCTGCAGCTCCTGGGTAGCCTCGCGGACCTTGGCCCAGGTCTGGCCCTGGGCAATGGCCTTCTGGGCCTCGTCGTGGAATCCGACCATGAGCTTCATCATCCACTCGGTCTTCCAGATGGGGCAGAACTGGTCGTAGTCGGAGTAGCCGTTCTGTTGGAGGAAGTCCTCCTTGATGAGCGTCGCCATGTCCAGAGTAATCTTGTCAGGGTCCGACAGCGCGGACTTGCCGACCAGCTGGACGACCTGGTCGAGCTCCTCGGAATCAGACAGCAGCTGGCGAATACGCTCACGCAGGCGGGGGAAGTCGGGGTGGTCCTTCTCGTACCACCGGTCGAGGACGGTCGTGTACTTGGAGTAGGACAGCGAGGTGTTGACGGAGGGGAAGTGCTTGCGCTGCGCGAGCTTCTTGTCGAGACCCCAGAAGACCTGGACAATACCGAGGGTGGACGCCGTCACAGGGTCGGAGAAATCACCACCGGGCGGGCTGACGGCACCGACAATGCTGACACTGCCCTCACGGGACGGCGAGCCCAGCGAGTTGACACGGCCGGCACGCTCGTAGAAACTGGCGAGCTTGGCGCCCAGGTAGGCGGGGAAACCCTGGTCAGCAGGCATCTCACCGAGACGACCCGAAATCTCACGCAGGGCCTCGGCCCACCGCGACGACGAATCAGCCATCATGGCAACGTTGAGGCCCTGGTCACGGAAATATTCGGCCACAGTAATACCGGTGTAGATGGAGGCTTCACGGGCAGCGACAGGCATGTTGGAGGTGTTGGCGATCAGGGTGGTGCGCTTCATGATGGGCTCCTTGCGGCCGTCAACGTCAATGGAGAGCTCGGGGAAGTCCTTGAGCACTTCGGCCATCTCGTTTCCCCTCTCGCCACAGTTGTGGACGAGCATCATGTTGCCCAGCAGGAACTGGTGGTCGGTGTTGTCGGCCAGGGTGACGCCGTAGTACTCGGCGGGCGCCTGCTTCTCGAGCTCAAAGTACATGGCCTGGCCCTTGCGGTTCACAGCAGCCGGGGCAGGCAGCTTCTTGCGCACCAGAGCGCAGCGACTCAGGATTGAGGCCAAAACCCCAGTGTTCTCGGGGTCGCTCAGGAAAACGGCGTAGGCTTTCTTGTGTGAGACGCCGCGGATCACTGTCGCGGCCTCGGCCGACACAGACACGCGGACGCCCAGCGATCGGGCAATCTTGATCACCCCGTCACAGATAGCGGTGTAGATGGTCTTGATCGTAGCGCTGGGCGGGCTGTGCTTGACATGGCCGTCCGAGTCAATGAGGCCGGCCAAGAATTGCTCACGAACCTCGAAAGGTTCGCACATCAGCACGTCAGGGACCACCTTGGCATGCTGTCCATCCGGGCCGCGGACGCCCATGGCGTTGGCCACAGCCCAGAAGACATTGCCCGTGTTGAGCGGCTTTCTCTTCCCAGCCCCAGCAAAGGTACCCGAGGAGCGGAGGAAGATCGTCTCGTCCCCAATGCCAGTGAAACCCGTCTTGACAGTCGGGGAGGTCTCATCAGGGTTGAGAGTGGCATTGACCTGGAGATCTCCGAGGATCTTTCGAGCCCCATTGGTGGGCGAGTTGTCAGTCGGGTTGGTCTTGGCATCGGCCTGGTTGGAGTACATGTACTTCTTGTACTCGCGGGTGTCCACGGTGAGGTCAAACAGGCTGCCGTACTCCTGCATGCGGCCCTTGATGGCCGTATCGCGAGCATCCACGGCAAAGGCGGCCCTGTCGTAGTACCCATCACCAACCCAGAATCCCAGGAGATAGGCCATCTCCGGGGCCCCCGATTCATAGCCGTGGCGCTCGAGGACCTGGGACAGGTGCCCGGCCTGGAAGAGGACGGGATTGATCAGCTGTTGGGTGGCCTTGCGGACATGAATCCCAAGCAGGGACACATCGCGGGTCTCGATGCTCCACTCAAAGCCATCCGCAGGGAGTTCCGATCGGAAGGCCGCAGCCTTCGCGTCAGCAGCAGCCTCACCGCCATGGGTGTCGTGATCCCAGGACTTGGTGAATTGCTTGACCAGGCGGACAGGGCGTCCGTCCTCGGCTTGGGCGGTGTGCCAGTCGAACCAGCACACCGAAGTCATCTTCTTGCCGCGGAGAACGTGCGTGGTCTTGCGAATATGCTGGGGAGTCACGACGACCAGCAAATGAGAAGCGTTGCACACAAACGAAGCCAGCCTAGCGTTCTCGTTGCGGTGTTGCGTCTTCATCGAGACCTTGTACATGGTCTCAGTGCCGCGGGGGAGGCCCATCACCATGCGGGGTTTGCCATCCTTGCCCATCACGTGATCGCCCAGATCGATGGTCTCGACAGGCTGGATGGTGCCGTTGGACATCATGACCGGAGTCCCAGCGGCAAAGCAGCCCACGTAAACAATGACGTCGCTGTTGGAGAACTTGGACACCGACTGACTGATGACTGTCTTGCCACAGCCGAAAGCACCGGGAATGGCGACAGTGCCGCCCTGCACAGAGGGGAAGAGAGCATCGAGGACACGCTGGCCGACCAAGAAGGGCTGGCTGGCCGACAGCTTCTCGGTCGTTGGCCGCGGCGCACGCACGGGCCACGTCTGCATCATGCCGTAGCCCGTGACCTTGCCGTCAAACTCGACATCCAGGATCTTCTCGTCGACCGTGTACTCGCCAGCCTCGACAATGCGCTTGATGGTACCGCGGGCACGGGGCGGCAGCATGATTCTGTGCTCCGTAATGAACGAGTTCTCGTGGACAATGCCCCAGACATCGCCGCCGGCAATGTGGTCGCCAACCTTCATCGTGGGCCGGAACTCCCACTTCTTTTCGCGGTCGAGGGCGTGCGTGGCGATGCCGCGGGGGATATAGATGCTCTTGGAGACGTCGGCAATCGACGCAAGCGGGCGCTGGATACCGTCGTAGATGTTGTTGAGCAGACCAGGGCCGAGCTCGACCGACAGGGGCTTGCCCGTCCGCAGAACGGGATCGCCGACCTGGACACCGGCTGATTTGAATTTGGTCAGACAGCCATTACTTGCTTGAAACAAAACAAATCAAGAAACAAAAGAAAACCAAAACCAAAAAAAGTAGAAACCAAGAAACAAAACAAAAAGAAACAGCAGGACCTCACTCACCTGTCTCCTCGTACACCTGGATGGTGGCGCGGTCGCCGCTGATGCGAATGACCTCACCGACCAGGTTATCATGGCCGACCTTGACGAGCTCGTACATAGCCACGCCCTCCATCTCCTCGGCGACCACGACGGGTCCCGACACCGAGTAAATCTTTCCTGTGTGCTCAGACATTGTAGGGTGAAGGAGCAAGGCTGTGCGTCAATCGTCGAGTTTGACTGTCTCAATTTGAAGCTGGAAAACGAAGGCTGTCGATGTTATCGAGATCCGAAAGGTCGACGAGCAGGCGACCGAATTGGGGGGGTTCTCGGGGATCCAGAGCGCGAAACGAATAAAGGAACAAAAAGAAGTCTCAAAAAGAAGTCTCCAAAGCGTGGGAGAATGTAGGGGGTTGGATCGAGCGATGTGCGGTCGAAGCAACGGGATGCAGAGGATTTGTTGGAGACGAATCTGTTCACAGGTTGGAAGAACAAAGGGAGGGCTGGCTGACGATGGGGCTCCTGCCAGGATGGATGGCAACTGGGACAGTGCGGGCGTTGAGCTTCTGCGGCTTGTAATTGGGTCTGTGCCACAGCTTGGTGGAGCTTTGGCCTGCGGGGCAGCATGTTGCACAGTAAACACAGTGTACGCACGGTGCACCGTAATTGCCGCATTGGAAAGATTACAGCATCTGAGCGACCTGAGCTAGGCAGACCAGCAAAGGCGCTATCGCCAAGCAGCTGGGAAGGTGCGACCAACTGCTACGACGTACTGTCCCGCTATCGCCCACTATCAGTCACTTTCAGCTGCTATCACGCTGTAAGATACGGAGTACCTGGAATACGCCATCATTAGCATTGACCGCTTCGCTTACGTCGTACTCACACCGACTTTAACCTGCCATTTCCCGCCACTCAGCAAAGCACTCTCTGCTCACGTACAAAGCACTGAATGTATCGTGTCTCATTATCATTATATATAAGTGGTAAAGTACTGCCATAACGCACAAGGCAACAGCGCCCTGTGACGGAAGCATAGACAGAAAAGAAATAAAATATACAATCCGTAAACCAATATCACAAATTCTACTCCCCTTCACTCTCTCTTCTTCCCACGCCGTCTTGCCCATACACTTGCCTCGAAACGATATAAAATAAAACACGAGCCTACCCACTGGTCCAAAGCCCAGCAGGATAAAAAGAAAACTCCGAATGTGCGTTGCCATTAGTATTAGAATGTGAGCGTGCCGCGAAAAGAGAACACATAGGACGCCGAATGTATCCTTGTGTCGTGTTATTGATGCTTCCGGTACCGTCTGTTTATGCTGCTGTGCCGCCTTGAGATGTCGTGAAACCGTCTAATTCAAAAGTCGTAATGGACGTAGTAGCGCTTTGTTGGATAACTCTAAATGTCGTTCGTCCCGTGTTGTGTCGTCCCGCGTTGTGTCGTCCCGTAACTTTAAGTGTAATCGGGCCGCACCACGTGGGTAGAGCGCGCCGCGTTTTTGTTTCTCGCTTTACAGGATACGGTCCTCGACGACAGGTGTGTTGTCACCAGGGTTGCCCTCAACAGGCGGCGACAGGGATTTCTCCCACTCCTTCATGAGATCCGTAGCCGTCCGCTTGATGTTGCCCGGCGTCAGGCGGTTGAGGGCCGCTGGCCAATTGATGTCGTTGGTCCGGCTGCTGGAGGGTGACGTCGGCGAGAAAGCGGACATGGGCGGCGTGCGCTTCCTGTAAAGAGAGAAAGAGTGATGTGTTAGCCAAGCTTTGTACTTGTTTTTTTTTGGAGGGTCCACTTCATCTATTCATCTGGTTTTATCTCGTCACATACTGAGGCGTGGTGTTTTCATCAGCCTGCTCTGGAACGGAGGAGGCAACCGTCTCTCCATTTGCGGTTGACCCACTCCAGCGCGGCGACTTCGCTGTGGGACTGTCCCAGCTAGACCAGTCATTGTCGTCGTAAGAGTCGGCCGAAAGGGGCGTCCACGAGAACCGCTTGTCCTTGCCGTTGGCGGCCTTGGATCCGGCCTTGGCGGTCTTGGACTTGCTGCTTCCACTTGCGCCAGGCCTGCTGCTCTTTCCAGCCTGTTGCTGCTCCGAAATGCTGCCCGAAGCGCCATGGCGGGGTGGCGGGGTCGGCGTGCCCTGCAGATCGGTGGTGAAAGCCCGGGACAGATTAGGCCGGCTGCTGGATGCAGATGCACGAATGGTGTTTTGCTGGTCATCGGCAGTGCGTGAGTTGGGATCAATGTTGCGCATTGTGCCGTTCGAGCCGTTAAGCTCCTCACCGACTGCCGCCTGGCGGATGTCCTCAACAAACGTCCACAGCGTCGCAGTAAGATCGCCGGCAACTTGCTTCAGACCTCCTGGCACCTGGTGGACAGATTGCGGAGCCCAAGAGGCACGCTTCGACAACTGAGAGGCAGCAGTGCGGCTCAAATTCTGGAAGAAAGGCGAGTCCAGGTCAAGAGGAGACATGGGCGACCTGAGAGGCTCCTCCTCACCGCCCGCCGCCTCTGGCTGGTCCTCGTGCACATCGAAGCCGTCGGCTGCAGTCTTTGTCGGAGACAACAGAGACAGCGTTCTGGCATGGCCACCGCGGAACACGCGGCGACGAGACTGTGTTGGCGTGTTGGGATCGCTACCAGGCTGGCTGCCCGGCTGTTGTCCAAGAAGCAGTGCCTTTCTTCTGTCCAGCTCCGAAATCCGCTTTGAGTTGGCGTCGTCAAGGGGCACGGCGGGTGAGCTGGGGTCAGCCGTGGTGGCGGTGCCGGGTCGCGAGGACATTGAGCGCATTTGCTCCGTCCTCTTTATCTCGGCCCGCTTCTTCAACGCCTCATGGTTGGCCCATTTTTTCTTGAGCTTGGTCAGGCCAAGTTCTTCACGGTTCAGCTCCTCGCGAAGCTCGAGAACACGGCGCTCCTGGGCAGCAATGGCCGTGATCAGGTCAATTGGTTCGGCAGGTGACATCAGGCCCGAGGCGATGTCGATGGGCGTAGCTGGGAAAGATGCCACCGACGAAGAGGCTGGTGTGGGCCGACTTGGGAAAGCAGTAGGTGGCGCAATAGGGAGCGTCAACGACAGGCGGTTGGTGCGAGACGCTGTAGACTCTGACCGTGATGGCCGAGTCTCGATTTCCTCGCCCTGCTGGCTCCCCGAAGCACCGGCGCCTGCGCTAGCAATGGGGATCGCAGAGCCTGGGGGCGTGGAGACTAGCGGCAGACGGGGAGGTGGCATCGACTCTGAGGCCGAAGAAGAGGCTTCAGACGACCCAGACTCCGATTCGGCGGATGAGGATGAATCAATACTCGTACGGGCGGGCGCCACCTCCTCTTCAGATGACGAAGACGAGCTGCTATCTTGTTCTCTCGCAGCAGCGGCAGCAGCGGCGGCAGCGCGGCCATTGTTGCCACTGTTGCGGACGGGTGCCCGCGGCGGGTGGCCCACCGTCTTGGGCTTGGGCCTTGCTGATTCCATGCTGTCCGATGTCAATCGAAACAGGTGCTGAACAGCGGCCTGGTCAATGGGATTTTGAAGTGGCGGTGTGAGAGCGTTGTTGACACGGATTTGTCTGTCGCTGTCGAATGCGCGAGGATGGAGGGTGATGGAGCGACGGCGGGTGAGCGATGAGGACGAAGACGATGGAGAGAGTGAAAGCCGGTGTTGTTTCCTAAGATGATGAGGGTAAGGACTGAGAGTCTGCGCACAGCGCCAGCGCCGTTGGCGGTATTGACTGGAAAGAGGGGACGTCGACTTCCGGGGATGGGTGACGACAAAGGAACGGCTGCGGCGAAGAGATCGTTTTTCGGATATGAGATGGCGAGAACAAGCAGAGGCAAAACACAGGCGGAAGAGAAAGCCGGTCATGAAGAACGAAGAATTTCCAAAAAAGTATTTTGGCTTTCTATTTTCCCACTCCAAACTTCTCCGGTCTCTGCCCCTTTGGGTTATTTCGTTATCCCCTATTTAATATTGGGAGGGCAATCTCTGGGTCGTCATTGGCGACGGGTGCACGCGGACAGGGTGTGTAGGGATCCGCAGCTTCTGTGGCAAACTAGCTGAGTTGGGGCAAGGCCAGACCTCAGCCGAAAGACGAGCGAGGGCGCTGTCGAGGGGCCCTAAAGAATCAGGGGGAGCGCACACCGTCAGCAGCCAGGCGGGCGCTGTTAGAAGGAAGATTGCGGTGTACGAATCGTCCCCAACGTCGCATATAATATGGGGAAAGGCCGTCGCAAGACACCAGGATGCACCGGGGTGGGAAATGAATAATAGGTGGGCTGCCGGGGTGTACTCCGTATGTTGGTTGATGATGACTGACGGTGACGAAGAGAAAAGTGTTGTAAAGCGTCGAAAAGATGTTGAACGTACTGAAACTACTGTCGAAAGAGGGACAAAAGAAAAATACACGGAGCAGAACACGCGTAATGACTGTGTGGTTGTTGCCTGTGTTACTGATGCTCTGGATGGCTCGATGGATGCGGTGAAGACGCTGCTGGGAGGCGGACAAGGTAATACTTTTGCTGCCAATCTGGTGGCTGCGAGCCGAAGAGGAAAAGGCGACCGAGGAAAAGAATAACGTCAAATTGAATGAAAGTCGAGTACGTCGTACAAAAGAGGATGTAAAATACAGCGTGATAGAGCGAATAAAGGGCAAACAGCGACGCGCCTGGATCGTTTATCGGCGCCTGGCAGGGGTGTAGTTTGTATTTTTTGTATGTGCACGGAGTACAGAGATACAAATAGTCGATGTAGCAAGTGACTTGCGTAGCAGGCAGCGGGCCGGCGTAGCGATGGGTCGAATCCGGGGGTGGTGAGAGCAAAGGAGTGGAAGAGAGCAAGATGCCAAAAGTTGTGTGCAAGAAGAGAAAAGTGAGGCCCAAAAATTCGTTCACGAGGCAGGAAAAGGGGAACATGCAGGAGATCGGGCTCAGAGTGGTTTAAGTGTCTTGGGAATGGTTGGGAAGGTGCGAGGCATGACGAGGGTGGTGCCTGCAGTCTCCTGACGCCCTTGCCCAGCACGTTTGGACATGCGAGTTGTGTGTGTGTACTCCGTAGTTTGGGCAGTTTTGGGCAGTTGGTGTCTCACAGCGTGTGTTTCCTTCCATAAAAAAATGCAGGCGTTATTTGTTATGCTCTGACGGCACTAGCCTCACTCTCCGGCATGGAAACCACGGAAACAACAACACAGGCCCACCCGGAGCCTTCTGACCTTCTCCTGTCCTCTTCTCGAGTTTCTATTTTCGCCCTTTCGCCTTTCAATCGCAAGACCTCGGGTTGCGCAAACTCCACACGCGGCCTCCAGTTCTTTCTTGATCGCTCCTGCCAGATTGCGCCCGCTTCTGGAGAGGGGCAGGCGCATCTGGGCTGCAGTAGCGCGACTGCCACTTTCAGGTTTTGGTGCCTGTTGCACGAGAGACGGGCAAAGTAAACAATCCTGAAACTGGCAGCTGCAGTTCAAAGTACTCGCGACTGCGGAGCAATACGAGGAAGGAGCAACCACGAGGCAACTCAACTGAATCTGTAATTTTCTTGCACAGCGGCTTTTTATCGAACAAACGAGATGCGTTGTGTGACGCGATAATTCCAAGATGCAGCGTGTTTCGAGCAGACAACTCTCCAAGCACAAGGATCTGCGCGCCGAGCACAAACAAACGGAACAGCAATCTCAAGAAAACAAAAGACAAAAAAAATAGCGACACGAACCCCAGCCGCGCATCCTGGGCATAAAAGCAGGCCGCTATGTCCCATGGCATGTGCGGCCCAATCAGGAAGGGCCTGAGAATAGGCAGCGAAGAATCCAAAGAACCCTTGGAAGCGTCTCGGAGGCAGCACATAATAATATATGCATATATAGCCAGGGACCGCTGCCATCAATGCAAATGTTACGTCGTAATGGTGGTAACTTTGCCCTGTGAATTGCAGAGTTGGGATGAACCCCATTGGCTTTGCACGTACGGAGAGCGTCGTACGCACACACACACACACAAGGATACATCACATGACAGCGCGCCTTCCACGTGTATAGTACTCCGTATTAAAGAATCGTTGGAATGCGGGATGTCTTCAATCAGGAAGGAACGATTCGACGCCTCGTATGTTGGGCAAGTGCGCATTGTAAGCTACAACGTGCTCAATAAACGGCAGGAGCGGGCTGACTTCGGAAAAACATCGACAGAGTAAATACAATATCACGGTCGCTGAGAGAGATGTTTAACACGATACTACACAGTACATGTAATATTTACAGCTCGTTTCAACTTGCGAAATCATGACCTCCGCCCACATTGTCTGGGCCGATCTGCAGACGGGGCAGTGCCGCAGGGTTCAGTCCTTTATTAGCGACCGCTTTTCTCCGGTTGCCCCGGACGGCTTCCGATTTCCTGGACCTGTTTCTGACCTTGTTCTGGCCCAGTTTCCAATATCAGTGGACTCACCAGGCCAACAGATCTGGGCCTCATCTATTGTGCATAGGCGCTAGCATAGCGCCATTTCCGGCGACGGAGAGTTGTCAGGACGCAATTGAAGTTTGTGCTCGATATCGAGGCGAGGCCTGTGCAGAAAACGGGGCTCTTCACGATCCTGAAAGACTGGTGATATTTCAAGAATGTCTGGGCACTTTGTGAGAACGGTTGAGCTTTGCTCTGTTGTCGATATCGTAGAGAGACGTTGGTGAACCGGTTCCTTGATTGCAAACTATACGACGTGCTCATGTACACAGTGTAAATGATTGACACTGTATTGCACACTGTTCTTAAAAGGTTAGCTCCTGCCCCGCAAAAAGAACCAGCGCCTTTAACGCGCTATGGCACAAGAACGCGCTTTGAGGCCTCAAGCCGTGATCGCCAGCTTCCAACGACGCCGCATCCTTTGACGCCAGCCACGTGTTACAGCGCCACACCCTGACCGACCCCCAGAGTCTGTACTGTCTACCTATCGATAACCAAACCAGGCTATGGCGAACACGATATCATAACAGAGACCCCCTTTCAACCAACTCATCAATCGAGACGACGTCAACAATCGGCGGCAGATGAAGCACAGCTTCTCTTGACACCTCCCGGCGGCAGAGAGAGCCCTGTGCTCCCACCACCGACATCATGGACACCTCTGAGCTGCCGCCCTACGATGACGGGTGCGGGTCGCCGACTCAAGTCAATGAAGGCCGCAGTTACGACCGGTATGAAGACCCAGCCTCGCTGCCTTCCAACAGTCTTCGAGCGACGCAAGAGGCCGGCAATGATTTTCTGGACCGCTCGTTGGACGAAAACGAGAGCGGTGCCGTCAAGTTTGGGTCAATCCACTCAATGGAGCTAGACTTTGAGTCGCCCACGACGACACACGACGATGAACGGAGGCGGAATAATGGCCTGTCTCGCTTCTTCCCAAACTCGGATAACGACCCTATGACGACGACGACGACGACGGCCAACCTCGACCCGGAGACGCCCGCACCGCCTAGGAACCCGTTTGCGGGCAAGTTCCAGACACCACTTGTGGCCGGCTCGCAGCTATTTGCAGCCACGCCGTTCTCAGCTGCATTCAACCAGGCCAGTCCGACATCGTCCAGACCGTCGCCAACAGAGCTTCTCCAGCAGCCGGTGGCGGCAACACCTCATACCGGCCTCTCCTCGCCTTCCAAACTCCGCTTCTCCAACCTCGGCGAGCAGACGCCCATGCCCGGCGTCTTGTTTCACACTCTGTCCACGTCCTCAACCTCCCGCTTCGATGGCACCACGCCGTATCCGCCAAAGAAGTCGACAGACACCCCGGCTGCTGGCATGGCACAATCGAGCCCGACGACACGCAGAAGGAGGACACCGGCGCCCATGGCAGAATATGAGTCCATGCGAAAGTCGCAGGAGCGGCGCGAAGCGGCCGTGGCACACTCGGATCTTGCAGGAGGATACGTCTCGAGCTCCGACGAGGAGACGGATGATGTCAGACGGCAACGCATTGTCCGCCAGAAAAAGGAAGAAGCCACAAGGATACTTGCTACGGTCAGCATGTCCGATACGGCCTTGCGCGGCGACATCATTGAGGTGCCTGCGTCTGTGAAAAAGGACACTCGGTCACGTTCACAAGGCCGGCCCTCTGGCTCTCGCATGCTCGAGATTTGCCCAGAAAGTGACCCTCCTCTTTCCAAAGAACCGGCGACGCTGGCGACTGCAGAAGCGTTGACCGATGATGCTCCTGTCGGCCCGCCTCAAGCGATACGTTCGAGCGACCAATATGACGATGCTAGCTTCCCACAGTCAATGATCGACCGGCCGACCCCTGAAATCTTACCGGCAACCAAGACCCCGTCATCATCGGCAGTATTGCCAGAGTTGCCTCTTACAAGCCAGAGCAGACCTGCAGTGCCGTTAAGGAGCAGCCTTAATGAGGCAGACGCCATTCCCGAAACCAGCCCAGCCGGTAAATGGCCTGTGAACATGACAGCCAGCCGTGACATCGTTCCATCGACCTCTGACGCAGTAGAGCCGCCAGTGATTCCTGCGTCGAGTATGCCAGAACCGTCACAGCCTCCAAGAGTTCACAAGATACACGATGTACATGAGATATCGTCTACTCCGGCATACGCGAAACAGCAAAAACAGTACGAAGAGGCAGAAGAGGTAGCGTCTCTGCTGAAGCAGGCAGCACGCCAAGACTTTGGCGCGGATATTGCATCGTCATCACCACCCGTCCCGACATCGCCTGCTCGCAGCAGCCGGCAACCGCAGAGGAAAAAAGCTCGGTATGGCTCCGATAAAGGGGAGCGCAACAGTGAGCGTGCATCCCTGGCCGCCTCAGTGTCGTCCATGGACCGGTCAGTCTCCAGCCTCAGTGACCTGTCTGTCACGCCCACACAACTATCCCGCGAAGGAACACCCATCACTGCCAACGACAGCGATCTATCAGCACGCGGGTCCAACAAGAGGCGCTACACATCTGCTACTGCTGGGTCTGCAGCAGCAGCTGGGGGGTACAGCGGGGATGATGATGACCTTCCGCTTTTACCCCGGCGACGAAAAGCACGCGGTGGTTCCCCAGCCTTGTCTCTGCCCGACATGAAGCCACATCTGGACCGTGGCTCTGCCAGAACCTCGAGTTCGTTGAAGCCGAATCTGTCCCTCGCGCGATCTGACTCGGCGGACGAGTTGTCCGCGTCTCCAGCCCTACTATCGGCTCCCGGCCGTGGCTCAGACACACGCTCTAGCCGGAGGTCAACACGTTCTATGGGACCAAAACCGTCTGCCCTCGCCTCTACGAGCCTCCGAAACCTCACGGCCACAGAGCCTGGCCTCTTTACGGGCATGGTCTTTGCTGTCTCGTTTCAGTCCAAGGGCCACGACGATGCGAGCACTGAGGCAGCCAAGCACAAGAAAAAGAGCCTTGAGTCTCGCATCCAGGAAGCTGGGGGGCGTATTTTGCCGGACGGATTCGAAGACATTTTTCGGCCACCGCCGACCGGAGCCAGCGCTAGTACGGCCACTTCGTCTCGTTCAAGAGCAGTACCGGACTGGGTCAAAAACGACAGCAGCGACGGACTACAGCTGCTGCCCAACGCCGCCGACAGCGGCTTCACTGCCTTGATTATCGACGCCCACTCGCGCAAGGCCAAGTACATGCAAGCATTAGCTTTGGGGCTCCCGTGTCTGGCTCCGCGCTGGGTGACGACCTGCCTGGACCGGGGTGAACTGGTCGATTGGGCCCCGTACTTGCTATGTGCCGGCGAATCCTCATATCTTGGTGGCGCCGTGCGTTCGCGAAACTTGGTCTCGTACGACGCGTCTACGGCACAGCTCGCCGAGGTGATTGAGAGCCGAAACTTGCTCCTGGACGGGCTGTCAATACTTTTCCTGCCCGCAAAGGGCTCCAAGGACGCGACGTTTTTGGCACACGTTCTTGGCGGCCGTCTGTCGCAGGCACAAAGCATCCAAGAGGCCCGAGAATGTCTCAAGGCGATGGAAGACGTAGGCCGCCCTTACGACTGGGTCTATACTGGCCAGGAGAAGGAGGTTGCTAGTCTTTTTGGTGACCGCGTCCGGCCTGCTGCAAAGAAGCGCAAGCGTGTCCCCTCTGGCGACGACATTGAACGTGGCTCGTCGCCCGTCAAGACGATGAGTCTCGAGCGTTTGATCCAGAGTCTCATCTTTGGCGAGCTTATCGAGGAAGACAATTTTGGGGCCAAAGCGTAAGCTCAAAAGCAAAAGCAAAAGCAAAGCATAATTGATTTTTGGTGTTTGAATATGGAGCGATTAGTAGCGGGTAGGGCATGGAGCTGTCTGGCCTTTATATTTGATCTCGTTTTTGGGGCATGCATCTTTGGGAGCCTTTGTATATTATGTAGAACACTTTTTGACAGCGAAGAAATGATATGGGGCGAAACCATTAATTAACAGAGGGATAAAATGACAAATCGTCAAGCGTTTTTCTATTTTATTTTATTTTTACATCATTGTATATGTTCCCTTCGCTTATTATTGTGCCCACCAAAACACCTAGACCCAAAAGATAACCAAGAGGAGACGCTTTAGAACTCGCCATGCTTTACTCCGTCCGAACCCGTTTGCTCTCGGTGCCGTCGCCGTTGCTCGCTCCATTTGACTCTACAGGAGCAGCACCTGACTCACCGCTCGGTGCACCTTCAGTCGACACTGGCTCTGCTACCTCTACTGTAGCCTCTTCCTCACCGGCTTCGACTTCGTCCCGTCCCCGCACACGGCCAGCTCCCTCGCCCAGGCTGCCACCACGGCCCCGCCAGTTGCCCTCCTCGTCAAAGAACTCGTGCGCGTTCTCTGCTGTAATCCAGCCACCACTGCCAGGCATGGGCGGCGGCAGATCAGAGATGGCCGAGACGGCACCGTCACCACGGAATACGCCTCGAAAACCCTCAACAGGCTCCATACCCTCGGCGCCCTCAATCAGGATACCGTCGTAGCCTTCGCTGTCCTCCTCGTCGTACTCGTCCTCGTAGTCGTCGCCATCCTGGCCGTTCTCGCCGCCTTGACGGAAAAAAGACGGGTAGCTGTCACCGCCATCGTCCTCATCGTCGTCGCCACGGTCAGGGTGCAGGTCTGCACAGGCCGAGATCGCGTCGAACATCTTGGACGCTTCCGAGTCTGCCTGTGGTGCTTCTGTTGCACCTTCAGCCGCAGATTGTGCTCCAGCTGGGGTAACAGTCAACTCGACCGTCTCGGGCTCATCATCCCCGCCGCCCGTTCCAGACAGCTCTAGCTGCATGTAGATGGAAGGCACCCGCTGGTTGTCTGCAGTGTACGCAGACTTAATGGCGTGGATGCCGATGACTGGGTACGGCAGGGACAGCCCAACACTCGCAGCTGGGCTATACAGCGTGAGAGTACTATGTGTGTTAGTAGTTCGTGAGCATGGTATATCATCATGAACATCACAAAACATTAAAATATAAAGAAGCATGTGAAAAAAAGCACTTTGGGCAACGAAGGGGCACTCACTCTGAACCGACAAACACATCGACAACCTGCTCGATCAGGCCTTCACCCATCACTGGCCAAGACGCACCGCCAGAAGCTGTTGCTGTCGTTTCGTTGCCGCCCCATGGCAGCTTATCGCGGTTCTCTCTACTCACATACGCGCGGGCGCCTGTTGTGTGGTAGTGCAGCACCGGCGGGCCCTCATAAAACGAGGCAGGTGTGCGGGACTCATGGTCGGCCAGCGGCGTGTATGAGTCTAGTGCGGGCGGTTCACGAAGCGTCGTTGGCAATGAGGCCGAAGCTTGAGGCGCCATGACGGATGTAAAATGGCTTGGCGACGATTAAACAAAAGGCACAAAAAGGATCAGGATGACTCGGTTTTTTTCTTGTGATTTCGGATATCGCGGCACGGTATAGCCGTATCTCATCTGCCGTGCCTCGGATCTCGTCAAGGTTGGCGCAAACCGGGGTACTGTTTTTTTTTTTTCTTTCTTATTTTTTGTTGCTTCCTAGCTTTTTAGCTGGTGATGATGTAGTCCGAATACGCAGAGCTCCAAAGCTCCCCTCCTTCCTACTTTGGTGCCTGGATCGCGTCCATACTCCTGATTGGCCAATATACTCTTAGTCAGCCGCTCATTCGATTCACGTGACTATTTAGGCTGTACGAACCTCCAACTTCCAGGGCCAGTGGTTTTCCCGGGTACGAATGGGTGCCAATTTATTACGAGTACGAGTACGGCCTAGGGCGTCTGGGCGCCTTGTGGGTATGCTTTTTTGCGCTTTTCCGGGGCACGGCTGGGGCGCGAAGATGGGCTAAGAAATTGCCCACTGTTGTAGGTCGTAGGAAAAAATAAACAACAAGCCCCCCCTAATTTTACTCGATTTTGTCCATTTTAGTTCGCCGTCGCGCAGGCCCCACGTCGCACTTTCTGTGTTGGGACTTCGGCATCCTCCCTAAAACTAGAAAGCGCGTCTTGGAGCGCCACCAAAAGGCCAACAAACCCCTATTTTTCTATCTTTCTCCCCCATCGTCCCTTCCGCTTCCTGTGGAATACACGTATTAGCTCCATCCGCGGCGTCGTTTCTTTTCTCCCTCTTCGTCACTCGCTCTTTCCTTTCTTCTCTTCGTCTTCGTCTTCGTGTGCGCATTCCGTTTCTTGTCCCTCCTTTTTGAACCATTCTTTCCTTGTTTCTTCTTATTTTTGCCTCCCGGGGACGCTCCTTCCTATTTTGTTATTTTGCTGGCCAGGGGGGAAACATTCGACGTCGGTCTCCATTTCACCGTAATTTTATATTTAAAAGGGGGCGCCGCCTTGCATCCCAAGAAACAATGTCGACCAGATATTCTCTTCGGCAAACGCCTAGGTACGCACCCTTCCGCACCCTTCCCCGGACCCCATTGTCGTCCTATCCTCAAGCATCGTGCGTCACGTCCAATTGGCTAACACTAGGCGCGTATTGCCGTTCTCTTTTACAGGAAAAAGGAGCTCTTTAGTGGCATGGTTGAGACTCCCACGACGCGCTCACGATCCCGCAAATCTCTCTTCCCCGTTGAGAACTCCGACGCCGAGGGCGACTCCAGCTCCGCCGCCGAAAGCACCGCCAAGTCTGCTAAGACGCCCCGCCGCCGCCTCCCCAAGTTCGTCGAGCACATTGACGAGACCGACGAGGCCAGCGATAATCAGGACGCGACTGAGCACCAGGACAGCAAGTTGAACGAAAAGACCAACGGCTTTACATCCAGCCCGGAAACGAAGCCCGCCATGTCTCCCTCCAAGACCAATGGCCGGCCTGCGCCCATCAATGGCAAGGGCACCGACGCTGAGCCCGTGATCAAGAGCGAGCATGTTTTTGACGGCTGGAAGCCCGGTGCAGATTACCGCATCGACTACTCGGGCCACAAGGAGTTTGGTGGCTCGCTCGGCGTGTCTGCCATGATGATTGGCTTTCCCATGCTCATGTGGTACATGTGGATTGGCGCCACGTACTACAACGGCAAGGTGCCGCTGCCCGCCGACGGCGAGTCCATGGAGGACTTTGCGCGTCATCTGATCGACCTTGTTTACACCGGCGCGTTCCCGTCACTCAAGGCCTGGACCATCTACTGGACGTTCCTCATCTTCGAAGGCTTCTGCTATTGCCTCATGCCCGGTATCTGGGGCTACGGCAAGCCATTGCTGCACCTGAACGGCAAGCAGCTTCCCTACTACTGCTCCGCCTACACCAGCTTCTACGTCACCATTGCCGTTGCCTTTGGTCTGCACGTCTCGGGTGTATTCCCTCTGTACACGCTGATTGACGAGTTTGGCCCCCTTCTGAGCGTCGCCATCATCTCCGGCTTCCTGGTAAGCATTGTCGCTTACTTCTCGGCCCTGGCCCGCGGCGCCCAGCACCGCATGACCGGCGCCCCTCTCTACGATTTCTTCATGGGCGCCGAGCTCAACCCGCGCATGTTCGGCATCCTGGACTTCAAGATGTTCTTCGAGGTGCGCCTGCCCTGGTACATCCTGTTCCTGCTGTCGTGCGGTGTTGCTGCGCGCCAGCTTGAGCGCTACGGCTACATCTCAGGCGAGATTGGCTTCCTTGTCATGGCCCACTTCCTGTACGCCAACGCCTGCTCCAAGGGCGAGGAGCTCATCATTACCACCTGGGATATGTACTACGAGAAGTGGGGCTTCATGCTCATCTTCTGGAACCTTGCTGGTGTGCCGCTCTCCTACTGCCACTGCACCCTGTACATTGCCAACCACCACCCGTCCGAATACCAGTGGAGCAAGCCTGCTCTGGTTGCCCTGTACGCCTCGTACCTCTTTGTCTACTGGGTCTGGGACAGCTGCAACAGCCAGAAGAACCGTTTCCGCGCGGCCGCGCGTGGCACCCTCGTCATCCGCAACACGTTCCCCCAGCTGCCGTGGCAGACACTCAAGAACCCCAAGACCATCAAAACAAGCACCGGCGACGACATCCTGTGCGACGGCTGGTACGGCCTGGCCCGTAAGGTCCACTACGCGTGCGATGCCTTCTTTGCCATCACCTGGGGTCTGATTTGCGGCTTCAAGAGCCCCTTCCCGTGGTTCTACCCCGTCTTCTTCTGCCTCATGATTTCACACCGCGCTCTCCGTGACATCCAGCGCTGCCGTCTCAAGTACGGCGAGTCGTGGACCGAGTACGAGAAGCGCGTCCCGTACCTGTTCATTCCTGTAAGTGTCCCCTTGCCCTACTCTCTACACCCGACGGTTTCGTACATTTATTGACTTTCTTTTCACAGTACGTGATTTAATCTCTAAAAAAGAGAATATGCCATGCCGTCACAGTATCTGCACTTTTGTAGACCTGTCATGGAGCTGTCATGGCTTATGGTGGCATCTTTGAATGCGCCATGCTCATATTAATGTAGACACTTTTCTACATCCCATCTCATGCTCTCATGCAACTGCATTTTCATTTTTTGTTTCTTTTTTTCTTTCTTCTCCATCTTCGCTTCTTGTATATATAACATTGTAAGCGTACGTCTTGTAGTATCTCTTTTTCCTATTTTGTCATATTTTTGGTTTTATTTTGCTTTGTCCTCGGATTTTTTGGTGGTTCATCGACGGAAGTCGTCTGGGAGTTGAGAAAAAGTACCTCTTGAGATATATTCATCGCACAACAGAAAAAAGAAAAACAAAACACGCGGCTTGATACCACAACGCAGGCCTACTAATCCAATTTGAAAACCATTCCATAAAGACCTTCTCTGCTACGTGATATTTGTGTCTAGCCACGTCACCATTGGGAGAAAGTCAAGTCACACCAAATGTCTATTATTCCAGGCTGTAGATGTTATGCAAGAAAGCGATATAGTAAAAATGGGGTGTAAATGCAAAGGAATAGCAATGTAATGCGACAATAGTACAGATGTTTTGCCCGGGGAACCTTTCTGGCACTCCCGGCGCAAGACAAGATAGATTTGGACAATGACAAAAAAGACAAACAAAAAAGACAAAACAAAAAAAACAAGCAAAACCTCATTTCGGCCCGAACCTCTGTCCCGTTTCCGAAAAAAAAGAGATTCCCGAAAAGCAAGCCGAACTTGGACCAGGCTCCCCTCCCCTCACAATGGCCGCGGACCGTCGCTTTAACAATTCCAATCGTATCCGCGTGAAGGAAGGGGTGGCCGCAAAAGCAGTATTATAGTATCCGAGTACCCATCATTCGACGCCTCTCCCCCATCCGTACACATGCAAAAGATGTTCCAAACGAAACGCTTGCGCCGGTCCGGAACTGCCCGGCGGTGGCGATGCCGGCTCTCCTCCTTTCTATTCGTCTCCTGATATGTCGTTTACGCTCGATGTCAATACGTCATAGGCGGGTGGTAAACTTTCAGCAAACGAAGGCCATCTGCAGCTATTCTAGCCCGCCTGCTGACGACTTGATGTTGTCGGGTTGGGTGGCGGAGCGAATTTAACAGACGACGTTGAGAGAGGCCTTGGAGTTCATCAGAAGGGCGACAATCAGGCCGTACAGACCCAGAACCTCGGCGAAAATGAGAATCAGGATCATGCCGACGAACAATCTCGGCTGCTGGGCGGTACCGCGCACACCAGCGTCACCGACAATGCCGATGGCGAAACCGGCGGCCAGACCAGCCAGACCGACAGCCAGGCCAGCACCAAGCTGGATAAAGCCCGTGTACAGGGCGTAGTCGGCCTGCTTCAGGTTGTCGGAAATAAGGACGGACACGACGAGACCGTAGATACCGATAATACCAGCCATAATGACGGGCACAATGTCTATAAAGGAGACGCGTTAGTAGGCTTCGAAAGACGATGCGAGGGCGGACGACATTCGTTCGAGGTCGGCTAGGGTAAGAGCTCACTCTTGACGATCAGGTCAGGGCGCAGGACACCCATGGCGGCGATACCAACACCGGACTTGGCCGTGCCGTACGAGGCACCCAGGCAGGTGAACACGATGGCGGCCGTGCAGCCCATGGCACCGAAGAAGGGCTATATCCAAAGACAAAATGTTAGTTCAACCGTCTGCAAACCGTATCGAAACAGGAAAGGTCGCGTCTCCAATTGGAGATAGATAAGGGCAACGGCGAGGGATTTTGGGCATTCGAGACAGGGAGACGACAACGACACGTCATGACATCAAGCGCGAATGTCGGTGGTCGTCAATCGATGGGACGGTTGGCAAGGAAGAAACTAACCGCGTAGACGGGGCTATAAAGAGAAAAAGAAAAAAAAAATGTTAGCTTTGATGGATGATGGGCAGCGTAGCTATCTGCAAGCAGGCGAAGGACGCGCCGAAGCTATCCGGCAGGGGTAACTGGGCAGCTAAAGGAGCTGCTACAGCTTGGATAACAACGCGTTCCAGTCCCTGCGAGCTCCGAGAGAGCAATTTCTGTTGATGGAGAGAGAAAGAGAGAGATTGGAAGCGTACCAGAGATCAGTCATGATGACGGTAGTCGTGAGTTGTCAGGTGAAGCTGAAAAGGAGTGCTGGGAGAGTTGGTTTGAATCAAGGGAGGCGATTCGAGACTGGGAGGCGGAAAAAGTCAGAAGAAAGGCGACTGGAGCTGTCGAAGCTGTCGATGGATGTGCTGGGACGTTGTGGTTGATGGTGGAGTCGATGGACGAGGTGCGTTGGCGATGAAGCGATGCAGGAGAGATGCAATGCGAGATGGGAGAAGAGAAGAGAGAGAAGCCAGAAACGAGGCCTTTTCGGTTGGCGAGGTGTTTTCCACTGTGAGTGGTTGATTGGGGAAAGGGGAGGGAGAGAGCGACCTGGCAGCTAGTTCCTGGCCAGGATAACGGAAAAACTATTTCGCAGTCCGCTGCTGCCTGAGCTGCCAGGATTTCTGGCCTTGCCTAAAAGGTGTTAGTGGATTTGGCAGTGACGGTGGTCGGCAGTGGATACTGCTGATAGAAGGCTGTAACACCCCGCGGATGCGAATGTAGCAGGTGCCACCCAGATAGGGAACGGCCTAAAAAGTTCTGTAAGTCGCTTCTTATCGGCGTAGGGAAAGCGCGTCAGGGCAGTTTTTTTTTCTTCCCCTCGCCGCTTCCTATTTCGGAAACAGTCAGAGTCACTTTCAACGTTGTCACGACCGTGAAGCATTTCGACCTCGACCGCCCCTGTACATTTGCTATTTTCGACATTTTTCGACCGAGATACCCATTCCCAACCACCACGATGACTGGCACCGTTGTTACCGAGGCCGAGGCGCCGCACAACAAGTTCGATGTACGTGTGTTGCCGTCTTCCACGCACTTGCTGCCGTCGTCTGTCTACTTTGTCTCTTGCGGCATCTGCCCGAAATAGTCGAAATACGGACCTGGAAACCGCCAAAATCTGTACACAGAACACTTTTGAAAACGATTGGGCACAATTGAGCACTTTGCCAAAGACTGTTTGGCACTTGCGACAACTGTCTCCAAGAACTCGACGATTGCAAGGCTGAGACCTGCCTGACCTGCCTCGAGTCTCAATTGACTCAATCGACCATTGGCGTTGATGATGGGCTTCAAAGGACTACAAATGCAGAGAACAGTACTTCCTAGCAACAGACTGCTTGCCATACGACCCCAGAGCTACATGCTCGCGCCCATGGTAGCCATCAGCTCGCCAACGACAATCGACGACACCCGATACAAAAAGACAAAGATAGACAGCCGATGCAGACAGACAATGCAGACAGACAATGCAAAAATTCCCCTTCACCACCATTCTTTGCTAACGAAAGACACCATAGACCATCCTGGTGCTCGACTTTGGCAGCCAGACCAGCCATCTGATCCTGCGCCGTCTACGTGGCCTCAATGTCTACGCCGAGATGCTGCCATGCACAACCAAGCTGGCCGAGCTTCCCTTCAAGCCCAAGGGCATCATCCTGTCTGGAGGTGAGATTCCGTGGTTGCAACAAAGAGAGGAACGAAATAGAAAAGGGATGACAGAACACATGGGATGAACAGAGTTGCTAACTATGCTAGGCCCCTCCTCCGTCTATGACGAGGGCTCGCCTCGTAAGGCTCCCCACCTCACGATATACGATACGGTCTGATTTTGACCGTTGACTGGGACTGAACTGCATACTGACCTTTTAGACGTCGACTCTGCCATCTTTGACCTTGGCGTCCCTATTCTGTACGTTGGACAACATTTGACATTTCTGTTCTTTCCTCTCTTTGTTTTAGCTAGACATTTTACTAACAATACAACAGGGGCATCTGGTAAGACACCACCCTTCTTCTGGATATTCTAGCACGTCGCCAACCTTGCTCGACTCCGGACTGACAATAGCCTTTACCAGCTACGGCTGCCAGGAGCTTGCATGGCAGATCAATTCGGCCAACGTCGCCCGCGGCGAGGCCCGCGAGTACGGCCACGCCGACGTGACCATCCACAAGGTTGACGACCATGTCGACCGCCTGTTTGCCGGCCTTGGCGAGACCATGCACGCCTACATGTCTCACTTTGACAAGCTGGTGTCGCTCCCCGAGGGCTTTGTCGTCGTTGCCAGCACCGCCAACTCCGAGTTTGCTGGCATCGCCAACAAGACGAAGCCCATCTTTGGTGTCCAGTTCCACCCGGAGCTCGAGCACACACCCCGCGGCAGCGAGCTGCTGCGCAATTTCAGCGTCGACATTTGCGGCGCCAGCCCTAGCTGGGTCATGGGCGACTTTGTCCAGCAGGAGATCTCGCGCATCCGCCACCTCGTGGGCGACCGCGCGCAGGTCATTGGTGCCGTGTCCGGCGGTGTCGACAGTACGGTGGCGGCCAAGCTTATGAAGGAGGCCATTGGTGACCGGTTCCACGCAGTGCTGGTCGACAACGGCCTGATGCGCCTCAACGAGTGCGAGCAGGTCAAGGCGACCCTGGGCGAGCACCTGGGCATCAACTTGACGGTTGTGGATGCCGCGGACCTGTTCCTGGGCCGCCTTGCGGGTGTCCTTGAGCCCGAGAAGAAGCGCAAGATCATTGGCTCTACCTGTATGTCTATATTCCCGTTCCTTCTGCTGGCATTATGGGAATTTTCTTCCCTTTCTTTTCTTTCTTCTTTCTTCTTTCTTCTTTCTTCTTTTTAAAAAAAAATCCTTCTACGGGCCTCGTACAGTACTAACAAGATAAAGTCATCGACCTGTTCGAGAGGGAGGCCGAGCGTATTGAGAAGGAAGCCGAGAACACTCCCAACGCCGGCAAGGTCGAGTGGTTCCTCCAGGGAACGGTAAGCCCCAGTTCTGCTATCCCCTTTGATGTGTTGACCATCTGCTAACACGTGCTCAGCTGTACCCCGATGTGTATGTTCCGTTGTTTGGTGTCCAATCTATTGGTAAAGCCACGAGACATTTGATTGAAGACTAACCATGTCCACAGTATCGAGTCCCTGAGCTTCAAGGGACCTTCGGCGACGATCAAGAGTGAGTCAATGCCCGGACATAAAAAAGGAAGATGACGAAAGACAGGATTGCTAACATAGATGATCAGCTCACCACAATGTCGGCGGTCTGCCTGAGGTATGTTACTTCACCCCTCCTCTTTTATACTTTTGATTTCCATTATTAAAAGTTCCATAACTAACATCGTCGCAGCGCATGATGAACGGCGTAAGTTACAGCAGTGTTTAAGCAGCAGTGTTTAAGCGTGACAACTATACAGACGACTGACAGACTGTTGCTTTTTTATAGCAAGGCCTTCGTGTAAGTTGACTATTTTACCAACCCGACATCTCTACGCCACACACGCTTGATTATTCTAACAAACTGTAGCTCCTTGAACCCCTTCGCTTGCTCTTCAAGGACGAGGTGCGCGCCATCGGCCGCTCCCTCAACATCCACCACGACCTGATCATGCGCCACCCGTTCCCCGGCCCGGGCATTGGCATCCGTATCCTCGGCGAGGTGACACCCGAGCGTGTCGAGATTGCCCGCAAGGCCGACCACATCTACATCAGCATGATCAAGGAGGCCGGCATCTACGACCAGATGTCTCAGGCCTACGCCGGTGTCGACACCAACAAGGGTATGTTTAGTCTAATTCAAACAAAATTGTGTCCATCCGAACAACCCGAACAACTGCTAACACATCCAGCCGTCGGTGTCATGGGCGATACTCGCGTTTACGGCTACATCATCATGTACGTCCCCGCTTCTCTCATTCTCACTACCCACTAACTTAAAACACCACTGACAAAATGAATAGCCTCCGAGCTGTGACGACGAGCGACTTTATGAGCGCCGAGGCGTTCGAGTTCCCCTGGGCTCTGCTGCAGAAGATTGCCCGCACGATTGTCAACAGTGTTGACGGCGTGTCGCGTGTGACCTACGACCTGTACGTTTTCTCTGTTTGATTTTCATTCAATTCCCAGTTCTCAGTTGTCAAAGAGCTCTGCATATTAACAATACACAGGACCTCCAAGCCCCCTGGCACCATCGAGCTGGAGTAAACTTGCCCGGCAAGACAGGGCTGTAGGTGACAGCGTCAACAGTCAATTGACGGCAATGAGAAGGAGTATTGGGAGTTTTTTCTTTTAAATAATTTCATACGCGCGGGCGTTACGTAGACATATAAACGTTTTAGATAAATAAAAGAGCTTCTATCTAGCATAGATTCATTCCCGTGGGATAGTTTCAAGTCTCCATTAAGTCCAAATCACAGTGTAACTTTTATTGTCGTGGTGGTAAAAAAGTACATAATAGGGGTGTATGTAAGTGATGAAGACAAAGAAAATCATATTGTCATGGTAGAACAATTGAAAACTAGAATAAAGACAAATTCGCCCCGATTGACAAGAATCAAAAACAAATCTAACGACCATCTTCTTGGCGGTCTCTTCTTGACGACCGCAATGGCCCTTTTCGCTCGACGCCCGTAGACTGACCGCGTCAGCTGCTCTTTTGGCTCTTTTTGTGGGTTTCCTCCCTCCACCCTCCTTCACCCGCTGTGAGTGTTTGTTCAATTTGACGAGACCAGTGATCTCGTCCCGGACCTCTCACGCCCAAGGCCGGTATAGGCTCCGCTCAACGCATCCAGACGTCTGTTGGCATCGCCGTCGGTCGTGCCAGGGCATCGTGCCAGGAACACTGCTGCCACACTATCTCCTTGCAACCCCGTAGCGCAACATGCCCAGGTTCTCTACATAAACGGCGGCAGAGAGAACGGGTAGCCGCCGTTCTTCATGCGGAAAACGCTCAGCAGGAAGCTGTACACGAAGAAGATGACTGCACCCCAAACGAGGGCCGCGGCCTGCTGGATCTTCGCGTCTGCTATTCTGGGGACCTTGACCGCAAGGGAGATGGCAGCAAACGACAGGATACCATCTACACGTGTTAGAACTTGAAAAATACGGAAGAGAGGGAAAAGAGATGAAAAAAGAAGAAGAAAGAATTGAAGAGAGGGGATGGAACATACACATGGCAGCAACAATCTGCGTCTCCATACCGAACTGGTTCTGGAAACCACCCGCAAAGTAGCTGATGCCACCGCGGCCATCACCGGCCACGTAGGGGACTTTGCGGATGTGGTTGAACATGTGGCCGCTGGTGAAGAGCAGGATCGAAATGAGGCTGATGGCAGCCCAAATGTTGCGGTTCTGGATTACCGGAAGGACCCACGGCCAGGCAACGAATAGCGCCGTGGCCGAGCCCAGGATGATGGTGATGCTCGTGATCCAAGCGAACCAGTTGATTGGACGCTTGATAGGAGGGTGAGGGCGGTCGGGCAGCTGGCGGGAGATCCAGTGGTGGACCACCTCGGCAGCACCGGGACTATATTGTTAGAAACGTTTGTAACATTTCCTGGGAGGTCCTTCCCTTTCTTCCTGATATCTCCACCTACCCGTTTGTAAAATCATAGCGAAGAGGCTCCGGCGAGGAGACAGCGTGGGGGCCCGAGGTGGCCGGGAAGAAGAGCAGAACGGGGGCCGTCTGCAGGCCGAGCGACATGAAGGTGTCGCGGCCGTCGTTGAAGTCAAGGGTAGCAAAGACCAGACGAGACTCGCCGGCCTTGTCGCCCTTGGTCCAACTGCGGGCCAACAGGTCGTACTCGGGCTGGAACTCGCGACACAGCTGGCAGCCGTAGCGGGCATCCATGGCTGTCAACAGGACAACGGCGCTGTAGTTGCGCGGCGTGCTGGCCACGAGCTTCTGGTAAGCAGTGTCCTCGATCTTGATGGGCGTCGATGAGAGCTGTTTCGAGTGGAACTGCTGGAAGGTGTCGCCGGCGGCCTTCTTGGCAGCCAGGCCACCCGCGCACAGCAGCGAGGACGCGAGAAGCGAAAGCCAGCGCATTGCCGCGGTTGTCGATATAGTCGAGATATCAAAGGAGAAACGATGGGGGGAAAAGGGGAACGGCGAGAATCGAAAAGGGGGACCGAAAGAGCTAGGTCAGGTTCGAGGGAGGCCCGAGTTAAGGAGAGGCAATCGAATGCAATTCGATCTGGTGGGCGTTGGAGAAAAAGACCCTTTCAATTGATGTACTCCTCGATGGCGGAGAGTCGTCGGATCGAGGGGGGGTGGGTTGTCGACGGGGGAAAAGCAATTGTCAAGTTGTCGATGCTCGATGGACCGTCGTGTCTCGAAATGCGAAGCTGTTCTTTCCTGAACTGGCCTGAACTGGTGCTTTCCCCCAATACGCCAACGTGCACAGCAAGCGCGGCCCTGTAACCACGTACGCCTTAAGCTATTTGTAGCTCTGATTGGCTGCAGGATGCCCCACACTCTCTACCGACGACGCAAGCTGTTTCCCAGTCGGTTTCTCAGTCGCGGACCATCTTAGCGCCGATCCGGTCCTCTTTCCCCTGCGTCTTCCTTGGCAGGAGGCACAGTTGAACTGTGGCGTGTGGCACGCGGCTGACATAATAAAGCACACTAGTCCCTTTCTAGGCGGAAAGTAAACAATAATGCGACCAAAACATTGGCCCACCCGAGAAGGCACGCACTGTCCATCTCCTCTCCCTCTCCCATCTCTCTCCTCTCTCCTCCCCCTCTGCCCCGTCTTTCTATCTCTGCCCCGTTGCTGTGGACGCAATTTGCCTCTTTGACATTTTGACGACAGGCTTCTTTCTTATCGTTCAGAGTCCCATATTGTACGACACTTTTTGAGCCATTGAACATTTGTTAACGAAGACTGTATTATTCTTTCTCCATCCTTCTTCTTTCTCTCTTCTCTCTTCTTTTCCTGTCAATCGTTGTTCCCATCGCGTTTCTTTCTACTTTCTTTGTGCGCCGTTGACGCGAGCCGACAATAACAGCCATGGATATCGACAAGGTACGCTCTCTTTCGTCGAATGATTTGCTCAGAAGACACAAAAGGAAGCTCGAAAAAGGAACGCGACAGCTAACGCAACCAACAGAGATCCGCGATGAGCCACGAGCTCGGCCTCAAATACCTTGAGGCCCGGCACCAGGAGGGCCTTATAGTCAAGGACGACGATGTGCGGCGGCACCGGATGCAGGTGGTCCTTCTCCAGGACGAGAACGGGCGGCTGAAGGACCAGGTGTCGTCGCTCCGCGACCGCGTCGGGTCTCTCACTTCGCAGTACGACGACGCGCAACGCCAGCTCGACGGCCTCAACCACAAATGCCGCGAGCAGGACAACCAATTACGAGCCCAGGCTCGCGAGCACACGGCACTCCGGACCGAGCTGATGTCGCTCAGCAGCGCGACGAGCGATTCGACCAAGGTGCTGACCGAGAAGCTGGCGCTGTCCCGCGAAATCGCCGTGCTGAAGCCTGAAATCGAGCACCTGCGATCGCAGCTTACACACCAGAAGGATGTTCTGTCTGAGAAGCTTGCACTTGAGCGGCAGTTAAGCGCGCTCGAGGTCGAGCTTGCCAACGAAAAACGCGCCGCACAACGCGCCGCTGCCGCCGCGGCCCAGCGCCAACAGACAGCAAACGACGATAACGAAGCCGAGGAAGAGCTTCGCCGGCAAATTCAGGATCTCGAAAAGAAGCTTATCACCGAGAAGCGCGCACGGGAGAAGATGCAGCGGGAACAGGATGAGGCACGTACTGCTGATGCGGACAATATCGCCAAGGCAGTCGAGAATGAGAAGAAGGAGGCTCTGCGTGCCAAGAAGCTCCTGGAGACTGAGTTGGCTGAGGCGCGAGGCCAGATCGACGTGTTTGAGCTGCGCGTTGGCGATCTCAAGTCCAAGTTACGAGAGGTGCGGGAGGAGTTGAAGAGCGCCCGTGCTGAGCTAGCATCTGCTCAAGACAAGCCGGCACACCTTGCGGCCGCTGGTGCGGCCAAGGAGGGCATCAAGAAGCTGAAGACTGCTGCGTCGGCTGCAGGCACAACCACAACAAAGGTCCAGACTAAGGGCCAGAAGAAGCGCCGTGCAGAAGAGCCCAGCGGCCCTGAACTGGTCATGCAGACGCCCGGTATCGGCAACGAAGGCCGTACGAAGCGCCCACTTAAGAAGAGGGGATTCGATACGGCTGCCGTGCAGAAGTCGACCTTTTCCATCACGCCCTTCCTCAACAAGACGACCAACCCCATGGACGAGTCTGCCGATGCTGCTCCTGCTCCTGTTGCTGCCCCCGCTGCTACCGCAGACAAATCAAAGGCATTAGACGCCGCTGAAAAGTCTGCTGTGGACAAGTCAACATCTCTCGCTGGGTCTATAACGGCCGAGTCGACGCTTCCCGGCGAGGACAGCGAGCTGCCAGAAGACTCGATCATGGGCCGCCGTGTTTCGGCGAGCGCCACACTTTCCTCTGTTGATATCTCCGAGTCCTCTTCTGTTGGCACCGCGGCCAAGGCAGCAGCACAGGACGCTGATGCTGGCGCCAAGCGGCGTGGCCGCCCCCCTAAAGAGAAGATTCTGGGTGATGCACCAATTTCTAAGAAGAACATGAAGGTGCAGCCTGGTAGCAAACCTGTTCCTGTTGACGAGGGTCCTTTCAAAAAGGCCCCTGTTGAGGCGGTCAAGGCAAAGGAGGCAGTTGTTGAGGAGCCTCTTGCAGTTGAGCAAGAGAACCGGCCACCAGTAGCAGCAACAGCAGCGGCAAGCACCAGCGGCGCTGTCGCGATGAAGGTCAAGAAGAGCGCGGCATCTGGTGTTACCAAGGCTACCTCCGAGGTCGAGCCCAAGAAGAAAAAGCGCAAGATTCTTGGCGCTGGCAGCAAGACTGTGTTTGATGAGGACGATGACGATGGTATGCGGGAGGATATTGCGCTGGCACGGCCACCAAAGCCTGCTGCCTCAACTGCGGTGGAACCAGCTGGCGGTGCTGGTGTGAAGCGGGTGATGAAGACGGGTGCCGGCGGCAAGCGGACGATGCTGGGCGGCATGCGAAATGCCTTTGGTGGCGGTGTTGGAGGCGGAAGCTTCTCACCACTGAAGCGCGACCGTCGCGGCGTGAACGCTAGTTTCCTTGCGTAGGCGGCTGGTATTTGATCGTGGAAGAGGTGAGCGATGGTGATATATGCTGTATGATGTTTTTGTGTGCTTTCTTCTGGCTTTGATTTTCATTTGCATTGGGATGGCGTTTTGGGACTGGGTTTGCTGTTATATTTCATCTGGACTATTATTGGATAGAGACGGCTTTAGCGTGTACGAGCATGAGTTGAGAATGTGCAGCAGTCTTTTGACTATTGAATTAAAATGATCGATCTCGATGACGAAAATGAGAGGTAAAGCGTGTGTATTAAAGTCTATATGAGGATATCTAAGCGAACCAAGGACAGTGCAATCTATCGTGGAAAAGTCGAAAAAGAGGACCAGAGAAATGGAAAAGAAAAGAAAAAAGAACCAAGCCAAGACATTGTCTACTCAAATTCCTTGACGTGGTCAACAGTCCAGTCCCAGAACTTCTCAGCGCCGCCCAGGCCGCCCTCAGATTTGGGCGTGCCGTTGCGGGCAACATCGCGGCGGATGCTGAAGAAACGGCCCCAGGGGCCAATCCACGAGCCAGACTTTTCCATTGTCACATCAGGCGACAGGCCGGCAAACAGCTCGGTGTAGGCGCCGTAGACGGGCGGGTGCAAGAAGTGGCTGCGAAACATATTGAGGCCCATGCGCTGAAACCAGCCGAGACCAACTTCCTGTTCTTGCTGTGCCGGCTTCTCTTCGTCGCGACCGCCAACACTGCGGTACAGGTCCGAGTCAAGGTTGCCCGGGTTGGCGGCAACAGAGACGATGCCGTCGGCCTTGTGGCGTCGCGCGTACTCGACGCTGTGCAGGTAGGAGCCGGCCTTGCTGTTGCCGTAGAGCTCAAGAGGGTCGGTGACCGGGTTGGTGTAGGTCTTCTTGCCCATGGGCAGGTTGTCCATGTCGACGCCGTTCTTGCCCGAGTAGAGCTCAGCGGCCATGGATGCCACCCAAACAACGCGGACACTATCGGGACGGCCAGCGGCCTTCTCTTCCTTGGCCGTGGCCTGAAGAACAGGCGTCAAGAGCTGTGTCAAGAGGAAAGGAGCGACGGTGTTGGTGCCAAGCTGAAAGTCGAACCCCTGAGCAGTCGATTTCTTCTCGTTGGGCGGCAGCATGACGCCGGCGTTGTTGAAGAGCACGTCGAGACGCTTGGACTTGCCAAGGAAGGCCTCGGCAGCTGGCTTGATGGTACGGAGGTCGCCAAGATCGATCTGGACAAAGTGCAGGGCGCCAGTCGAGGATGGAGCAGCGGCTTTGACCTCTCCAATGGCCTTTTCGCACTTGGTCTGAGAGCGGCAGCCCATGAAGACGGTGGCATTCTGGGTGTACAGGATGCGCGTGAGCTCCTTGCCAACGCCAGCATTAGCGCCAGTGATGAGGTAGACCTTGCCGGCAAGGTTGGACAAGTTCTTTTCGGTGAACTTGGGAGCCGGTATCATGATGTTTTGGGCCATCATGGATGGGCGCAAGAATCCAATGGAAGCCATTAGAATGTGTGGTTTTTTCTTGGGGAGGAAAGATCGTATGTTGATGTTTTCTTGATGCTTTGCAATGCGTCAATGCAATGGTTGCTTTGATGTAATGACGTGATGATGTGATGATAATGGGAAACTCTTTCCAATATTTTGAGGACGTCCGAAACGACCCTTATATACCAGGAACCTCGACCTTGGAGATAGCCCATGACAGTGCAGAAAATAAAACACTAAAACAAAACGCAGATTCTAAGCAAACGAAGAAAGAGACCAGCTATTGACTGACGTCAGGCCAGACTCGGCCAACAGACTCGCCGCGACACCATCGCCAGTAGTCGAAACTAGCCGACTCCGTTTGGCGAATGCAAAGTAGTGTGCGTCCAGTTAAACGCTTTACAAATAGAAATAGAAACACGACGAATCAATCGACATTGAGCCGGGAACCACTTACAGCCATAAAGATCAACAAAAAACAAATTAGCAGCCTTGTTAGATAGCCCGAACCCAACGGATGTCGTCGTCTTCAATTCGATTGAGTACGACGTAATTACTCACTATTTCCCCTTTTCGGAATGGTGGCTGTCTTTGCACGGCTGTCAAACACACATGCTGGAGGGGGTTGCATTCGCGCTGCCGTTTTCCATTGTCGCGTTGTCGTCTGTCAGGCAGTTTGCTTCCATATCGAAAAGAAAAGAAAAGAAAAGAAAAAAAAGGGGGGGGAGAAGTGTGGGAGAAGTGTGGGAGAAGAGCTAAACTGGACAACATATCAGACTTCAGCCAGTAAGAGTGCCTGCCGCGCGAGGAAAGAGCGAGCTGTGCGCTCCATGGAAGCTATAAGGTGGCCCGGTTGTAGATCGGGTGGTCGTTCCTTCCACTGTCTACAACACTCCGTCGGGACGGACAAATGCAGGCCGCACCTTCCCTCCTAGGCTGGGCCAGCCTATGGCAGGAGCCTCGGCTGCCGACAACACATTTGAAATAATAGTCTGCATATGCATGGGATGACGTCAACGCTTTTTAATAGGCAGCTCAATTGTGCGTACCAAAGATTTTGATCTCTTTTTTATTTCTTTCGGTACGTGCATCATTCAAGAGTAGCATCTAACAAGCGAAAGTGCATCCAGGCAGTTCTTTTGCGGCAGTTTGCAGCGAGCAAAAGAGTGATGTCTAAATTTGTCGTCTGTTACAAAGCTGCGGTCAACAAAACCAAGAATTTGTCGAATGGTCAACCTAGGCCCCTAACTGAGGATAAACAAGCAATTGCAGTATACATCGCTTAACGATTGACAACGTTAAACTTCCGTCATCCGGTCTGGTATTAAAGTCTGGAGAAAGAAGAGACGAAGAGCCTCATTGTGTGGGCCTGGCCGTTCAAGTGAAGAAGGTGCGACTCGGCGGAACAGGGGCGATCTACAGTGTATTACTCCGTACAGCGTAATTACCTGCCCGAGTGGATCACACCGCCCAACAGCGCGACTAGCGCCCGTTTTCAGTGGACGTCAAATGCACGTCCAAACAATGAAATTTTAACGTCGAGGCTTTGTCAGGATGCACGACAGCTCAACGACCATGCGTGCACCACGACGAAATTGAAGCCGCACACAGTCCAGTCACACCCTCATCTACATCGCGTGCACACAACGTCCTTTTAGTCTCATGCTGGCGGCCTTGGGGAGCCTCGGCCGGTCGGCCAGGGCCAGCAGAGTGATTCTCACCACTTCCATCGCCGCCACAACTACCACGGCTGCAGGTACAACGACATGGCCAGCAGTCCCACGAGCTTGTGCGCAGTGCATACGGCGGCCCTTTTCAGTAACGGCTGCAACCTCTGCTGGTGGAAACACCCGCTGGAAAGCGCGCCAGGGCAAGGACCAGTATGCGCGCGAGGCCAAAGTGCGCGGGCTGAAAAGCCGTGCTGCCTTTAAGCTGCTCGAGATGGACTCCAAATACCGTCTGTTCAAGCCAGGACAGACAATCGTGGACTTGGTAAGCATCGAGACGATTGAGAGCAATTTTCGTCCATGTCTGTCAGAGACCGCTAATTATATAGGGCTATGCTCCAGGAAGTTGGTCACAAGTGGCTGTGGAACGCACAAAACCGGCCGGCCGCGTGCTCGGCATCGACCTGATCCCGGCACAACCGCCCCGGGGTGTGTCGACGATCCAAGGAAACTTCCTCGCGCCAACGGTACGGCAAATGGTCAAGGATTTTCTGGCTCGGACGCCGGCGCCATCCAAAGTGGAAAAGACACTGCAGTCGCCAGCGAGCTCAACGGCCGCAGTCGACTCCGAGAACAACGCCGAAAATGATCCAGACGCCGATACCGAGCCTCAGATTGATACCGCTGAGCTCGAAGGCGAGCCTACGCCAGTTTCCTCACAAGAAGAGCCCACCACACCCGATATTGTGGTGGACCGGCCAAGCTATATCGATTTGGAGCGCCAAGCATCGGCTACCGCCTCCGCTTCCGCCTCCGCCTCCACCTCCGCCGACGGAGAGGCCACAAAAGCACTAAAAGCATCAGACAAGGCCCGCGCCGGCCGCTTGGTCGACTTGGTGCTGAGCGACATGTCAGAGCCCTGGCCCCAGACTTATGGCTTTTGGCTGAACACGCTGAGTAACCCTTACAACAGGATGATGAACACGAGCGGAAACGCCTTCCGCGACCATGCCGGCAGCATGGACCTCTGTCTTGCCGCCCTTGAGTTTGCGAGCGACACTCTGCGGCCTGGTGGCCACTTTGTGTGCAAGTTTTACCAGGGCGGCGAGGACAAGGCTCTCGAGAACCGCCTCAAGAAGATGTTTAGCAAAGTTGTCCGGGAGAAGCCGGAGTCGTCAAGAAGCGTGAGTGGTGTTCATATCCACGACGATGAGTTTTGAGCAGGGCATATGCTAATCAGCTGCAGGAATCCAAAGAGTCCTTCTTTGTGGCTTTGCGGAGGAAAAAGGACGTGACATGGGACGATATTAAGGATATGTGATGGGCACTTGACCCTGACAACATTCCAACGTCACACCACATTGTAACAATATAACGACGACAGAGGGACATAGAGGCGTTTTGTGTACTATACCGCACATGGATTCATTTACTTGTACTTGACTTGACTTCACTTGGTTGCTATAAGGACCTTAATCTTTGTTCGATTTTTTTGGCATTTCGTTAAATAGATGAAACGTTTCAGCAATAAGGTAATATGAAGAAACACCCTGGCCCTGCCTTCCCTTGGCGCCCGAAACCATTGAGCCTGGAATAAGGAATCACAAACAATCCGTTTTCGAAAAGGCAAAAGGCTTTTTTATTTTTAGAACCCTCCCATCTCCTCGGCGGCACTCCCATCCTTCCATCTTTTTCATGACGTTGAAAGTTGTCTGGTAAGTACGACTCCGGAGCTCTCGCATGAGACGAAAGCAAAGAAACAACGTACAAATCAAAACAGATGAGAAAACTACCTCCCCTGCACAATGCAACAAAGTCCAACAGAGAACGAAAAAAAGACAAGAAAAAAACAGCAACACCATAGTAGTAATGCATGCCGTTCTTTCCCGTACATTTTCTCTCCATTTAGACCTTGAAACCGCGCGACCGCCGGCGACCACGGGCACGCTCGAACTTGCGGCCCTTGGAGGCGACGTACGGCTTCTTGTGCTTGTGGGGACCGAAGCCGAAGTGCTTGACGGCCTCACGGGAGTTCTTGGGGCCGCGCAGGAGCAGGGTGTTGGCACCCGTGGGCTTCTCCAGGGCAAGCTGGTCCAGGGTAAGGGCACGGCCGCCGGCAGCAGTCAGGCGGGCGCGGGCAGTGGCGGTGAAGCGCAGGGCAGCGACCTGGACCTTGGGGACGGTCAGCAGGCGGTTGTCGTCGGTGACGGTGCCAACAACGACAATGGTCTTCTTGGCGCTGTCACCGTTGCGGGTGTTGGCAGCGATGCGCGACAGAGAGACGGGCGGACGGTTGATGCGCGACATAAAGAGGCGGCGCAGGATGACCTTGTTGAAGGAAGCATCGGTACGGCCTGTTTGGTGTTTAGTCAGCATGGGAAAAACCTCTTTGTGGTTTGAACGTGAACGAATGGCAAGTTGGGGTTAGGGGCACTCACGAGCCAGGAAGCGGTAAAGCTTCACGAGCAACTTCAGGTAGACGTTGTCGCTCTTGGGGGCGGAACGGTGCGTGTTCCGCACGTGGTGGTGGTTGAGATCGATACCTACAAAAACGAAAAGAAAATTCCTCCCAGTCAGCCCTATGGTTCTTTGGTATGCTCAAAACAAAAAGTGAGATTTTGAGAACGGCAGGCCAGAGCAAGCAGCTCCCAGACGGCTCGACAGGGAGGATAACGAGGAAAGTTTCCATTCCGTCTTCTTTCTGCGGCTGTTTTCGACTGCCTCAGTTCCTTCTCAGGCCATCCTCTTCTCTCTCTGTTTTACGAGAGCGAGAAAAAAATAGCCATTCCGGAGCGAGAACAGATCAAGAAAGATGCCATAGAAATAATGACGTGAAACAATCCCCATCTCCAAGTCAAGCACGTCTAAATGCCGCAGGTCCAGCCGCCAATGGTTCGCAGAAGGGAGCCAGACAAACGTAGCCAAAGAGGTGCGGAAAACGAGACGAAAAAACTTCCACAAGCAAGACGAGAGGTCGATCAACGAACGGTAGAGATGTCGTCAAGAGCAAGTCGTTCAAAAAATCGAGCAGCAGCTTCTGTACTAGGCAGTGGCTTGACAAGCAACAGAAGAAGACATGAGCAGCACCGACGACAACGAATCTCTCGTCTGTAGTACATCCCAACTCGTCGTTTCACGGACAAGGAAAGAGAACCAAGATAAAGACGCATCGCCATCGCCATCCATGCCTCACATCCATCCCCCAGGCGTCGCCCAGCAAGCCAGTGCCTCGCGCGTGCGTCGCTCCTCGATGTCTGGCTTCGACCAGCCTCGCTCTCTCTGTTCTCTGATGTCGTGTCTCGGATTTCTCGTCTCGATGAAAAGGGCGCAGAAGTCTCGTCCTCGTCTCGGTTTCGTTCCCAATGGCCACGAATGTCGTTGTCATCCCTTCCACTCGCACACTCGGAAAAGAAAAAGAAAGTCTTTTTGCCCTGCCGCTCCGTCATTCAACTCCCGTCTTCCTTTTCAGGAGAACGAAAGGATCCAGACAGAAGCACAGAAGACAAAAGCTTGCTCTCTCACGTACCCATCGTAATAGCTGACTCTCGGAAGAGATTTGTTGTGAAATGAACCCCCTGGTAACCCGAAAAAATGTCGAGATGAAAAAAATTGGTTGACAAAAGTGTCGTGATGGTTGGGGGGAGGAGAGGGAAAAAAGGAAGAGACCAGGAAAAGAGAGGGGACTGGTGCAAAAAAAAAATTGTTAGCAAAAATGGAGAATGGGGCCCAAAAATCGAAGCGGGAACCCGAAAAGTGGGACTTTCTCTTCCTTTTTTCTGCCCTCTTTCCTCTTTTCGCAGCGGTCACGCTAAAGTGTGACACTGCACGCAAAATGGGAAGTTGGTGTGTGGGCGGTGAAGACCGGCAATTAGGGTAATTTTCGCCGGTACTAAAATGATGCCCCAGGTGCAGGGCTTCGAGTCTGGTGGTTATGTAATAAATGACAAAGACAGCGACAGACTTGCCTCACTGTGAAAGTTGAGAACCCTCAACCACAACTCACAACGGCAGATGAGCCTCACGATGAGATACAAGATGAAGATGTATGTTTGCACATCTCCGAGTTTAAACCTTGAATTCGAATTGTAAAAAGTGTCTTTATTAAAGAAATACAAAGGCGCTACCTCCATGCAAAGACTAATCCCAAAGCCCAGTCTATCCAAAAACGCAAAGGGAAAGCAAAAGGAGCATCCCATGACCTAGAAATGCAGTGTATCGGTGTATTTATACAAAATTCCAGAAAATTTCTTCCGTATTGTGACTGAGAGGCGTGTCCCGCCCGTTCTGCTGAGTTTCCTGTCGTGTTGCTACGCTGGCAACGTCCAATGTCTTGGTGTCGAAGCAACAGTCCTCCATTGTTGTATCCAAGATAGAGCACCTTCCTGTTTGATATTGTCAATCAGTCACGAGCAGGTCGCAAAATTTGGCAGAAAGAAAAAAGACGGGGTGAATAGGCAACCGGAAAGAAAAAAAGTATCGTGGCGGACATCTGAGGTCTAAAAGTAACTGTAATGATGCTCTCTCGCTGATTTCTCAATGGGAATGTAAAGAAAAAGAAGCAGTCATATAAGAAAAAGAAAGAGAGAGAAAAGAAAAAAGAAAGAAAAGCGATCTAAACAACCAATCGAAATCAATAAGCACTTGGTTATAAGACGGCCTCCTCTTCTGCCTCTTCGCGGAAACTCAAGAGGAAATCGCGAGACATTTCAAAGCTCAGCCAGCTGGAAGCCATGCTGGGGGCCACCTTGAGCAGGTTAGGGACGATGCCCTTGTACAAGCCCTTGATGCCCTCTTGCATGATAATCACACGGATCGCGTCCGTTAATGACTTATACTGGTAGCCCATGCCGGACATTGTGTTGATCTGGAATCGGCGTCGGAGGACGTCACTAAAAGGACAGGTTAGCAAACATAATAAACTGTCCGAAGTGGGCTGAAGCTGTCAGGAGGGTCCAAACTTACAAAGGATATGTGCAAGTCTGCGCCACGGCACCAGAAATGGCACCGGCAGCCAGTTTCCGCATCGCCGACGGGTTCTTCTCGCCATCTTTTGTAAAGTATTGACGAACCGCCTCATACGTCATAAAGTTCAGACCGACGTATGGTGCCACACCGGCCACAGTCGGGATGATACCACGGTACAGCGCCTTGAAGCCGCCCTCGTTTTTGTACATCAGTACCAGTGTCTCCCACATGCCCGGCATTTTCCCTGTCCGCTTGCCCAGGTCGGCGAACGAGGCTGTCTGGATCGAAAGGCGTGTCCGCACAATGTCGAGGGGATATGTGAAGACGACGGATGTGATTCCGGCAATACCGCCGCAGGTCAGGCGCGCTAATGATGACAGGTCGGCCCCAGGATATGATTCGAAAAAGTGCTAGAGTAAGAAAAAAAGAGTGTTAGCAAAGCCACAACCAAACACCCGCGTGGAATGGCAACTCACAGTCTTGTAGAAGTTGTAGCTGCCGAACTGCACAGCTGAGTAGGGCACAATACGGATGCAGTTGGTGCCGTTGCCGCGCATGAAGCCGCGCCAGCCTTCCTCCACCCACATCTTCTTCAACGCCTTGCCCACGGGCATCTGGTACTCGGTGCGGCCCACGCTCTGGATCTGGAATAGGATTTTGAGGCGCTCGAGTGGAGAAACGACTGTGCGGGATACGGCACCGGCCACGCCGCCGCCGCAAAAGGCGGCCACAACGGGGTCGGAGAAGAAGCGGCGAGTTTGGGCAAGGACATCGGTCTGCACGACCGGTTTCCGTTTTAATATATCATCCTGCAAAAGACCACGTTAGAGACAGTGTGACGGTAAGTCTATAGAGGACGGGCAACCCGAAAATGGAAGCATCCAAGCCTTCGGTCTGGTTCTGGACTGCAGGGCAGAGGAAATTCGGAGAGAGGGCTGACGTACGGTCGCCATTGTGTGTATGTGTCTAGGAACTGGAACTGCGAAACAGCGGGCAGGAATGCCCAGGTGAAGCCCTCCGCAAATGGGCCAATTGATGTAGCAAACGCTCGCGAAGCTTTACTGACAAAGCCTCGTTCCCCGGCAGGCCGAAGTGATGCACGAGTTGTGCGTTGTAGTCGTCGATTCGGCGGTTGAGGCGATCGATTTTGTCGCACGGAAAAGAGTCTTGTCGATTGCGCAGGCACGAACAGGCACAGGGTGCAGCAGGTTGCAGGGCGTCGCGCAGGGTCGGGAAGGGGGAAATTTTTAGCAAGGAAATGCTTAACCCGAAATGGCGATTATGCGGAGGAGGGGAGCTAGATTGGATTCCAGAATAAAAGTCGACGGGCTTGCCGGTCGCGCGCGTGTGACAGGTCGCGTGTCAAGGAAGGAAAGGTCGTCGAGAAGAGAGAAAGCAAAGTTCGACTATCACAGAATCAGGCCAAAAAGGTGCTTCGTTGTCTGTTTCGCGCTCAAGTTCACAATGAGGGTCGAGCGTTCTAGAAAAGTGGTTTCGAAAGCCGGCGTCAAAGTGGGTTGCGTTGAGCAGGGCTGTCTTGGAAGCGGTTTAGTTCGGATGGCGGAAGCAGGGAAACGACCGGGTGAAGCTGAACCGCGATCGGAAACCGAACAAAGAGAACGACGGAAGGGAACGAGACACTTTAATAAACAATTGTCGAGACAAAAAAAAAAGGTGTAGAAATAGATGGCGAGAGTTTGGCGAGAATTGTCTTGTTCGAGCAGAAGCGATTCGAAGAGAGCGCCCAAAGAATATTAGTGAAAAAAAGAAAGGTTGGCGGGTCGGCGCGCAGGTGACAGGTCGGAACACAGCGTCGGAATCGATGTGGTAGACGGACGTCGTTTTGGCTGAATGGAGAGAAAGGCGAAGTGAGTGTATAAAGAAACGAGAGCTGTCGAGACCGATTTAGCTCGGGGATAGTAAAACAAAGTAGGAGATGAAGGCCAGTCGCTCTTGCCCTCCAATGCTGAGTAGTTGAGAAGGGAGGAAGGCGCTTCTCGTCTGTCGTTGGAAAGAAAATGGGAAGGGTCGAGTCGACAAGTACTCCGTAATGGTTTCGTAATGCCCAGGCCGTGCACCTTTTTCACTGTGTACTTTTAGGGTCTGATGACTCGTCGGTCTGCGTGGACATGGAATTCCACGACGCCCGTGTTGAGCAGAAAAACAATACAACAAATAAGCAGAAGCAGAAACACTGCAAAATTTCAGCAACAATACAAGGACAGAAAAGAAAAGGGAGGCCAAGTAGGGGGAATGGTAGACAGTCAAGACAGCAAGCCTCCGAGATGAAATAGGGAGCCGTCAGCTTTGCCCTTTTTAAATATACTGCACAATAATACGAACGTATAGGCAAGCTGAACGTCTCCAAGACGTACTCGTATTAGTGGCAAGGCCTAGTCGACCCAGTGGGAAAAACAAGCTCCCCTTGCAGTGAGGGGAGCTGGACCGCTGGGACTGGATAGCCAGGCCTGGCCGTCTGGGCATACGGAAGAAGGACGATCGGAGGCTACTAAGTAAAACTTCGTGCAAAGAAGGAGCGGCCAGCAGGCGATCGCTCTTGCACTTCTGTCCTGTCCTATTCTCGTCTCGTTTATTTCGCAACTGAAGGCCGAAGTGGAAAAGGCAGTTGCAGCGGTAAAAAAAAAGTGGATACGGTTGTGTAGGCGAGGCTGATAACCACACTCCCTCATTGCAGTGGCAGCGTTTGTTTCTGCACCTTGAACACTCTGTTCGTTGGCATGAATGCTTTGTCCACATGGTTTGCGTCGGTACTCGAATGTTGCAGCCTGAGGACCTGGGCGAACCAATGAGCTGGGACAGTCTGGCCTCCAGTTGGTGTTTGGCTCTGCCGCTGTCTCAGACCAGCAGGGCGAGGCAGGTGCCATCCTGGAGATCTGCTCCTTCCCTTCTCGACGCGAGTTGCAACTGCTCATATTGGTAGGTCTTCAATATTGGTGCATAATACGGAGGGGCTCTGTGCGATAGGGGGAAATTTGGCATAATGGAAATAGAGATGGGGACACAAATGACACGCCCTAGGGGTGCCCATGGCCAGGCCGTTTGCAGGTCACTTCGCCCACCCATTTAGGCGTTCTCTGCTATTCAATCTTACTCCTTTTCCCACGAGACTAAGCTCCTTCGGCGCGGCCTGTTACTTTCCGGGCAGCCAATCCGAATAACCTTTTCTTTTCAACCGCACATCTTGTGAGGCTCGCTGCCGCTCCAAGGGCCCTGTGTAAGTAGTCGGTGACTGGTTGGAGGTGCCGCAAGAGCTGTCCTGTGACTTTGAGGGCCTGTGAAGTAGACGACAACGAGCTTCCAAGACTATTGCGTTGCTCAAAACATCAACTCTCAACGTCAAATAGTGATATCGAACTCGTAACGCGTTACATCTCCTGAGAGAACTCTCCAGAGAGAAACTTACAAGACAGCAGGCGCTGCCGACAGCGATACTGGCAAAAAACGGAAAGAAACATCCCACGCCGCTTGGAGCTTCTATCTTGGACACCGCAACCCGTTCTCCGTAATCTTACATTGTTAGCTCCTTCCCTGGTGCGGAGGCGTGTTCCTTCCCGCACTTGGGGAGTTCTTTCTTCGGGTATGCCATGCATCGCCGTATCCGAATCTCCCGACTTCCTCCGTGGCTTCCCCAACATGAGGGGCTCAATGTGTGGAAAGAGCGGACAACCCCCAAACTCGCTCTAAGATAGAGAAAGAGTGATAGAGAAAGAACGACGGAAAAACGATCAAGAGGGGATACTGTCTAAAATGTCGTGACGACGTTCAAGTGGCCCGTCTTCACACGAACAGCTGCCTATCCCCTCTGGTCTCTGATGCCTATAGGAAACAAACACACAACGATTGTAACAACACCGCCCATACACGGCGTAATACGGAGTACTATTCCTCATAATTGACAAGATAAGGGCACTCGTCGATCCCTTGAAGCTAGACAGGCTATCAGGTTATACACAACAGCTTGCCAGGGAGAAAACGGCTGTGGATGCTGCCATTACTCCGTACTTTCGTGCCATTCAACTTTCAACGACACCAATTAACACCTCCCCCGCGTTTTGCTTTTTTAGTAGCGAAGTCGACGGAAAGAATCAAATCGAAATGCCGCCATGTGTCTCGCTTCCAAGTAACCTCTGGCCGCTCTACGCTTCACCGGAAATTCTGTTCCCTTCGACCATTGCCTCTTAAGAGCTGAGTTGATGGCAAGCCGTCTTTCAAACGATAGTTGCATAATCGCTATTGGGGAAGTGGTCGCGTGTTCCTGGATCTGCATTTCCCAAGAAAGGTCACAAAACCCACCAACGTCATATCATAGAGCCACAGTTTGATAACATCACGAGAGTGGCTCATAGCACATATTCGGGTACCGGTGACAAAGATATATTTCATATCTCTCTCTCTATATAACTTGTAGCGCCTGGTTCTCTACGTATTTCATCGTGTCCAGTAACAACGCCTACATGGCAGCCGAGAACAAGGACAGGACAGGAAAAAGAGGCCATGCAAGGCACATGGCATCAAAGTGGCGGCAACATTGGTAGCAGAACGAAATCAGAAAAAAGGAAATAGAAAACGTTACTTTTTTGCGGGTTGTTCTTCTACATCAAGGGACCGCCCCTAACGAGAATCGCTTACTGCACAGTCCGCAAATTCGCCGCACCAGGTCGACCGTTTTAGGGAGGAATCTATTCGTAAATACAAGACCGGAGGAGAGGGAACGACCTCGATATACCGACGTCCGCCGTGGAGTTGTTCGGAAAGGCGGTCCTCCGTTGGCGGTAGCGATAATATGTGGAAGCGAGGGGACGAAAGGGAAAGGGGCACGGTTGGAAACACGATAGACGTAAACGACGAGGGGCGCGAAGTAAAGTCGAAATTGAGATTTTGATTTTTGAAAAAGAGCTGGAGAAACCGTTGGAAGTTGCGCATGCGACACCGACCGAACCGATCACTAAATTAAGAGAGAAACAGAAAAACACAAGCGAAAATAGGAAAGAGCTGGCAGGTACAAAAGAAAGGTGGTAAGTCGATGCCGTGTGGTCTCTCAGTCCAGATACCTCACGATAAATCAACAAAAATGAGCGGAGCGTGAGCGAAACACTTAAATGTTATGGGTAGCAATGTACCGTGGCGACCAACGGCTTGGGGCCAGTTTGAGTCGTTTGCCGAGGAAACGGCGCCGGTGCCGGAGGTTCGGGGCAGGGGTTTCGTTTAGCGGATATTGGCGCATAACATCGTCGTACCAGAAAAAGTTTTCTCCCATGCTGCGTGTCGGCATGTTATCGGAGCACTACTCGGCAACGTCCAGGTCGTCGTGAGCTGGGGGAGGCGGGCTGTCGATGCGCTCGCGCTCCTTGCGGTCATCACCGTTCGCACCGTTCTCGCGGCGGTCATCACGGTCCTCCTTGATGTCGCGGTCGCGGTCGCTACCGTCCCAGTTAGCAACAGCATCTTCGGAGGAGGGGTTACGGTCAGGTCGGGGGGAGGGATAATCATACCGCTGCTCAGGGCTGCGAGAGCGGTCACCCCGGTCGCGGCGAGAATCGCGGTCGCGGTCGTAGTCACGGTCACGGTCACGGCGGTCATCCTTACGAGGTGAAACATCGCGACGGCGAGGAGACGGTGAGCGGCCACCACGGCGAGGAGAGCGGCGGCGGTCGCGGTCGCGGCCAGAGTCGAACCGCCACGAGGCAGACGGGGGAGTGCGTGCCCACTAATAAAAGAATTGTCAGATACACCTGCCTGAAGGTGGAAGGGTAAAAAAAGGCACGCCAGGGGTCCTGGCTTTGGGCTGCTTGACATGGCATGCTACTCACCTCGATCTTCAGAATGTCGTCACGGCCAAGACGCTTGTTGTGCATGTCATGGTACGCATCATCGGCATCGCGACGGTCCTCGTATTCGACGAATGCGAAACTGACGAATGTTAAAACTGTGTCTTCGCAAAGGTTCTGGGGGGGGGCTAGGGACGTGTATCGTATATCGAGATACGTTCTGATACTTACAGACGGCTCGAAGCAGAGCGAGGAGCAGGAATGTCACAACGGACAAGACGACCGTAGCTAGATTGCAAATTGACGGTCAGTATTGCGCGTGTCAATGTGGTCGGTTCTGGAGGGGTCTAGGCTCGTGGGTTGTAATGCTTCTTCCGTCTTTTCGACACCCAAGAGTCTACAAAAACACACACGCCATGTATGTTCTGCTCTTTGGTCGTGCAGTCCTCTGTTTCTTGTCCAACACCGTCTGGGGGATGGGGGAAATGTGTATTTGAGAAGTCTACCTCCTCACCAAAACAGTCGACAGGGAAGGCCAACGTTATGCAACAGGAACGACGCTATCGTACCATTCGCTCATTCGCTAGTAAAGAGAGGGTTGGGGAGATATTGAGGGCGCATGCGCAGACGAAAACGATAGTGGCAGCGAGATGCGATGTGCGGAAAGCGAAAAGCGAAGTGCTAAATGCGAAGTGCGAAGTGCGAAGAGCGGGCGCGAAGACGAGGAGGAAGTGAAAGCACGGCTCGACGAGGCTGCGTCAACGGACGAAGGGATGGGAGGGAGAGGGAGGAAGGCGGAGGAGATAAAAGGACGGTCGCGACGAGGAGGAGGAGGACGAGGAGGACGATCGCGAGAGAAAAAAGATGATGACGAGGGTGACGAAGAGGACGAAGATAACGGAAATGACGGAAACGACGACAGGCGAGAGACGGGAGAGGACGAAAGAGGATGGCGAGTGGCTCTTTTTGCAGCTCCGTGTCGACGAGCGAGGAAGACGAAGACCAAGATCGATGGCCCTTTTTCTTAAGAAACGTACCGTTCGAATTCGTAGGCGAGATCGCGTGCGCGAGTGCCGTGGCTGAAGCCGGTCACGTAGAGGGTTGTGCCGCCGCGAGACATTGTCGAAGCTTGTCAGAAGCGCAAAACGAGAAAAACAAAAGGGTTATGTCAAAAAAGCAGTCGATGATGACAGATGTGCGTTGTTGAAGGAGGAGAAGAAGAAGACAAAGTTATTGTGGTGATGGAGAAGGAAGGGAGGAGAAAAAGTTGGGGGAGGCCAAAAAAGTCGCTTATGGAAGGAAGTACAAAGAAAGACAGAATGCGAAGGAACTTAGGCGGGAATCGAAAAAATAGATGATGCGACGCCGATAGGGGAGGTGCGACCGAGCCCAGCGAGCGGCGGGCTGCGTCGTGCTTGCCACTTGGGGAGAAGAAATAGGCAAAAGCTTTCTGCGGCAGGAGCACTCGAGGCACTGAGTGCCCAAACTGGGCCTAGCAATGACCCACAGTCACGTGCGCTAGCGCGGCTATGGCGCAGAGTTTCATCATGGCGCGCTGCAAAGAGCAAGAGGCATGAAACTCTGTACAATTACGTCGTTGGGCTCCATATCATCTCATTATTTTATTTTTGCGCTCGCTCGTCGCGGGTCAGCATGTTGACGCGGCTGAACATGGCTATTGGAAACGTTCGGGAGACACTTGGCATGAAGCAACAGGATATAAGCTTATTTACTATTTGAATCGACCTCAAATGCGCATAAAGGCCCGCAAGATTAGCCGCACCAAGCAACCAAGGCAACTAACTAGTTACCTACAGGATCAGATACAGACTGCACAGGATCGTCGGCCCCATAAAGATCCCACCCCAGAACATGATGTTGCCCAGCGTCTGACGGTTGCGCATCCACCGAGTCCTGCTCAGACGCACCAGAGGCAGCTGGCACATCTGCAGGAAGAGCAAGTAACCACGCAGTTTCTTAAAGATGCACCACATGACGAGCTCGTGGACACACGCCGACAGGAAGAAGGTGATGAGGGTTGCCGTGTACTTGTTGACCTTCATCGCCGAGATGGAGCTGTGGTAAACATGGCGCAGAAGGAATAGATGCACCGGCCGGTTCCAGTCACGCGCGAACTCGTCCCAGGTGACCGAGTTCCACCAGGCCGAGTAGAAGTTGCGGTCGGCAAAGAATGTGATCTCGGCAAGGAAGTTGAGGATCGTCTCCCAGATGAGATACCATGTGAGCTGCGGGATGGCTGTTAGTAAATGCGATTTAAGAGAAGAATAAAATTGAGAGAAAAAAAAAGAGTGCATCGGAGAAGGTGACATACCAGATACTCCATCATAAAGGGGAAGATGAGATCGCTCAGCATCCAAGGGAACTCCTTGAAGCGCTCGGCCAGCGGCATGCCAGCCTCTTTCATTGCAACGGTGCGCATGACAACGGGATACATGAATGCCTGGGAAATCATAATCATGACAAAGATGATGCCAAAGACGGCGACCAGCTTCTCGGCTGCGTAGCGCCAGTTGATGGTCTCCGAGCGCGGATACTCGAGCTCGTACACAAGCGTCGGCAGCACAATGTACTCGTAGTGGTTGGTGAACGTGAGGTTGAGAGGGTACATCTTTTCGGGGCGCGTCGACTTGCCGCGCAGCTCCTCGGTCAGGCCGTCAATTTCCCAGTGCAGGATACGTTCAAAGACGCGCACTTGGTTGGAGTCAAGCGGCTGGCCGGACTGCAGTGCGGCGACAACCTTGTCAAGCGCCTCCGGGCTTGCCGTGCTCGCCGCCGCTTGCTCGGCGGCGGCATTGCGTGCCAGCTTCTTCGCTTCGCTCTCGGCGGCAGTGGCGCCCGAGGACGCCGCCGCCAGAGCCACCGATGCCAAAGCAGCATCGGCCTCGGGTTGGCTAGAGGGCTGGATCTCGTCACCAGAGTCATGGCTGGCAAGCTCAGCACGCTCTAGCTCCGCCAGACGGGACTGGAGCACGGCACGGCGCTTGTAGATGGAGGACAGGTAGCCATTGTAGAAAGCATAGGAGTGTTGCTTCATGAGCATGACAAGGCCGTGAAGCACGAAGAAGACGGTGTGCGACCACGGCCAGTCACGCAGCTGCGTCCAGCCGATAAAAAGCGCGATATACATGGTCTGCCAAATGTTCTGGACGATCCAACCGGCGCCGTCCCATTCCATGAGACGGCCGTCAAAGACAACACACTGGATCAGCCAGCTCACGCCTGTCAGCGCGCACAGCACGCCATCGGACAGAAGCATGACAACCAGGTCGCGGTGGAACATGTTGGCCATAATCTCGTTAGTACCGAGCGGGCTGCCGGTCTTGCGCCAGTTCTCGGCACCAATCTTCATCATGAAGACAAAGACAGAGATCCAGAACAGAGTAAAGAAGCCGTGGAAGGGACTGTTCGCTGCGGCAGCATTCTGTCGGTCAAAGGCAGAGAAGCCACGCGTAAAGACAAAGTCGCTGAACCGGCCGCGCGGCTTTTTCTTTTGCTTGGACTTCGAGGAGACGGAGCCACGGCGGTGCTTGGCCTGCCCGCCGTCGTCGAGTTCGCCGCCCGTGTCTTGGACCGCAATACCATCGCCGGCCACGCCATCGCCCCCAGCTTCGGATGACTGCATCTGCTGGCGGCGCTTCTCTTCCAGATCCTCGCGCATCTGCTCCAGGTCGGCGCGCAGGATCTCGGCAAGCTTGGGGTCGTCAATCGACACCACATAGCTGTGGCCCGGGCTGTCTTTCTGGCCGTTCTGGCCGTACACTTTGACTGGGGACAGGCCAGAAGCATCACCATCAATGGATGCCGATGAGGATACAGCCGTTGTCGCAGAGGAGTGGGCACCCTGGCTGTCTCTGCCGCTGGCGCTGCCATCGCCATGCTTCTCCTCAAAGATGACTGTGGCCGACAGCTTGCGGCCGCCCCTCTGCGTGCGCGATGTCGGTGACAAAAGGTATTCGTCTCCCAGATCCTTGCGGGGTGAGTTGCCCGTCTTTGTTTCTGTGTCGTCAGGCTCCGAGGCATCTGCGGGCACCTCGTTGCGCAACTGCGTCTGCGGCTTGCGACGTTGGCGGAGGACCATAGCCTCGGCGGGCCGCGAGGTGAGTTCGTCATAGTCCTCTTCGCTAGGGCTCTCCGAAGCTGTAAACGATGCGTCCGAGCTGAAGGTACCGTCCGGTCTGTGGGCAGCATTGCGGAAGGCGTTACGTAGAGCATTGGGTCGCTGCTGCTGCTGTTGTTGCTGTTGCTGTTGTTGCGCGGCTGTGGCACCGTCACTGCCCCCTTCGTGGGGAACAGTGTCTTTCGGCGCCATCGTGGTGTGGTACTTGTTTGTTGTTGTGTTTGGCCAATCGGTCTTTCCTAATACCGTTGCTTCGGAGCTGAGCTTCTTGCCCTTTTTATGTCGGGCAGGGCCAAAGATTGACAGGCGTTGTTTTTTTTTTTTTTGGCGGTGACGTATGGGGGCAGGTGCGAAGGACAAGATGGGAATTTGGGCAAGTGGATATGGATGACCCAGTACTCCGTACTCCGTACGTTCGTACGACGTGGAGCTGTCCGGATTGAGTGTAGGGAGCTAGTTAGTGGATCCGGCCACTGCAGCTTTAGTGTGAAATTAGGCGGGCAGCGGGGAGAACGAGAGAGAAGAAAAAGAGAGTTGACAGTTGACAGTTGAAACGTAATTTGCCGTATTCTGGTGATTTGAAAATTCGAAAGGCCCAGCTTTCTCTAGAGAAGAATGACAGTGTTGTTGCTTTTCTATTGATTTCCAGTTAGAGTGATGTCGGAAGGCTGCAAGGGGCGAGAGCCGAGGCCGAAACATTCGAGAAGGTGGCAAGATCCACGTTTGTAGGTAGGTGCAAAAATGACCACTCCTTTGCGCCTTCCGGGTTCTTCGGCGGCGACCAAAACAACGGGAGTGGGGCAAAGGAAGGAGCGAGGAAACCACTTTATGTCGAGATAGCTGGGGACAGAGCTTGTCACAATTGAGCGTTGAGTGTGCCGAGCTTTCCTTAATCGGACAGCAGCATGACAACCAGGTCGCGGGTGAAAGAATAAAAAACGAGGGAAGGTACGTACGGGATCCGAATACTGGTGAATCAAATGCGAGGTGCAGGAGTTGGGGTAAATCGCGACGCAGCTGCTAGGCAGACGAATTTCAAGAGAGGAAAGAGCAGGGGAAAGGGAGAGTCGAAGGGGGAGAAAAAGAGAAAAGCATGGAGAAAGAGCGACCAAGCCATGCATACTGTTTACTGTTTATTGTCAAAAACACGACATACGTAAGGGCAGTGCATGACAGCTCATTAGTGTCCACTTGTTTGTAAGGCAGAGCCAGGGCCAAGCGTCGCTATTTCAGGGCAGTGAAGCATTTGAGGCATTCTGGCATTGTGTCAACGTTTTCCAGGCGGCTAGCGCTTACGAAGGCCCCCCGTCTCCATATCGCTCCTGGCGCTCCCTCGCTCCTTCCTGTTCTGATTCTGCCTCTATGACTTTCCACGAGGTGCTCTTTACTCAGTAAATCAAGAGTTAGCCAGTAATAAAGCAGCCAATGGTCCAATGGCGATCCGACTGAGGTTATCTCTCGCTCAATCGCCTTTTCCAAGCCATGTGCCGTCGATCGCTAAATTCTCCGTCATAGTACTTACCTCCCGCGCTCCCGCACGCGCCGCACGCGGTACTACCCAATTGAGGCGCGTGACGTGCCCCGGGGCGGCCGGAATTGCCACGAGGTTCCCGGGCGTTTAAAAAGATGATCTTATGAACATTGGCGCGAGGATGGCGCACGATCCATATCAAAGCCTCTGCTTTGCGTGTACTATGTATCGTATGAATGGGGGCCTGGACAACCGAGGTGGGGAGGTTTGGTCGGCCGAGGTGTGACGACAGTGCAGCGGCTCGATAATGCAAGCAACGCGGTGAGGTGATAACCACAAGAAATAATCGCAAATAGTAATCACAAATACGAGGGTGAGATGAGACGGAAGAAGGTAAAAAGTATTGAACACGAAGAGACAAAAGTAAGATACCAATAATGGACATTGAAGAAGAGAAAAAGAATGCCGCAAAACAGAAACAAAAGGCAGAGCAAGAAACGTGAGAAAGAGAGACAGAAAAATCCATAGGAAACAAAAAACACAAGACAAAAAAAGGTAAGAAGAAGAAGACAACCGTCCCTGTCTGAACCCGCACCAAGCCTTGCACTTTTTTTTTTTTGCCCAACAGTGCTATACCCAAGCATGCCTCCTCAGGGCGTCCCGTGTGTGTTGTGTTGTGTGCCGAGTATTTACGACATCTTCTCGTATGTCGCCATCAAGGAGCCTAGAAGAAGGGATGTTAGCCTTTTGTCACATATCGAAGTATCAAAGGTAATGTTGGAAATAACAAAAAAGCGGGGGGATATCTTACCAATGAACGTTGTCACCAGGCGCGAGCGCACCTGGCAAATATCCTCGGGCACCAGCCAGATAGTGGCTCCCAGCTTGCGGGCAATGCTGATACTCAGCTTAGCGTTGAGGTAGGCCTCCTCGTCGTTGCGGCCGCTCGTGACCAGGTCGTAGTCGACGTAGCTGCTCTTCATGCCGTTGAGCACGTCTAGCAGGAACACGCCGGTGCCGATAGCGGGGTCCTTGAAAGAGCGGATGGCCGAGTTGCGGCCGCCCTTGCGCGACATGTCGTTGGCCCACCGCACCATCTCGGCATCGGTAATCTCCTTCTTGCCCAGGCGCTGTGCCAGTGCCGACAGCGTCACCGTGATGTCACGGCGCATCAGCTGCCACACCAGGCCCAGCGTCAGCGTCTTCTGGCCGTCCGTAATGTCAGCACCCTGGATGCCGACCAGGGAGAAGCCCAGCTGCTTGCCAAGCTCGATGGCATAGTTGGTGTTCTCGACAGCCTTGAAGCGCATGACCTCGCCGCCGTGTGCGGGCCGCTTGTTGACGAAGCGCCAGTTGACCGAGCCGGCCACAACCTTGTCGTAGGCCTGCAGCAAGATGGTGCCGTCGCGTAAGTCGTCGAAGAAGGACTGCACGGCAGGCTGGACGTCCAAGCTGTTGAGCCACAGTGTGAACACACGTGCCTCCCGCTCGCCCTCGGCATCAAAGTCCTCGACCTCGGCCTTCTCCTCCTCGGTGATGGGGTCCAGGGCGGGGTGGGTGTTGAACAGGTTGGCAACGAAGGCCAAGTTCAGCTTGGGGTTACCGGCAACAAGCGATGTCGGCGACAGGAACTTGCGGCAGCCCAGCTTGTCTGCGTTCTGCAGAACCTCCTCGGCGCGCTGCAGGGTGTCGCGGGTCTGGAGCGGTGCACGTGTGCAGCCGTACTCGTGGCCGATCTGGGCGAGCAGGACGGTGTAGTTCTCGCCGTCCTTGACGTCGGACGAGAAGTTGGAGACGGTGCGGGGCCAGTTGGCGGCCTTGAGGTGGTAGTTGAACCAGCGCAGCAGGATCTGCTCTGGGGGCAGGCGCAGGAACTGTTCGAGGGTCTCGCCGTCCTCCAACAGGCGGTACAGCTCGGGGTGCAGCTTGATGTCGATCTTGCCGAGCAGACCACGACGGATGATCTGCCAGATGAGGCCGAGAATCAGATGCTCGCGCACCTCGATAATGTCACCGCTGCCAATGTTGACGACGGAACAGCCGATGCCCTTGGCGGACTCAATGACAATGTTGTTGTTCTCGGTCATTTGGAAAGCATTGAGGGTCTTGGTCTTGCGGCCGGCAACGTTGAGAACACGCTCGTCGATGGTGTCGGGGACGCTGTCGTTGATCAGCTTGGCTAGCACAAGACCGTCCTTGCACTCGTCAAACATCTCGAACGTATCGGTAGCAAAGGGCAGACGGTTGCCAATGTCCGGGTCGCCTGCGAGCACGGCATTGATGTGGCGGGTGAACTCGGTGCGCTCATCCTCGTTGATGGTGTGGGTGGTGTTGGCGTTGGAGCCCTGGACGTGGATCTTGCCGCTGACGCTGCCCTTGGAGGCGTGGCCGCCGCCACCTGTCCGCTGGGAAACGATGCCGGCCTTTGGTGACGTTGGGCCGGGGAGCGGCGAGGCGCCGGTGGAGATGCGCTTGGGGTCGCCGGCGCCACTGCGGAGGTTTGCAATAAGCTGGAGAGTCAGCAAACGTCATGGGGAGAGCAAGGAAGAAAAGGAGAAAAGGGGGTATTGAACATACGCCGACATAGTCTTCGAGTTCGACGCGCCGCGACGAGTCGAGGTCCACCTCCTTCAGGGCCTGGCGCACAACGTCGTACGGCTGACGCTCGCTCGCCTGTGTGGCCTTGATGGCAGTGGCCTCATCAACGTAGCCCTTGTCGTCGACATCGAGGTTGCGGAAGGCATTGCTCAGTTCAAAGATCTCATTCTGCTGGAATTGAGGAAATTTCCTGTTCGGAAGGCTCGGGTTAGCACGGCCGAAAGATGAAAGAGGGAACATTTTGGGGCAGATTTTGAAGCCGAGAAGCAGCTGCAGGAACTCAGAAACAACTCACCTCTGAAGCTTGAGAACGTTCATGATGGGCGAGAGGGGAGGGTTGTGAGAAGATTGCACGAAGCAAAGGGGGGTGGAAGAGAGAGAGAGGAAGCAGTTGAGGTGGAAATGCGCAGAAAAGGCCGATGACGACGGGAAGCTCTGGTTTTTGAGGGGTCCGCAGGCTGGAGCAGCTCTCCGCTTTAGTTCTTTGTTGCTGGTGGGCGAATGCTGCGCTCGCAAAGTCTGTCTTTCTTGTCTTTTTTTTGTCGTTGGGCAACGAGGTTGACAGTTGAGTGTTTTTTTCAGAGATCGGAGAGAAATGGCGTCAGGATCACAATATAAGGCCACGGCGCATAAAGAAAGGAAAGCCGGTTTGTGTGAGATCAGGGTTTACGCAGCAAGTACGACCGACGGACGACACCTCCTATTAATGAGAGGGAAATAGCAGAATGAGGAAGTTGGCGGGGGCGCAGGCAGGAGCAACCCGCGACAGTCCAGTACAGTCGTCACTGCCCAGCCAAATACGGCGTTGCCAATACGGAGAGACAAGAGACAGGGGCGGGGTTGTTGTGCGGCAGGTACGACCAACTAACTGAGAGGCACTGATGTAATTATGCCTCCCGCCCCTGTAGCAGGAATGGGAAGGAGGGGTGGATTGGAAGCTGCCCAGAAGGTTCGCTGCCGCCTAAAACCATGTCGAGTGCGAGCACAGCACAGCATGTGGGAAAAGCGGGTCTCGAAGAAGAGCAGAAGGAAGGAACAAAGGGGGGGCGCCGCAACACAACCGAAGAACAACGCAAAACAGCAGGTGCGGCCGCCCATTCCCCCAGAAATGGTGGCTTTTGGTGCTGATGTGTGCTGGGCGCTGGGCTGGCGGTCGCAGAGTGGAGTGGGCCTCGCCGCAGCAGACGGGCTCGACAGACCGACTTGCGTACTCACAGGACCTGAGGGCTTGGTTGGTCCGCAAGGCAGCTGCCAATTCCAAGTTGAGTGGGGCGGCCCCAACAGTCCTAGCTCTTTCCTCTCTCCTTCTCTTTCGCTCTCGCGTAAAAAGCTGTCTAGCAAATTTTCTTCCTTCATCCAAATCAATTCTTCCCTTTTCATCTCTCCTTTTTTTTACCTCTGCTTTCTTGATTCCCACAGCCGCACTCCGCTTCAGCCTCGAGCCAGTCACCGGGTCAGCAGGCTCCAGGATAACAAAGAACCCAAACAGTGCCAAGCTCGTCGATTTCACTGCAAAGACAGGCATCCCGTTGTCGGCTACCTTGATTTTTTGTGCTCCGATCGCAGACACACGAGCTTCGGCTGGCCTACGTCCCATCGCGACAGCTTCCATTCCACGAGGCTCTCGGTCATTCGGACGGCCACCAGACGGTAAGTCACCTAGCAGGCAGCGGCTTTTGTCGGATGTTGAGACATTGTCGTTTTTGCTCTCCTATTTTCACCTTTTTTTTTTTGTGCTTTATGGATCCCGCCATCATTCTTTGCGTCTGGCTTCAACGATTGTTTACAATTGCACATGAGGTATTGGACTCACTCGGATGGCGGAGAGCAACACCGGGCCTACCCAATTATCGAGGTGCTCGGCCGCCGATTCAGGAGGGCTTTCCTGTCCTCCTGGCTCAACGGGCCGAGACGCCCCTGGGGACTCCTACAATCATGCCTGCTGCCCTGGCATATGTTCAATGTATACGTTGTGCTTGCGTATCGTCTTGTCTTGCTTTCATTTTCGTACGCCATCATGGCTGCTTCAAATTCTAACTGAAGCTTTCGTGCAGTAGAATCTCTCATATCCCCATCCGTATCACAAGTTTCCCCCGTATCCAACCACAATGGCATCACCGTGTGTGGCCTGCAACGAGCCGCTCGTGTTCCCCAACGAGGACGGTGTCGAGGTGCCCGATGACCTCCAGCTGACTTGCGGCTGTCACTTCCACTGGCAAGTGCCTTTACCTGTCCCTGCCCTTTCACCATGAAGCCATGCGTAGTGTGTGTATCTGTAAATTCTGACCGTCCAGGGAATGCCTCTTTGAAAGCGCTCCTGCAGTTGCCAACACGCTCAAGTGCCCGTCGTGTGGCCAGAATGTCGCTTCCAGCAGCCAAGTCGGCGCCGGCTCGTCCTCTTCTGCTGCCGCCGCGCCCGAGACACATCAGATCCTGACGCGTTATATCAACGAGAGCGGCCTGCAAGAGGGATACGATATCTACTCGGACATTGCTGAGGAGGCCTACTACTCGACATATCCGCAGTTCCTGCGTGCACGGCCGTTCCTGGCCATGTGCAGCGAGGGCCATGTCGAGGGCATTGTTGAGCTGTGCCAGGAGGCCGAGGCCGATATCGAGGAGGAGGACAACGACGACGACGACGATGACGCCGATAACGATGGGCCTTCTGTGCCGGCCGTGCGCTCGGCCGCGCTGCTCCGCTATCAGGACCCGTTGAACCAGATGGCCACAGGCCTCCATGTCGCCATTGCCAACGACCAGATCCATGTTGCATATCTGTTGCTGTACTTGGCCTCGCATCTGCCCGTGGACCAGTTCCCGCCGGAGCTGCTGCAGTTTGCGGCTCAGATAGGACGCCCAGAACAGGCCATTCTCGAGAATCCAGACATCCGCTCGCTGCAGACTGCACAAGGTGAGACGGCCGAGGTGCTGGCTCTTCGCAAGGGTGGCATCTGGGCCGAGATGGCCCAGCGTGGTTTATTTTCGGCGTAAGGATGGCAATGGGGGGAGTATGGAAGGGGTGAATGGGGGGAAATAATAGACTTTGGTGGTGTTACGTGTATAAAAGTGATTGGGTTTACTGGGAATATAATTTTTGGAATAGATTATTGGTTTACTTATGTTTATAATGTAATTTTTTGAGTATTTTTGTTACGCTACGTTACGTTGCTCTCTCTGTCTCTTTTGATCTTTCTTTCTTTTTTTTTCTCTCCCTCCCCCCCCCCCTTTTTTTTTATTTATTTTTTTTACACGATTTCATTATAACGCGACATTCAAACCGTCAATACTCGTTACTTGGCAACTTTCTTCACAACCAACAACAATTGACGGTCCGAGACCGCTCTGAGAAAAAATCCATGATGCAAAATCTACTATTCCAATTATTCAACGCTCAAAGTATGAACCTGTAAATGCTATCAAAATAAGCCCAGCCCAAATAAAAGCCTCTCACCGACACCATATCTAGGCTAGGCTCCTGACGAGGCAGCCTTCCCATGCCTCGCCGATGCCCGCAGCTTGCCCGCAAACACCTGCGTCATGATGAAATGGCTGACGTCCTCGTCCGCCCAGTATGCCATATGCGAGGCGACTGTGTTGATGGGGTTGAAGTCCATCACGCTCTCCCGGATGTTGAAGTCGACGCGGCCGTTGCGGTTGAGTGCCCGCACCTTGGCCTCCTCACGCCGCATCCGCTGCGCCTTGGCTTCTTCGCGCCGCAACCGAGCCGCCCGCGCCGCGCGGCTCTCGTTGTCGTTGTTTTTGCCGTCGGCTTTGCTGCTCTCCTTGGCGCTCTCTTTGGCCATATCGGCGCGCTTCTTTTCAAAGTGCGAGAACAGCGTCTCGACTCCTTCGTTGCCAGCAAACTCGTTGGCACTGTGGCCACTGCCGTCCTCATTTGCCGCGGCAATATGCTTCTGCTTCTGCTTCTGCTCCTGCTCCTGCTCCTGCTGGTTAAGCTTGGAGACATCTTCGGCAGTCAGGCCGAGGCTGCGGTTGAGAATGTTGGTCGTGATACCGGCCTGGAAACTCGACCACAAGCCAGAGACACTCTGGCCAACCTTTGTGCCAATGTCCGTCAGACCCTGTGGCGCTACGCTGCCAAACAGGCCCTTCTTCGTGTACGGCAATGGCTGGGGCTTGAGTGTCTTCATCGCGGGCGAAATGAGCGGTTCGAGCCTATAGCTGATGGGGTCCGACGGGTGGAAGATGTTAAACAGCTGGCCCACCTTGGGAGACGACACTGAAAACGGCAGGCCTGTTATGGCCGAGACACGCTGGTCGGTTGCAGTGGTCGAGGGTGCTGTCATAAAGGTGTCGTCCGCGTATTCGAAGCCATATGGGCTGTTGTCGTTGTCGGCCAGCGACGACACCATAGCCGACGACGACAGCGACGAGGTCTGCTCTGGTGGCTGCGGCGACTTGAGGAGATGGCGTGCGGCAATGGTACGTCCCTTGAGCATCTGGAACAGACCGATCGGCGATCCCAGACAGTAAAAGTCCTGGACGTCAAAGTCAAACGCAAGGTCCTTCTTGCTTTCCGAGGCGCCCTCTGCACCCTCTGTACCATCCAGCTCGTCGTCGTCAAACAATATTGTGGATTTTGATTTTTTCGTCTTGGTCGATGGCCAGATGCTGAGCGGGTTGCGATACGACTCGGTGTTCTCCTCTGCCGCCTTCTCTTTCTGCCGACAAAGAAGATCGAACATGATGGCTGAACCGAGCGAGTGGCCAATGACGTGGACGGTGCCCTTAAAGTTCGGATTGCGCTTGAGGAACAGATTGTGGATGCGGTTGGATTCGGTCAACACAATCTCGGCAATCTGCTCGCGGTATGCACTTTGGTACAGCAGAATGTCAAGAGCAAGATCAGAAATGAGCGCACGTGCATAGGCAACGCCGTCAATGGTGATGTCGTCAAGCGCCGGGTACGCTTCTTCCTCGTCCTCTTCATTAAACGCGCCGATATCCTGTTCCTGCCTTTTGGACTCACCGCGGCGGCGCGGGAAGTCGAGCAGGTGTCTCCAGCAGACGGGAAGAACTTGGATGCGGCAGTTGCCCGGGCCCTCGGGCAGCTCCGCGTTAAGTGCCCGTAGATCCTTGGACTCTGAGTACACCGACTTGAGCGTCTTGCGCAGCGTATTGACATCATGAATAAAATTCAAACTCTCCATGCGTAGGCCGAGAAGCTGCCCGATGCCATGAGTGACGAGGAACAAATGCTCGATTTCACGACCCTGAGACTCGCCACTTTGCGCATTGTAATCGTCGGAAATCTCTTTCTCGGCCCGCTGCCGAATCTCCTCTGCCTGTTGTTCCGGGTCGCGGTTCTCATTGCCCATGAGAGACGAAAGCTGACGTTGAAGCTGTGTGCTGCGGCGCTCGATTTCTGAAATTGGCCCAGGACTCTCGTCCTTGTTCTTGTCCTTGTCGATGGATTCGCGCGCGGTGTTTTCCCAGATTCGTTTCTCTTCAGCGCTGTCGCTGCCTCCGGCAGCCGTCGCAGTCGTACTTGGCGGAGCAGATCGCCGCTTAAGAGCCTTGAGCCTCTTTTCCTCGGTATCGTCCCCCCCCAATCGTGTATCGTCCTTGGCAGGGCCGTCCTTGGATTTGTCTTTGTCATCTTTGGCGGCCTTCTTTGGCTCAGAATAGCCACGCACAACCTTGACGCCGCTCATGTAGCCACCGCCAGAGAATCGCTCGTACACCGAAGATGTGACCCATGATAGCACGCCATCGGTAGAAAGCCACGCCGTGTTTTCATCCTGGTAGGTCGCAACGTGGCTCATGTACTGCCCGAAAAGACGGTGCGATTCGGGCTGGAACGTTGACGTGGTTGGGCTGGGTTTCGGCTTGGACTTATCTTGTGCACCACTCCCAGTGGTGGCGGGATTCGAGGTCGAGCCTGACGAGAACACGGCGGCCACTGATGCAATGACCGAGGAAGGAGGGGTCGCAGAATCTGCCTCAGTTCCGCCCCCACCAATCTTCAAATTCCCCGATGATCGCTTCGTCGACACGTCGCTCGAACTGGCCGGCTGTTGCTTCTCACGCACGGGGTAGAGCCACGGCTTGGCCTTTAGGTAACCCTCTTCAAGCTGGGCAGCCAGATTTTCATCACAAGACCTCAGATTCGAGCCCTCTTGGTAGAACCAGGTGCCGCGGCGCACATCGTAAACCGGGCCTAGCCAGTAGACGGGTGCAAGCTCGCGGCTTTCAATGTCCACGTCAAAGAGAAAGTCCTCGTTCACAGGAACTTTGACACCAGATCCCTTTGTCTGCAGCTCCTCACTCGCATTCTCGTCTGCTTTATCTGAAGTAGCCTTGGTAGTTGTCTCTCCTGTCGCTGATTTCCCTCGTGCGCGAGAGCCGGGAAGCGCTTGGTCTCGGTCCTCGAAACCTTCTAGCTCTCTTTGGTACGCAGCCTCGATCGAGCGGTTGTCGTTAACAGAGAACTTGACGTACTTTTTCGGGGGCGGTAGCGGTTTCGTGCCCTTGTCTTGTTGAGGAGCCTTGTTTCCCATCCAGTGTGCCTTGCGTTTTGGAGAGTCGACTGCGTGAAACCACTGCACCTTGAGCGGCGGGCATCCTGGAGGATACCGCTTGAAGCTGCGGCCGTAGTAGGACCTTGTGCCGTGGTCGGGTGCGGCCGAAGCTGTGCCCGCTGGCGGCTGTGGGCCAGTCGAAGACGAATATGATGCTGGTGCTGCCGCTGAACCTGCCGCAGGGGTGGTTGAGTCCGAGGCTGCCACGACGGGAGTTGGGGTGCTCCGCCCACTACCGCCCCATGGGTTCATGGAGCCGAGCAGCGTCGTCTTCTCAGGTTTCTTGTCCACCGCCGGCGGACCCATTGTGTTGTCGGCGTCGTGTCGTTGCTCGTGTTGAGCAGGAAGAGACGCAGACACGGGCCGCCAGCCAAAAGCGTTTCGCACGTGTTTCCAATGTTTCCAGGCAGAAGCGGCGTCCGAGCTGGAGCTATAGGGCCGAGCAGCGGCGTGCGGACCGACCGACGAGATAAAATGCCTCGGAGCTCGCGCCAACGTGAAGGAGAAGATCTCACGGACGCGTGAGGGCGGATCAGGCGCGGTGCTTGAGGATAGTGGTGGCCAAAGTTTGAGAGAAACGGTCGAGCTCTCAAGTTAGCAAATAGGTCGATCGATCTCCTAGCCGATCTGCCAAAGGCTGGTATTTTGGTTTTTGGCGAGCGGTGTGTTCCTTGCTAGGTAGGTACTTTTATCAGATTAAAAAAGCTTAAAGCGTTGAAAGTATCAATGAAGACCCAGTCGTGACTTGTTGATCAATTGGAGAGATGAGATGTTGAAGAATTTACGGAGTAGACAGGAGCACATTGACGAGACATCCCTGGCCAAGCTGCCTTCTTACTCAGTCTGGCCTTATGAGCCTGTTGTGGCAGCTGCGACCGGCTAGCCTATGACGGCATTGGCGCGGGAAGGCAGGTACCACCACTGTGTGACGTAGGCCGTGCGTGGCGCTCTTCTATACTGTTCTTAGGCTTGTGAATGGTCGCACCTCCCCAACTCGTCGCCCGCCGGTGACTCGTGCATGCCCGTCGCCCACCATGCAATTGGCCAGACCAGCGCCCATCGCACCTGCCTGAAGCACTTGTAAGCCGCTGCCGTTAGCAGCATGGTGGGGGACGAACGACCAACCACAGGCCCCGCCGCGCAGCCTGGTCCCCAAAGGAAGGCGAGACCCATCCACCTGCAGCAGTCAACGCTAAAAAAAAACATACAGCAAAAAGTCCAAAAAGTCGATTTTGCCAATTATCACCGAACTCACTTTTATCAAACAAACCTCGCTCTACACCCTCGCGACACGCCCCTCCAGCACACTATTATCGCACACAAACCGCGACATGCGGTAGCAGAACGTCTGACTGAGGCGTGAACGATACACAATCGCTTCCCCGCCCGCCGCCCACGCGATCCCCAGCACCCGGCCGCTACGATGAGCGGCGCTCGGCCTCATGGCCCTGTCAAGGAGCAGATGGTGGACCAGCTGCCCAAGCGGTTCAAGGGCATAAAGTTTGGTATCCAGTATGTTGAAGTCTTGTTTTGTATCCCTGCTTTTGTTTTTGTGAGGTTTCATTCGCTAACAAACCCGCTCTAGGTCCAACCAGGACATCGTGAACCAAGCCGTCCTCGAGGTTTCGGATCAGATGCTCTACGACATTGAGAACAACCGCGCACCCTACAAGCATGGCCCGCTCGATCCTCGACTGGTACGTTTCTCGAGTTATACTTCTTTTTGTCATGTTTGTCAAGTCCATATTGCTAACTTACTCTCAGGGCACGTCGAGCAAGATCGGCAAATGCGCAACCTGTATGCAGCCCTTGCAGCTTTGCACTGGCCATTTCGGCCACATCCGACTTCCTCTCCCCGTCTTCCATATTGGATATCTCCGATTTATCCAGATGATCCTTCAGAATATTTGCAAGGTGGGTGGTAATCTTTCCGGTGACCGAAGGTGATATCAATATATGGATAACTTATTGACAATGCCAGGACTGTGGCCATGTCCTCCTTGCGGAGCCCGACCGGCGGTCGTACCTCAAGGAACTGCGTCGTCCAGGTATAGATAACCTGCGTCGTACAGGTATCTCGAAGCGCATCAACGAACAGTGCCGCAAGGCCAAGGTGTGCCACTACTGCGGTGCCACGAATGGCGTGATCAAGAAGCTCGGCACGCTCAAGCTTGCCCACGACCGTTTTGCCGCCTTCAACCGCTCGACGGCCATGAAGAAGCAGGTGCCTCGCGGCAAGATCGAGTTCGATCAGTCCTTTACGTCCGCCAAGAAGTACGTCCCCGATCTCGAAAAGCACGTCCGCAAGGCCCTCGAAGACCTCAACCCGCTGCGCGTCCTGAACCTCTTCAAGAAGGTCAGCCCCTCCGACTGCGAACTGCTCGGCCTCGATCCCTCCGAGGGCCGCCCGGAGATGTTCATCTGGCAGTACCTTCCTGCCCCGCCCATCTGCATCCGGCCCTCGGTCGCCCAGGACAACTCTAGCACAGAGGACGATTTGACGACCAAGCTGGCCGAGATTGTGCACTTGAGTGGCCTCATCCGTGGCGCTTTGGCCAAGGGTACTCCTGTTGCCACGGTCATGGAGCTGTGGGAGTACCTGCAGATGCAGGTTGCCTTGTACGTGAACAGTGAAGTCCCGGGCCTTTCCCAGCCGGGCTTTGGCAAGACCATTAGAGGTTTCTGCCAGCGCCTCAAGGGTAAGCAGGGCCGCTTCCGTGGTAATTTGTCCGGCAAGCGTGTCGATTTCTCTGGTCGTACCGTTATTTCGCCCGATCCCAACCTGGGCATCGACGAGGTTGCTGTCCCGATCCTGGTCGCCAAGAACCTGACGTACCCCGAGCTGGCCAACCACGTCAATATCGAGAAGCTGCGCAGACTCATCCGCAACGGCCCGTCAGAATGGCCTGGTGCGATGGGTGTGCACAAGAAGGCCGACGGTGGCTACAAGATCGATCTCAAGTACGCCGACCGCGAACAGGTTGCCCGGGACCTGTCCTATGGAGACAAGGTGGACCGCCATCTGGAGGACGGTGATATTGTCCTCTTCAACCGGCAACCGTCGCTGCACAAGCTCAGTATTATGTCCCATCTTGTCAAGGTGCGCCACTGGCGGACGTTCCGTCTGAACGAGTGTGTGTGCGGTCCTTACAATGCCGATTTCGACGGTGATGAGATGAACCTGCACGTGCCGCAGACGGAAGAAGCACGTGCCGAGGCGATCACTCTGATGGGCGTCAAGCACAACCTAACGACGCCCAAGAACGGCGAACCCATCATCGCCGCCAACCAGGACTTTATTACTGCCGCTTACCTCATCAGCAGCAAGGACATGTTCTTTACGCGCCAGGCGTTCAGTTACATATGCATGCACATGACAGAGGCCAAGGTGCCGCTCGATATCCCGCCACCCGCCATCATTAAGCCCCAGGCGCTGTGGACGGGCAAACAGGTCTTCAACATGCTGATGCGTCCCAACAAGGAGTCGAACGTGCTAGTCAACTTGGACGCCAAGTGTCGTGAGTACAAGCCGCGCCCTGGCCAGTGCCCCGACATGTGTCCCAACGACGGCTGGCTTGTAATTCGCAACTCCGAGGTCATGTGTGGCCGCATGGACAAGTCGACTGTGGGATCTGGCAAGAAGGACTCCATATTCTACGTCATTCTGCGTGATTTTGGCCCGGATGCTGCTGTTGTTGCTATGAACCGTCTGGCCAAGCTCTGTGCCCGTTTCCTCGGCAACTTTGGCTTCTCTATCGGCGTGTTTGATGTTTTTCCGACGGAGGAGCTCAAGTCGAAGAAAGAGGATCTCGTGACCGAAGCCAACAAGCAGTGCGATGCCCTCATTGAGACGTTCAAGGCTGGCAAGCTCGAGAAGGCGCCCGGCTGTAACCCTGAGCAAACGCTCGAGAACGCCATCTCGGGTATCCTGAGTAAGGTCCGGCAGCAGGCCGGTGAGAAGTGTGAGGAGACGCTGAGCCGTCACAATGCTCCACTGACCATGGCCAACTCCGGCTCCAAGGGCTCGGCCATTAACGTCGCCCAGATGGTGGCCTGTGTCGGACAGCAAATTATTGGTGGCCAGCGTGTGCCTGACGGTTTCCAGGACCGCAGTTTGCCCCATTTCCAGAAGAACACGCGCCAGCCCGCGTCCAAGGGTTTCGTCAAGAACAGCTTCTACTCTGGCCTCGTGCCGACCGAGTTCCTCTTCCACGCTATCTCCGGTCGTGAAGGTCTGGTCGATACGGCCGTCAAGACTGCTGAGACTGGTTACATGTCGCGCCGTCTGATGAAGTGTTTGGAGGATCTGTCGACACAGTACGACAACACTGTGCGTACCTCGTCGGGCGGGATTGTGCAGTTCCAGTTTGGTGCGGATCGTCTCGACCCTGTCAACATGGAAGGCTCGGCCGTGCCTGTGCACTTTGATCGGACATGGACGCACGCTGAGGCTGTGACGTTTAGCAACGATGAGCCAACCCTGCTACCGGACGAGATTATGACCATTTGCGAGGAGATTCTGGACCGCGAGCGGCAGAAGAACACCCGCCACGACCTTGTCACGGACGAGGTTCTCGACTACAACGACCAGAGCGACCGTCACTTGGATCTGCAGGAGGGTGCCCGTATGTTCATTGAGACAGTGGCCGACTACGTGCGCAAGCGGGCGCAGAAGCTGTCCAATGCCCGTGCACTGGCCGGTCTGATTGGCGGCAACAACGACGCAGGTCTTGACGACACCGTCGACCCGGCGCAGCTGAAGCGGACGGAGCGCGTGGCCAAGGTGTCCCGCCGCACGCTCGAGCATTTCCTCAAGCTCTGTATCGACAAGTACCGCCTGGCCCACGTCGAGCCCGGCCACGCCGTGGGTGCTGTGGGTGCCCAGTCGATTGGTGAGCCTGGTACGCAGATGACGCTCAAGACGTTCCATTTCGCCGGTGTTGCCGGTATGAGTTTGACGCAGGGTGTGCCGCGTATCAAGGAGATCATCAACGCTTCCAAGAAGATTAGCACACCCGTCATCAAGTGCCCACTGCAAAATACGCGGCAGATTGAGGCAGCGCGCATCGTCAAGGGCCGCATCGAGAAGACGTACATTTCAGATATCCTGCAGTACATCGAGGACGAGTGGGGCACGTTCGCGGGCCGCGTTGTGCTCAAGATTGACCGCCAGGCGCTCATGGACATGCATCTGGAGATTGGCCTGAGCGATATTGCCCAGGCCATCTGCCGCCAGAAGAAGATGAAGGTGGACGAGAAGACGATTGAGCTCGACTACAGCCGCGACACCATTACGCTGGTTGTGCCCAACGACTACGTGGACGTGGCCGCTGCAAAGCGTGCCGCGAAGAACCGTGCCACGGCTGCTGCTACTGGCACCGGCCCTGCGTACGGTGCCGGCAAGGCGGCTGCCAGCACGACTGGCACCGAAGAAACGGCCGATCTGCTGCTGCGTGTCAACTATCTGCGCCGTATGCTGCCGACTGTCCCCATCTCGGGCTACGCGGACGCCACGCGTGCCATCATCCAGACATCCGAGCAGAGCGAGAACACTGTCTTTGTGGAAGGTTATGGTCTGCGCGACTGCATGATTACAGAGGGCGTTATTGGCACCAAGACGACGTCCAACAGCATCCTCGAGTGCCGCGATGTGCTGGGCATCGAGGCCGCGCGCACGTCCATTGCCGTCGAAATTAGCGAGGTCATGGGCGGCATGGGTATTGACCCGCGTCACATGGAGCTGTTGGCCGATGTGATGACGTACAAGGGCGAGGTGCTGGGCATCACGCGGTTCGGCATGTCCAAGATGCGCGACAGCGTGCTGCACCTGGCGTCGTTTGAGAAGACGCCCGACCACCTGTTCGAGGCGGCGGCCGGCATGAAGACGGACCGCATCGAGGGTGTCAGCGAGTGCATCATCATGGGCCAGACCATGACGATCGGCACAGGCGCCTTTAGCATGGTGCGCCGGCTGGGCATTGCGCCGCAGCAGCTGACTCCGCGCCGCACCTGCTTCGAGTCTGCCTGGCAGGCCAACCACGGCACGCTCCGGCGCCGCCCCGCGGCCGTTCAGGCTCCTGCGGCAGCTGTGGCAGTGTGAGTGGGACGGGCGTAAGCTTCAAATAAAAAGGGCAGAAGGAGAGGGGGAGGTCTAGATGGGAAAGGGAGACATGTATCATTGTTATGGAGTACCTAGGATATCCGGTCTTGATTTTGATTTTGATTTTGATTTACTTTTTACTTGTTCACTTGTAGTATTTACACTTTTTACAAGGTTTCTAAAAACACTGTTTTGTTTTATTTCGGTTCAAATACAACATGCGATTGCCACAAGTGCTATGATTGATGGACGCCCCAGTCGTAGTTTTAATCGTTCATAAATTGGTAGTTTTTTGTCTATCATGATCATCATCCTATGCCAAAAATAAGGACGTGTACGTTCGTGTCAAAAACGACTTTCGAGAAATAAAATGAAAAAAGGGGGAAATGAAAAGGTGTGCAAAAGAAGGCCTGACAAAAGAAACTGAAAAGAAGGGTGGGGGCAAATATGTGCAGGTGAAGAGTGGGAATATAGGAAGAAAATGCAAAGTCATGAACTATCTCGTGGCCTCGTATGCTGGGGGAGGGGCGTCATCCCGGTCGTCCCAAAAAACCGGGTTCTTCCGGTTCTCGTCGTAGACGCGGCGGGCAATTTCGCTCGCCATCTTCATGATCCAGTCCTTTTCCATGACTGGCGACGAGTCAGGGAAAGCCGCAGATTGCGGCGTCATGGGAGTTCCTGCCAAAGGCGAAGATACTCCGGGAACGTTTTCCTTGGACGGAGAGAAGGGCGCGCTCGTCATTGGCTCAAACAGGCCTCCGACCGGCACACCTGCGCGTTTCACTTCAGGGCGCTTTTGCTGCGGCCGAGAACACGTTGGCGAAACTGTGCAGTCTTCTGCTGCATTCTTCTCCATGGTCTTCATGATCTCCTGGAAGTGGACGCCCCGACTGCTGGTATTGGTGGTGGTGGCGGCGGTGGCCAGTGCTGCACCGATGTTGCTCAATGGTTGCGGAGGTGGCGGCGGTGTCTGAAGCATATCCTGAGTCTCATCCTCTTCGGGGATCGAGGCAGGCATGATCGGCTCAGATAGAGGGCCCTGCACGGACACGCTGTCAGATGCCGTGTCGCCAGCTTCACTGACAGGCGCACTGCCTGCAATGCCGTCCTTGCCGCTGCCGCTGCTCTTGCGTAGGTTGACAACGCGCGTCTTCTTGCGGCGTCCGCTGCCATACGACTTGGAGTGCCGCTGGCTGTTGGAGCCGAGAGAGAGACCCGTCGTAGCTGAGCTAAGATTGACCATCGACGGCCGCGATGGCAGGTGGCCGTGGACCTGGCTACCAGTATCGGAGAAGGTGTAGGTCGTCGTAGATGCCGTCGTGTTCGTGGCGGCTGCTGTGAACGAGTTGCCGCGCGAGAGGGATGGCGTGGCGAACGGTGGACTATTGTTGCCGCCGGTGGGCGTGTCTTGGCGATCCGAGGGGCCAGCCCACGCACGGAACACAACTTCCCGGATGCCCGGCGTGAACAAGGATAACGTGCGGTGCGAGTTTGTGAGGGCGGCAAGGCGCAGTAGGTTCTTCTGGGAGAAGAGCGACTGTGACTCAGGGCTGCCGGTTGTGGAGAGCGACGGGATCTCGCCAGCGTCAATCAGATTGCCATTGATATCGACTGCGTCGGAGGGCGCATCGGCCAATGGGTTGACACGCAGCTCGCCGTCGTCGTCCTCGGCGTTTGCGGTGGCATCTTCGTCTTTTGGCACCTGGTCAGGGGACCAGAGCTGCAGTGATAGGCGGTGGATAATGGCGGGCAACTCGTCCATCATCAGGTCCCGCAGCTTGCCCTCGATGGTCCGCTGCAGGTAGTCCCTAACGAACTGGATGGAGTCGAAGGTCGACGAGACCTTGAGTGATTCGAGGGGATCATTGCGGAAGACGAGCGTGAGGCCCTTTTGTTTGGAGAAGACGACGATAATGAAAGCGGAGAGTTTGATTTCAGATAAGGTGATTTGGAGTGGAATTGTGAGGCCAGATGCCGCTGCGAGAGGTTCTGGTGATGTAAAGGACGGTTTAGAGGAGAGGTAGGTGTTGAGTGGATTGGCCTATCAGAAAGCAGTTTGTATTAGCAGCTGGATAATATAGGGGCGGCAGAAGTGATGACGCAAATTTCGCGGTTCGGTGTAAAGGCGGTAAGAGGTAAGAAAAGAAAAAAAAGAGGAAGAAAGAGAAACACAAGGCGGGAAAGGTGCGCGAATGGGAAATGAGCGAAAAGCAAATGAGCAATTAAAGGAACCAGATAAGAAAACAGCGTGGTCGGCGACACAGGCTTTTTCCTTTTCTCGTTTTCTTTTCTCGCTCTTTTTTCTTTTTTTCTTTTTTTCTTTTTCTTCTTCTTTCTTCTTTCGTGTCGCGCCAACCCCTGTCGCCTTGTAAATTGCGAGATTCATGCGACAATAAACAAGTCCCGGGTTTCCTGGGGGAGGCCTAGGAAGCCTCTGGAAGAGCTTCTGGAATGTGGGAAGAGGCAAATAGAAACAGGGAAAAGGGAAAGGACACGCGCAAAAGTGCCGCCGTAGATGCAGCAAGTAAGAGATCCCGAGATCGTGAAGACCCAGTTACCCACCGCCATGTCCGTCCAGCACAACAGCCGAGCAGCCAGCCAGCAAGCAAGCCAGCAAAAGCGTCGCCAAAGGCGCCAGCGCATGCAGCCCACGGGACCCCGAAGAGGCAAAGAAATGGGCCTTATCGCGTTGACTGATCTTCACCGCCCCGCGGGCCCACTTCCTGGTCTGCGTCTGCATCCCAAAGGGGGGGGGGCTTGAAGGGGACTGGGAACAAAAGGACGAAAGGCAGGGGGACAGAGAGGAGAAGAACAGAAGTAGGAAAAGAGGTAAATCTTACCTGGACGCGTGTCTTGAGGGTCAAGAAGGCGTCGCCCGCGTAGCACATCTTAAAGATGCCCCGGAAGCGGTCGGCCGCGATATCGCCAATCTCGAGGATTTCCAGATCTGGCGGGACGGAGCCCAGGTTGAACTCGGTGACAATAATGTCGTCGACGATAATCGGCGGCTTGGGCGACTTGTTGAGAGCAGTCGTCAGCAGGTCGCGGGCACGCTGGTAGAAGCTGGCATCGGCCGCGAGCGGCGACCAGTTGAAGTTGAACGCCATGTTTGCGGGTCAAGGCAAGGGGAGGAGGAGGAGAGTGTCGTGGTCGTAAACGGCGGCTGGTGCGCCAGAGACACTTCTCGCCCTCTCCACGGGTATCGTGGGTGTCCCTTGTCTCTAGTTGCGAAGCGAAGCTATTGTACTCTCATCGTGGGAGTGTATCGGTAGTGGAGACGCCCTGCAAGGAAAGGCTCAAATACACGTCGTTCGTCAGTGTCGTCGGAGGGAAGTCGTCGAGAGTTTGATATGCTCGATATCGTCGTTGCTGGCAAAACAGTTTTGCTATCGTCGTCGAGTTGTTTATCGTCTTGTCGTCGTTTGTTGTCGTTTTGTTGTCGTTTTGTTGTCGCTTAGGTGCAGGTGACTCTGCGAGGTCGCTGTGCACGCGGACAGGGAAAGAGAGAAAAAAAGAGTCAAGAGGGTGCCCGGTGGGGTGATATTAGGCTTGGTGGTTGGTGTTGAAGCGGCGGAGAGAGCTGGTGGTGGTGGAAAACAGCGTTGAAGCTGGCCCAGGAAATTGTCTGTGGTCGGAAGACGGGAGGAAAAGGAGTGCGAGAAAGAGAGCTGCAGTGGGAAAACAGAAGGAGAGGAAGGTATCACGAGAAAACACAAAAGCTTGTCAGGTGAGGAAAGTACGATTGTGCAAGTGCAGGAGCAAGTAGTGAGAAGGGAAGGAGAGAAGACCGAGAGAAACCGAAAACAGAACGGGAACAAGAATACAGCAGGCTGGACAGGAAAGAGCAACCCCGGCATAAAAAACGGTAAGAGATGCAAAATAGGGAACGAGCGAAAGGGACTGCCCAGGGTGCAGAGTGGCAGGAGCGGTCGAAAAACGAGTTTGTGTGGTGGAGATAGGTTCGAGCAACAGGCGAAAAAGGTGGATGCGGAGAGGGCCGGAGAGGCGGAGGGCGGGAGAGCGAGGAAAGAGCAATGGAAAAAGTAAGAAAAAAGACGGCGTCGAGGGCAGGAACAACAGCCCGCGGTAGCAGGAGCGACTGGCAGTGCAGCGCGCGATGAGGGAAAAGGCGATAATGGCGTGAGGGAATTGGCGGGCGCAGACGGGTACAGGGGCGCCAGGGCAAAGTAGGCGGCCTAAACAGGCAAGCAAGAAAAGCCTGCATGTGGGAATGCAAGGATGGAGCTTGGGTTCGGCCAATTGGGACGCGTCTTTTTGGCTGGTCTGTTTTTTTTTTGTGTGGTTTTGGCTGGCAGATGCCCCTAAAACTTTTCACCTTGTTTTCCCTTGTTTTCCCTTGCTGTTTTTTTCTGCTTTCCTCCTCGCCTAAATTTTTTGTTGCCCGCCACCCAAATGGCAACCGTCCCGTAAAATTCCACGTTTTCCCCGCCCTCCACACCCACTACCCACTCAACGGTCAGTGTGTCACTGTATATGTACTGCTAAAAACAGGCCTGACGTTCTCCGGCACGTGACCCCTCACCGCCTCCCGCCTCGAGTTTGGACGTCCACTCCGATCTGATCATCGCCCTCCCTTTGCTCCTTATTCCCCTCGGCCAAGGGACGGTCCAAGCCAAAGGGGACTTACCAAAGCTCTAAAGGAACCCTCGGGCCCAAACCAGCGCCCAAACTCCCGACGGGCACGAGCTACAGATAGCCTGCAGACGACATGGATGATCGTATGGTCGACTGGGGCAGACTACGGCGTAATGCATGCAGGAAAAACGACGGTCTACTCGTACAGCAGGAGACACAGAAGAGACAGTACAGGCAGAAAGGGAACGAACAATGCACCAGCCAGCCGATGCAGCAGCCGACACACCAGACGCGGAAGGCGCAGCAGTTGTGGGACAAGACTGGACGTCCGCCGCAGTGTGCATTGGTGCAAGCAGCAGATGGAACTGGGGAGTAAGCCAGAGACGCGAGAGGCGAAGATAAAAGATAAGGCGAGTGTGAATATATTTAAACAGTAGAACAAAAAGAGCCTGGCAGCAAAGGACGATGAAAGGCCAAAGGGAAGACCCAAAAAGATGTCAAAGGTGACCTGGTGTGGTGGGGAGACAAAACCTCACGATTGTGGCCGCATTTGGTGTGTGTGGATGGTGTTAGTGGCCTGTTTGTTGGCTGTTGTTGGCTAAACTTACATCTGACGAGACGAGGGTCTCAAAACAAAATGCAAAGACGCGAGTGACATGAGCCTACGTTTTTCAAGCCCAGAAAGTCCATGCTCCATGGAGGGGATGCCAGAGAGAAATGGTGATCAGGCCAGGCGTAGCGGTGACAGTCACGATCTTCCAACGAGCAGATGATTGCTGTTCCTATGTTCATGGGAGGGTCGGTGTGCCTATTGTGTAAATTATGTGCCTTGCTCAACGACCCGTGACAGCCGCAGCTGACCTTGAACAAAGGATTGTGGACGCAACAAAACCGAAAGGAAAAGGAAAACACCCCGAACACCAATCTCGAAGAAAGGAGACGCGAAGAGAGTGAAAAACAAAAGACGCGGGGTTTGTGCAATGTGCAGTTCCTATGAAAGTGAAACATGCAGATTGGAGGGCGAGACGAGTCGAGGCCGGAGCGGACGGGTCGTATGCAGGGAGGAATAAGAAATAGGCGGTGACGGCGTCAGAGTCGAGACACCCAAACACCCACCGCCTTTTCGGCCAGCGGGCAGTGGGGCAAAGAGACGAACAACACACAAAGTGGAGAGGGCCAGACGAGAATAGAGAATGGACGACTGGCTGCAGGCCGAGACCGAAATAGGAAGAAGAGCAGCAAAAGAACATGAGGATGCAGAGTAGGAGGGGGGTTCGTTGAAGAGGGGCAGAGAGGCAGAGGCAGAGGGGCAGAGAGATGAACAGTCAACATGCGCCGTCGTTGGCTTGCAGGCGAAGCGCTATGTGAAAAGAAAAGACAAAAAAACAAAAGACAAAAGACGTGGAAAAGACAATGGCACGACCATCACCGGCAAGAATAGGACAAGACCGATGCACGGGCAATCATCCGTCGACGGAAGAGGGGCCAATCTGACGATGCAGCAGCAACTTATCGCGGACCGGACCGGCAGCTGCGAGGCTGGTGGGAATACAAGGCGAGCGGCAAGGACATAATAAACAAACAAACAAATAACCAAATAACCAACCAAGGGGGTAAACCAGGTGACAGAGTATGAGAAAATAGAACAAAGGTACGGAGTAACAACAAGAGAGAAAGCGAAACACACGAGGAGATGGCAGACCAAATGTGACCTCGACGATGCCCTCGCCAACGACGCACATGCACACGGACCAGGCTGGCCGGCGGCTGTCATGATTGTGCCTCGCCTGCCATTGACTCTGGGCGGTTGCTCTGCTGCGATTCGCCAGCCTGGCTCGTGCATATCTTCCCAAAGAGGACCTGCAGCTTTTGCCGAGAACGCAGCGAGTAGGAAGCCAGCAAACAGAATAACAGAATACCTGTGCAGGCTGGCAGTGTGGGAGGCCGCGCCGATGACGAGATGGCCCTGCATGACGAACTGCGCCTGCAGCCGTGCGTGGACACACACTTTTGTTCTTGTCCAGGAGACGCCGTCGCTATATTTATCTCTCGACGATATCGCATATGTCATTCAGGCACAGACTGCTGTCTCACTTGACGTCCTTTTGGTCACTCTTTCCAAATATCTCCAACCTTGTCGATTGGTGACAGTCTTCGCTCCTTCCGTACTTGCAGCTCGCATCGTACGTGCCTCTGGTTTGCGCCTGTTCTCATATCAATCGGCGGGTCGCTGTAGGACCGCCGCTTCCCTTTATCATATCAATTTCGCATTCTTGCATGTTCGTCTGTTGTCTCTCGTCTCTCCTCTTTCCCTCTCCCGGTGCACAGCTCGGTTGCAGCTACCCGTCGCCCCTTCTCCTGTCCTCCCCGCCCGTTCCTCGCTTTGCCCCTTTTAGCCAACCGAAAACTGTGCTATGCAAACTGTCATATGCCACAAGGAAGGCGTGAGATGTGAGAGATGAGAGACGAGAGACGAGAAACAAGAGATGAGAGATGAGATCGTAAGGATTGCAGACCGCCCCAGCCTCTCGGGCAGCCTTGGCAGGAAAGCTGCGACGAGCCAATAAGTCGCCAGAGTCGCTCAAGTCGCCTGAATCAAAACATCGGGACATGTACAAGACATGCGCACCGACGGATAAAGGGCATATGGACAGAAAAGCAAACGAACAGTCGTCGGGAAATATGTCGCCAATATCCAATATTCGAGCAAAATGGGTTCGTTCGTGTGTCTCAAATGCCACTTCCTAAAACGGAAACCGCCAGTGTACTTGTCGTTTGCCCCCTTCTCTTTAATCCGTTAGCCGCGACAGGCTCTCACGTAATGGGCCCCTTTTCGTCTTCTTGGTCGCGCCTTCCTCCCCCTCTCTCGCCAGATGACCATTGATTGCGCCTGCCTCCGCTGCCGATCTCGCTTGCGGCTCCTGCCTCACGAGCGACATGCAAAAAAACATCTAGAGCCTCTTTCTTCGCTTGCACAAGTCAAAGCCTTACTTTGTCTTCCTCTCCTTTTACTTCTTTTCTGGCCCAATATTTCGCCCAAGACAATCCCCTCGTAAAGGCGGCTATCGTCACACCACGCCCCTTCCTAACCTCTTTTTCGTTTGTTCGCTTTTCTTAGGCGGTCCCCTCCCCACAGTCATCGGCGTTTTCTTGGCAGCCTTGTCTTGTCTGTCTGCAAATCCTTTCCTCTCATTCCCCCCTTTCGTTTTTTTTTCCTCTCCTCTCTACAGAGCACCCCTTACCTCGTTTTGTCTCGACATTAGCTTTACTCCCCTCGTCATCCCCTTCGCCTCCCCCCCGTCCTCTTTTTGCATCTCTTCCCCCCATCTTATGGCCGCCGAAGCGGACACGGTCGACGATGAGACGCTCAATGGCCGCTACTATGCCGCCGCCGCCTCGGCTGTAGCCCCCGGCACCTCGATGCCGCCACGACCACAGACACAGACGGCGAGACAACCTGCACAGGCCGTGCTCCCGCTGCCAACTGCCCCGCCGCTGATCACTAGCATGCCCTCCGCCGTGACGTGCGCTTTTGTCGGCGAGGGGTCGGCCAATGCCGTGTTTTCTGTGCGTCCGGCCAATGATGTCGATGATGCCAGCACTGGCGCACGAGATCCCCAGGATGCAAATGAAGCACAGGATGTCAAGGCTGTCAATGCTGCTAGGGCTGTAAAGGATGCCAACCCCCAGGAGGCAGATGCAGGGCCCCTGTCGACGCATCTCCTCCGCATTCCCAAGGCTGGCCCGGGCGTCAGCCCCACCACATGCCTCGAGCACCAAGCCTTCTACTCTTCAGTCTTGCGTCCATTGCTCGGCGCCGACTGCCTTGTTGGCCAGCATCTTGTTCGGGATGTCGTGTCGACTGGTGTGCACGCTGTTCTCAATGGCTTGCTGGACGACCTGGATCGCAGTGGTCGCCGACGTCCGGATTGGGTTGGCACGGGTGTAGCTGCCAATGTTGATGTTGCCCTACTTGTCGAAGACATGACGTCAGCGTGCAAACGAGCTTCTTTTCCCTCGACCACCACAACCATTCAGTGCAAACCCAAGTGGTTGGTCCAATCGCCAAGCGCCCCGGCGGGGGCGCGCCGATGCCGCACATGCGCACTCTCTGCAGCATCGGCAGCCCCGGCTCATTCGTCCGGCTCGTCCATAACGGCGAACGGAGCAGCCAATGGCCACGCTGGTCGTGCCAGACCGGCCAAGGTGCACAAAATCAAGCCGTGTCCCATGGTCCTCGTTGCCGACCCTCCTGCCTCACCGCAAGAAGAGGCCGTGCTTGAGACCGCGCTGTGGGACTATGTCTGCATGAACCTAGGCTCGGCCGTATCATGCTCGACCTCGTCGCCCACCCCAACGCCAGTGAATACCTCATCGCTGCCAGTTTCTCTGCTCAAGGCCAGGCCAGTTATCGTTCGCTGGCTTCGCACGACGGATCTCTTCCACCGCATGGCCGCTATCCAAGCCGAATTCGATCCACACGGTGCCCTGTCCATGGAGCTTGAGGCGGACGATGGCATTGCCCTGGACCGCCTGCAGACGGCCATGACCTTGCGTGACTGCACATGCTTCCTGCGGGTCACGACTGGCGAGCCCTCTACGTCCAGCGCCACCGCTGCGCCCGTCTCGGTCTCCGCCAAGCTTGGCGACCTCGACCGCAAGGACGGCCTCCGCAAGCTGGCTCGGTGGCAAGCCCAGGAGCGCAGCCTGCTGAATGGCGGCTACTACCTCGGCACCGAGGAGCCTCGTCAACAGACGCACTGCTGGCTGGAGCGTCAGCGAGGCTGAGCTCTGTGTTAAATCAACCATATTCTCTTGTGTGCTTTTTCTTTTGCCTTTCCTTGCTTGTCTGTATTGTATCATTTATGATTTGATGTCTCTCCTAGCATGTTTTATTAGCTTTCCTCATGTCTTCTCTCTCTCTCTCTCTCTCTCTCTCTCTCTCTCTCTCTCCTACTGTCTGTCATCATGTATTATAATGTACTACCGGGCCGGGACTTTTCCTCTTGTCATATCTTGCATCACCATCTATCATGGGAGGGCGGCAATGTTATATGGGGCTGCATTTAATGGTAATAGAATCGGCTATATCTTGTGCTATGGCAATGCTGAGGCGGCATTTGGGGTCGAAGGGGCGTTGTGATCATAGGAGCGGCCATTTATTGTTCACCAAGTGTGAATTTCTCGGAATAAGCGTCTGCACCGTCGTGTTTCGCATGTAACATGTAGTTTATACCACTCCATCCTGGGTCTTCTCAGGAGCACGTTCTGCTATGCAAGCATATTTTATATGACCAACGACTGCCGGTGAAAATGCATAATGTGCAATGTATCACAAGCAGCGCGATATCTTTATGAGTGACAGTGATAGGTCTCCAACATAGTATGAGTAAGACATTGTACAATGTATATAGAGAAGACAGATCTAAAGGTTGAAACTGAAGACGTAATTGGCAAACAATGTGCTGCCGTGGTATCAGAGTATCTTTATGAAAAACAGAAGCCAGAAAAAGAAAGACGTGAAGTGCTGAAATAGTAAGAAAAGTAACAACGCCAAACAGAAGTAACACGTGATAAATAGACTTCGTATACTCATGCAAATGCGACAAAAAAAATGCAGAAACTCTTAACGATCATGCGAAACGAGACAAAAAAAAAAACAAGATAAAAACGAGACCAACTAGGCATTATATGCCCGCCACGGTGAAGCTGAGGAAGCTGCCGACAGCCAGGCCAGCCACAAGACAGAGGCCCATGAAGCCGCCGGCCGCTTCGCGCTCGCCGTCCTCAACCCACTCGCCAGCCGTCATCATGGCCGTCGAGCTCAGCCAGCCGCTGCTCAGGCCAAAAGGCAACTGCACCAGCAGCAGGTAGAACAGATCGCTGTTCACCAAAGCACCGCGGCCGCCCACGTTACAGAGGAAATACAGCGGCAGGAATATCAGACGGGCGATGCCAAAGGCAAAGAGCAGCACAGGCCGGCGCTGCAGAACCTCGGGGACGGGCAGCATGGTAGTGATGCGGCCGAGCAGATCGCCCAGGTTCCAGAAGAAAAAGGCAAGCGGGATGAATGCTGGCGGTTGCAGGATCGCCGGGACCGAGTTATCGCCGACTGTAGCATCACCCAGCACAGTCCGTACGGACAAGACCTTGGGCGTAAAGACGGGGAAGAACATGGTGACGGCAAAGCAAATGAAGACAGACAGAGCCACCCAGTGGAGCTTGAAGAAGAGCGTCTTAAGGCTGACAACCCTCCGAGCGGCGCGCTCGGCATCCGCGATGGAGGCCAGGCTATCGGACAGGGCCTGGGCCATGCGGTTTTCGACGATTCGGTCGTGGCGCCGCGATAAGGGCTGGAAGGCCACGAGAGCGGCGACGGAGATGACGACGGCGGTCATAAAGTAGCAGAAGGCAGATGTGCCGGCCTCAGCCACGGCCTCGTAGTTGGGAGCTGCCGACCGTGTGGCGATGGCATTCGCATCGGGCGGAGAAGGCGGTGGGAACACAAGAACCGTCACCATCTGTGCCAGAGGGGGAAGCACACCTGCAATGCCCTGGCCGGCCATAATGGCCTGTGTGTATTCGGGCCGACCGAATGAAGCAGCGTACGCAAAGGCACCGTTCTGGATAAGGCCGCAGGCCCAGGCCGAGCCGGCCACCATAACAACCAAGAACAACAAATACACATCGGTATAGACGTGGAGGAACATGGAGGTGGACGCCGTCAGTAGACTGAAGACGACAACGTTGATGATAAGGGCGGTGTTGATGCGGAAGGGGTAGGAGGCCGAGTACTGGATGTTGGTCAAAACCAGCATGGCGGCGAGGTTCGTGCAGGTCGACACGGAGATAAGGGTGGACTGGAAGATGGCCAGGATAGAGGGATCTTCCGAGAAGCGCATCTGGAAGTAGGGAGCTGCGGCCATGAACATGTTCCAGGCCCACAGCATGGCGACGCCGATAAGCACGAATATGCTGTACTCGAACCACGAAAAGGGCGCGGCATCGGCATCGTCTTCCAGCTCGCCTTCCATCAGCGACGAGGCATAGCCGCTGTGCCGGTCGTCCTCGAGGGCTAGCGGCATCCGCTCGTCGACGATGGGGTCGTAGCCCGGGCCATCGCCGGTGTCCTTCTTGGCGAACATTTGGCGGAGTTTGTCCACGACGGTGACGCGAGGCATGCCCTATCGCGGGATGTGGGGGAAGATGGGTTCGAGTGGAAGTGGTTATCTAGAGGAAGGCAGTCGAGTCTGTGTGGAGTGAGGCGATGTCGACAATGAGTTCGAGGGAGGATGTAGAGGAATCAGCAGCAGCTGGGCCCTCCCTTTATGGGCAGAATGCTCCCGTAGTGATCGAGATCGTCGAGCAAAAGCCAATTGTCGAAGAGGAGGAGAAGGACGGAGGTGGATGACGATGACAGTTGCATACGTCGTCGAGGGAGACTGGAAAACAAAACAAAAAAACAAGGAAGTTGACGCGAAGAGTTTGTTAGATCGGGGGAGGCGACTCGGTGTGGGAGCGTGTGCTGGAGTGTGGTGGCCGGGTAGCACCGCCGTGTATTGTGTCGTGTGGTCAAGATGGTTGTTTGTAGTGTGAGAGGTTTACGGATAAGGTTGATGATGGGAAGCGTGGATTAGGCGGACGGGCTGGCAACGGAAGGTGCTGGTTGGCTGCTGGTTGGCTCCTGCCCTGGGCCGGCGGGTTTCCTCCACTCAGCCCCTCTGTCAGGGAAGGCACGAGCTGGTGCAGATCGACCTTCCAATGGTGCCAACAACAAGGCAGTCGCGAAACAGGAGGAAGGAGCGAAAAACAAAGACGAAAGACATGAAAAGTAAAACAGAAAGAGCGCTTGACACGCTTGGCTTGTGATCGGAAAGAGCATATGACGACAGAAGGGTGTACTGGGGTGCCTGTGACGCGCGCCTTCCCGCCTCCGCTTGGGCGAGATGAATTAGGTAAACCACGAGAGGTTATCAGTCAGTACCGGAGTCCTTTTGGGTGTGGTTTGTTGGCTCGTTGGCCGCCCTATCGGCTAGCCTAGTTCGCTGTGGTCCCTGGAATGTTAGGTGTGTGCCCCTCGTTGGAAAGCAGGTCGATCACTGGCTGGTCTGGGCCTGCCTTGTCAAAATTCACTAACACCAGCAGACTCCAGCAAAAATACCAGACGTCTGTCGGCCGGAGCAGCCCGCCTCCATATATAGACGAACACCTTGAAAGCGAGGCCAGCCCTGCGCCCACCCGGGACCCAGCGACGCCACGATGCACCGTGGCAGTAAAGATCTAAAGACGCGCAAAGGTGTGTGTATTAGTGTAGCTATACTGTAATGGTCTGTGTCATAATGTCATAATCTTGCCGCCTGCGGCGTTGAACCCGGGAAAAAAACACGCTTATCACAGCTCCCACGTCGGCAGCGTCCCGATCTGTGTCCATTGCCTCCCTTTAGCTCCAGGTTTCGTTCCTTCTTTTGTTCTTTTTTGCCTTTTCGTGTCCTATTCGTCGTTTCCCCCCCGCTTCCTATGATCGTGTATGAAGTCATCGTGCGATAAGGTGCCAGCGCGGTCCTTTTGCGCTGTCCAGCAGCCAAGACCATATCGACGCCGTCGACGCCCCCGACGCCTCCGACGCAATGGATGCGGGTTGACGGCAAGTAGCGATGGCGAAGGAGATCCATGGGAATGAATGTCTCCAAACACGAGCCGTCCCCTGTCTCCTGTTTCGTGTTCTCGCGCGCCCGATGCCCCTGGCCACCGCCATTTGCTATCCCTCTACCCCATATCCTCCGTATCGGTCCCCATCCCCCACTCACTAAGGCAGGCCCTTATCGTGGTATTGAGGATTTGGGTGGGCGGGAGGATAAGGTGATGTTGAGGTTGAGAAGCTGAAAAGAGGGGTCGTCCAGCCGGTGGCAAAAGGGCTGCAAGCACTGCAGGGGCCTGGCTTTCCATAGCCAGCATGAGGCACTTGTTTAATTTGTTTAATTTGTTGTCGTTGAGGAGATAGCGTGGATAAACGAATCGTGGACACACAGAAACGATTACGTCTGCACCGATAGGCAGCCGAATTTGTTTGAGTGTGTTGTCGGTCTTGATTTTGATGTTAATTTAAGGGTCTGTCGTTGATAAGGATGTTGATTTGTCGTATGAGTATCGTCGGAACCGTCTGGCTTGTATCGTAAGAGGTAAGGAAATGAAAACGAAAAAGGAAAAAGAAAGAAAAGAACAAGAAAGGACCACAAAATCGCCTTGGCAGAATAGTTCACGACCGACAGGTCAGTACATGACTGTGTCCTCTTCGTGCTCGACCAATATCCCCTTATCTTTGTCGTCGTGGATGGCGTCAATATGAATCTCGGCAACCGGTAAATTGGGCACATTATCGTCGGCGACGGCTTCCTTTACACCGCCTCGCTGCGGCCGTGCAGCTGCCATTACCACGGCGGCACCATCATTGCTGTCATCGTCGATTGTGATGGCTTCCGAGCCCGCTTCGTGAGGCGTGCTTGCCTCAAAGGAGACTTTCTGGGGAGTATACTTGATGCCCAAAGAAGCAAGCCTAGTTTGTCGGCCATTTTCAAAGTCACTCAATTGCTTGGAAATTTGGTCCTTTGCAGCCTGCACTTGGGACGCTATCGTCTGCTCCTGCTCTTGAGTGAGGTTCTTTGGTCGGTAAAGCTACATACTGTCAGCAAAGCTATTGCAATGGTACGTAGGGTCAAATAAGAAAGGGATCACATACTAGAGATGGCTTTGATTTTGTGCTCAGGCTCTGAGCACGTAACAAATCGTTGGCATGTACCGTTTTCATCTGTTTTTGTTAGCGTTTAGTAGCCCCTGGTTGGTCTGTTGACATATTGGCATAGTCTGGTCGCCGCCTCACCTTCTTCTCGTCAAACCTGACTTGCTCAATCTTTCGGATCCGCTCCAGCTTCACTAAGCGTTCAGTCTCATTTTTGCGATCCTCTTCCGAAGGTTGTGGGCGTTCCTGCTGCCGATCGGAAATTCTTTCTGGCCGGCCACGGTCTGGTATTGTCGGTTGCCTGTTGGCAGACCCGCCAACTCCGCCAGGGCCTCTGGACCCGGGACCAGGTCTTATTCTTGCTCTCGCTGTCGGCTGGCCGAGGGCGTTAAACAAGCCACCAAAGAGCCTTTGGCCACGCTTCTTTTCTTCTTGCGAGATACTAGCCTTGCGGCGGGTATCACGAGACTCGGGTTCGGGGATCGTGGCGCTGGCACCAGACGACCGTCTGCGCCTAAAAGGGGGAGTCGAATCCCGTTGCGACCGACGCGTGTCTGGGCTCCGTGTGTATCTCTGACTGTGGCTTCGACTGCGACTCCGACTGCGGTCCCGACTGTGGTCCCGACTACGGTCTCTACTACGATCCCGGCTGTGATCTTGACTGCGGCTGCGGCTGCGCTCGCGGTACGCCTTGTTCTTCGAAAAGATTGCCGCTTGCGGGGACCTGGACCGCCGCTTATATTGCGCGCCGTCGATTCGTGATCGCTTCGGGGCCGGCTCGCCATAGGACAGGTCCAAATTTGGCGACCTTGCACCGTCCAGTGGCCGCTTCGGCGGATGCGGCGAGATGTGCATCTCCTCGATTTCGGGCTGAAACAGCGCATTGGCCGGCGCGGCCGTGGTTGCATCGGCAGCTGGTTCGGCCTCTGTCCCGTGAGGAGCAGCCATAGCGGTGTCGCTACATACAGATGTTAGCCAACTCCATCAGTCCAATGGCGGTTCCTCTGCAACTCGAATTGTTCTCACCCTGTATCCGACGGCATCGTCGTTGTCATTTGGAAATGGTTGCAAGAGCTTCGGCCTATCGCGTTGCGTTTGCGATGAGAGGCGTTGTTTGGCGAGAAATGTAGTTTATTGCTATGATAGCGATGCAGTGCATATGGATAGCTCAAGCCATGGTCGCCGAAGTCGCGAGACTTGCATTTATGTTTGCGTCATGTTGGTGATCAGCTTTTGTTCAGAATCTTCAGATGAGAGGAGCAGCCAACCGTTGGAAGCAGTTGCGCACATGCTGCATGCAAGGCTGCCACGAGCTGGGAAGCTCCTTCCCCACTCGGACCCGACCTAGGTCTGACCAATTGTGACATGGCAGGTGCGACTGGCAGCCAGTGCCTGGCCTGGTAATGCGACCAGACGCTAAAGAGCTACTAAAGCGTAGCTGCTAACAGCCACAGAAGTGGCTGGAAGGTGCAGTGGCAAAAGATGAGAAATCCACTAAGACCCGGGCTCCAGCGACCGGTCTGCGCCTGCCGTACGAAGTATTACAATACTTTTTGCTGTGCCTGCCAAATTTATTGGGTTGTCCAACCTCAACTTCAACCTCAACTTCAGCTCTCCACATTTCGTCCACCTCTCTCCTCTCGGCGACGACGATACCCACGACAGACGACCTCGCCGACACTCGACGACGCTCTAAGGCCACCTCTACATTCTTCAAGCCACCCCTACCTCCTTCCACCACCCACAATGTCGCGCCATCACCCCGATCTCGTCATGTGCCGCAAGCAACCCGGCATCGCTGTCGGCCGGGTTTGTGACAAGTGCGACGGCAAATGCCCCGTGTGCGACTCGTACGTTCGGCCAACGACTCTGGTGCGCATCTGCGACGAGTGCAGCTTCGGTAACTACATGAACAAGTGCGTCGTGTGCGGCGGCGAGGGCATCTCGGACGCCTTTTACTGCTTCGAGTGCACGCGCCTCGAAAAGGACCGCGACGGCTGTCCAAAGATCATCAATCTGGGTAGCTCAAGGACAGATGTATGCTCACTCCCCTTCTCTCTATTCTATACTCTTTTCTTGCTCAGTATACTAACTGCCACAGCTATTCTACCAAAAGAAAACAAATCGAACACAATACTAGTCCCGGCGCTGCCCGAGTCTGGGCAAAGGCGGGCGGTGCTGTGTATTGTGTGTGTTCGATTTGCTTCCGGTTCCTTTCGTTTACCATTGTTTTGCAATCTACGGTTCTTCATCTGGTCTTCTGTCACGGTAGGCGGTACAGGATTTACAAAAAAGTTGGCGGTATATGGTTGTTTTGATACCCACAAGGGAGATGACGGGGAGAGGCGAGACAGAAGAAATGAGAAGGGACAGAAATATACCAGAGACCACGTCGTTCTCGGTTTACATACTCCTTTATCATACGGCCACAATGTTTAGAATAGCGTCTGTTAGTTAAGTTGTGAATTTTATATGCAATTTGTTATCCAATGGTCTCCTATGCACAGCCCGTTCCGTTATGCTAAAATAATTATATAATACAAACGCCCTCGTTCGGCGCGACGTAAATGCACATTAAAGTAGGACAAAGAGAACGCAGAAAAGTAGTAAACGAATGACTTCCATCAGGCGGGGCAAGACCTCAAATGTAACTGACCTTGACACCCATGCCTGCGGTGGCCTTGACCTTGTTCCACACGCCACCAAGGACACGGGCGATACGTTCCCGGTTGGCTTGCCGGCCGAGCATGATGAGCAGAGCAGCAATAAACAGCAGTGTCCGCAGCAGGGCCAAAGGCGTGGTCTGGAAAGCCAGGCCCATCTGCTCGAGGAGGCCACGCAAGTTGGAGAAAAGCATGGCTGTCCGGGACCCGATGGTAGGTGGTGCGGCCACAGCACGGTTTTTTCCCTTGGCAGACTTTGGCTTCGGCTTGGGTGCTGATGCTGCTCGCGTCGGCTTTGCTGAGCCTGACGGTGTAGGTGCAGAGGCAGATGCCGCAGCAGAAGCCTTTGCTGGTTTGGACGACCGTGTCCGACCGCCACCACGCGTTGATGTGCTGCCTGCTGCGCTGGACGGTGCTTTGTGTCGCCGAGGCTGGCTTGCCGAACTCATGCCATCACCCGAGTATTCCACTTCACTCCCGCCAATGCCTTCTAAACCACCACCACCACCACTGCCGTAGCCGTTACTACCACCCTCGCGTCGTGCGCGCTCCTCTTCTATTCGTTTGCGCTCGCGCTCTTCGTTCTCGGCCCGGATGCGTCGTGCCTCCTCGGCCTCCTGCAGCACCTGCTCCTCCTGCCGCCGCTTCTCCTCGGTCTCGCGCTTCTCGGCCTCGTGCTGCTCGTCCTGCAGGCTCTGCAGTGCCTGCAAGAAAGCCTCGCGGCGCTCTTCGTCGAGGATGGGGCTGGCGGTGATGAACTCGCGGGCATAGTCCCACTCGTCGTTGCGCAGAAGCACGTGCAGGGTGTAGAGCTCGAGGATCTTGACACGGGAGTTGAGGTCGCGCGGTGTGTCGGTGCCAGGCGTGCGCCGTGCGGGCGACCGGTGGCGTGAGAGGGAGCGGCGCTGGAGGGACGTCTCGAAGCGGCCCGAGAGGTCGAGATTGGGCGAGACCTGGGACTGGGAGAAGGACAGGTAGCTTTCGAGGCGCTTCTGGTTGAGTACCTGGGTCTTGGCATGTGCGAGGAGAAGGGTGGCCAGGTTGATGACAACATCGGCGTCGACGTCGCCCTCGGCACCATGGTAGCCGTTGCGGACGACCTCTTCCCAGACCTCACCGTCGCGCACCTTGGTGCACAGCACACGCCAGTCCTGCGCGCCGAACGCGTCCTTGCCCTCGTCGGCCTCGAGCTCGACGATGGCGTTGAGGATCGTCAGGTACAGGCTCCACACCTTGACCCGCGTGGCCCGAGATGCCGAGGCGATGGGTGCCGGCTCGACCACGACCGCCGGTGTGCCGTTCCCGTTTGTGCCGTTTATGCCATTGGCGCCATGGGCACCATTCATCTTGTTGCCGCCGTTGGTGCTGTGCGAGTCATCGTCGTCGGTGTGCGGTGGCGTAATGAGAGGGAGCAGAGTTGTTAGGGCCTCGGGCAGCCGACGCGTCAGGAACAGCGTCGACGCCTGGCGGTACGTCTTGGAGATGTTGCTGCTGGCCAGGCTGCCGCGGCTCGGATAGCCGCTGCGGGCGTTCATCGAGGTAGAGAGGGAGGACATGGACGAGGAGAGCGACTGGCCACCGCGGCTTCCGTGGCCGTTGGCGTTGCCATTGCCGCCAAAGGACGGGTTGAAGCCGGCCGAGTAGGTGTTGCGGAACGCCATTGTGGGTGGCAGTGGGAAAGGGGCGTTGACAGAGAGAGGCCGGCTGGGCAGGTGGCGATGCTCCTATCGTTTCAATGAAGAAGACAAAGGGGAGAAGCAGTAAAGGGAGAAAACAGAAAGAGGAGCAAAGAGGAGCAAAGGCAGTGGAGACAGCGGAGCGTGTCCGTTTTCCCTTTTTTGTGCCGTTGTCTGCTCGTTGCTTTAATGAATCGACTGCACTAAGCAGGAGAAGCCATGGAGAACGCGATGTGTCGTGGTTGAAGCAATGAACGACCGCATGCTTTGGGTCGTGGTAGTACTTTTGCTTCCAGAAAGCCGTGTCTTTGGTGTGGTTTTCGCCAGCATAGTAGCGTGGCTGACACCTTCTGATGCTTGGCCCTGAAAAGGTTTGGCATTCTCGCTCTTCTCTCGGCAGCAGCCAGTTGAGCCAGTCGCTCTTGCCTCGGCATTCAGCTGATCTAATTGGGGGCGCTGTGGGGTTCGTGGTTCGTTGCGAGCGCGTGGTACTTGCCGTTTGCAGCGACCCTCGGCGGCGGAGCAGGTACCCCAGTTTTGGTCACAGGCCCGCGTTCGCGGGAGGAGAAGTACGAGTAAAAACAACTCCTGTGGTCATTTTCCGTGCTGCTGGGCGCTGTAGGCCCCTGTAATTACAGGCTACTACGGGCGAGACGCGCTACGATACAACCCCGTCCGGGGGTATGCAAACATGAGCTCTAGCGCGTTCTCTCCAGGCTCCTTCCGACTCTCTGGCTCTTTCTCTTCGCTCACTTTGGTCAGCCAGCTCCTCCCCATTTTCCTCCTCTTTTTGGTAACTCGATTTGAAGCCGATTTCCAGCAGCTGACAGCGCCGGATCCCAGTCTATTTTATCTGCAGACTCCGTGTGGAGTGCCATCGTGTCCAGGAAACGACGAAGAACCTCATCAAACTATCTGCAGCTAGAGAATTGGGCCGGGGCAAGGGCCATCTCGGGCGCTGTGTATTTCTGTTCTGTGTAGTTTTTGTATCTTCTTCCTGCTGGTCGCGTGGCTTCTGAACAGCCAACTGGCTGTTGACGACGTCAAACGCATGAAATGAAACAGCGGCCAAGTTGATTAAATACACATGCTTGCTCCGGTGCCTGGCTGTTTGCTGGGGGATCGACACGGTGAGAGGGTGGGCAGAGATTTTAGCGATGGAGAATCGAATTTCAATCAAAACACAGAATCACAAGCCAAACGCCAAACCGGAAGTTGCGGAGAAGATGGGGGCAGTATATATAGTCACATGTATGGTCAGGTGATATATATCACGTGTGTCTATTTTGCTCTCTATCGCTTATCGTCTCTGCCCGCTAACCCGTTTTGCTGAGGAAAGCATCCTGCGTTGCCCATGGCCGCAGTGGGGCGCACCTTCCTCGTCTCCCCACCAACGGGACACACCCAGCTGTGTACACAAGCCGCACATGAGCCTTGCCTGCACGCTCTATTGGGGTTCCGCCAGGCCAGGCTGGCAGGACCCCGACGGTAGGCCAATCAATTGTGCATGAGGAGGATGAGCTTATTCTTTGTGTTTTTGTTGCTTTTTTGCTGTTTTTGCGGTTTTTTGCCATGGGGTCTTTTTGGAAGGTGCTGCGGACGAACGACCTAGCCCGATGGCTCCTTCCTGCTTTATTTACATTCAGACTCCATCCTACTAATCCAGGCAACTTCCTGACATTTGGCCTGCTGCACTTTTTCTTACAGCTTCACAACATAACAACATCACAAAGTCGCACGTAGCCTGTCACACTGCCATTCTATCGACTGTGATACGCCGCGCCTGGACTTTTGCTCGACTGCCTAATACCTGCACATTTCTACCAATTGTCTCTGTTTACGGCCCATACCCCGCCATTCCACGCACACCTCGAGGCCTCCCAAAAAGTACCTGAAAACACAAAACCACAAGACTGGAACAAGAAGACGGCTTCTTCGAATTCCATCGACTTTCGCCTGTCAATCAGCATACACACACGCTCCGCCGCTCCCACTCGCTCGATCTTTGCCTGCATTCCACAGACTCCGTAACAGACCTTCGGTGGACCGACGCCAGCGCATCGACCCGCATTCTCTCGATACTTTCGAAGAAAGAAGCCCTTTTCGGGCTTTTGGAGTCGAGTCAACGCCAGGTCGTCTCTCGTCCTTTTGACCAGCAGCGCACACCGCCCGTGTCGCCAGCAGTTCTCTCACAACCCCCCTCCGCCGCCGCCGACATGGCGCCGGCCGACCAGCTCGCTCCGGCGGGCTCCAGCTCCTATACGTCCGACACTCTCAATGTTGGCGACGGGACCTGGGACTTCTCCAAGAATGACTTTCTGCTGCCCAATCTCGTGGGCCTCAACTTTGAAACTATGCGCTACAATGGTATGTAACCGAATTCCCGACACGAGACGTCTTGCGTCTTGTACAAAACACTCAAAACACTGGAAGCACTAGAAATACCAAAAAAACTGGAAACACCAAAAACACTAGAAACATTAGAAACATTAGCTGACTGGTCTTAAACTTCACAGGAATGGGCAATCGCTTCTCCACCGTGGCCCAATACCATACGCTCATCAAGGGCCATGCCGTGATTGGCATCATCACCTTCCTGTTCATCATTCCAATCAGCGTCATGATTGTCCGTTTTCACAGCAATCGCACCGGTCAAGCCATCCGCTACCACGCCTATCTCAACGTCATCGCTGTCCTTCTTGCTACCGTCACCCTGGTCACTGGTTGGTTTGCTGTCGGTCCCCACCGAAGCTTGACAAACCCGCACCACGGCATCGGCGTCGCCATCTACACGCTCGTTCTTTTGCAAATCATCGGTGGCCGCCTTGTCCGCCATCTCGCCGGCCGCCACTCCTTCCGTCTCACGATCCACCGCTGGTCAGGCTGGACTATTGCCATTCTTGGCATTGTCCAAGTCCCTCTCGGGCTCACACTCTACGGCTCGCCCAAGGCTCTGTTCATCCTGTACGCCCTGTGGATGTCATTTCTCCTGTTCATCTACTTTATTCTCAGTTACCGCCACGAGGGCCGTCTGCACCGCGATGGCTATATTGGCGGTGGTCGCTCTGATGCCCCAGCCAAGTCGGGTGGCGGAACGCTCCGCTGGCTGGGTCCGCTGGCTGCAGGCGCCGGTGCATGGGCTCTTTTGCGTGGCCGGAAGAAGGATCATTCGCCAGACCGCAGCCGTCGCCAGAGCCGGTCGCGTGTCGGCAGCCGGAGTCGCAGCCACAGTCGCAGCTACAGCCGCCATGAAGTCTTGTCCTCGCGCAGAGGCTCAGATAGCTTTGTCGAGCAAGAAAAGTACAACGCCAACCGTCGCAAGGAAGGTGGCGGCTTCATGAACAAGGTTCTCGCAGTCGGTGCTGTCGCTGGCGCCGGTGCGTTGTTAACCAACTTCATGTCCAACCGTAAGAAGAAGAATCGGGACGAAGAGTACTCGGCCGTCGCAACCGATACACCCAGCCACCCAGGCCGCACCGGACGCCTTTCGCGCCCGCCACCTCGACACAACACCGCACCCGTTAGCGATGTCAGCTACTTTACGGAAGACAGCCGCACCAACCGCACGGGATCCCCAGTCAGACATGGCCACCATCACGGCTCCCTGGGCCCAGCTGGTGCTGCTGCGGCTGGCGCTGCTGCTGGAGCCGCCGCTGCATCCGTGGGCAATGCTTACCGCCACAACAGCAACAGCAACCGTCCTGTCACGCCTCGCCCTTCGCATCAACGCACGCACTCTATGCACGACCCCATCGATGGCTCAGACTATTCATCGTATCAGAGCCCGTCAAGGCGCACACCTCCCGCCAGTGGTCGCGTCGCTTCGGCCGGTAAGGGACTCCTCGGTGGCATGGGTCTTGGCTGGTTTGCCAGCAAGTTTGGTCGCAACAAGGACGCTGCAGCACAGGAAAACGAACGCATGCGCCGCGAGGAAGAGGACCGCCGAGCCGGCACGCACGGACAACAACGCTACACAGGCGACGGCTATGGCTCGCCGGTGCGCCGCGACCGTCGCAGCCACCGCCCGCCGCCGTCCTCCCACGGCCAAAGCTACTCCGAAGTCTCTGAGTCCGTCGTTGAGCAGGGCAGCTCGCGTCCGTACGCACCAGTCGCCGCTGGGGCAGCAGCAGGCGCAGCAGCAGGAGCAGCCTACCCACCAGTCACGCCCGTTGCCAATCCCCGCCGCTCGCACTCCATGTCTCGATCACGCCAGGATGTTGAGCCGATCACTATGCCAGATATGCCACCGGAGTCGGATAGTGACTCGATTCTTCCCCAGGGCCGTACACAGCGCTCGGCATCTCGCCGGCGTAGAGAAGCTGAGGCTTTGGCAGCTGGTGGCGCAATAGGCGCCGCAGCAGGAGCGATGGGACGGAGCAATAGTCGACGGAGAGACGAAGACCCCCGCTATGGGGCATACCCACCACCCGCCAACCAGCCTGTCAGTGTTAAAGTAAAGGTGCCACACGACCGGGCCGGCAACATTACACTTCGGAGATTGACGGAAGCGGAGGCGGCAGCTGAGCGTGGAAGCAGTCAGCAGCGGCGGCCACACCCGAGCGATGACGCCAGCAGCTTGTCGGGGACCGACTCGCCAAGCAACCGGCGGTACAGACGGGAGTCGAGCGTGCGGCCAGCAGAGCTTTCAGCCGAGCGGAGGACTGAGGGCTCAATACCACCGCCGCCGGCAGCGGCACCCTACCAGGGAGCACCGCACTCCAGCAGCGGTATGCTGAATCCACCAAACCCACCGTTTGCCGGCGGTCGGCGACCCAAGGACTCGGCGTACTTCTCGGGTACACAGGGTCCACCAGGGACGGCCGGTCCGTCAGGCAGCAATCCGGCAGCTGGCCACACAATGACGAGCATCGACAGTCCCGGCAGCCACGGCACATGGAGCGCGATGAGCCCGTCACCAGGAGGAGGGCCACAGGCACCAGAAGTTGCGTCGTCGGCCGCCGCTGAGCGGAGACGGAGGCGGCGGTTAGAACGGAATGATGGCAGGCCACAAGCCAAGGTTGACTACCAGTAGTAGTTTTGGTTGACCTGAGTTGCAGCCTGCAAGTTACGAGTGCGTTTTTTGGAGTGTTTTTTTTTTCCCCCACGGATCTGTTAAATCTGTTGGATCTTTTTTTGGAATTTGTTTTATTTTATGGATTTCTCGGGATATAGACCTGTCCCCATTTTGCATGTACATCTTCTCAGCGTTGTTTGGATTTTTGTTTTGTCTGGATCTATTGTTCTTCAATTGTGACAATTATGCTGATTTTGGCTTTGTTCTCTCAATATTCTGTTTTTGCTACAAATGTCCGTCACAAGAATGCCAGTCTCCTAAAGTCCCTTTTCGAGCTATCTACAAGCCTTTCCAGATGGCATATAGTCCGAAAATTATCCGATGAATGCCCAAGCCTCTTGTATTCCGGGAAGACGATTGTAAAAACGGCAAGTAACAATACGCTGTTGCCGATATTTGTTGAAGACGTTTGACTGGTTTAATAGGGCCCCGCTAACTCGGAAGTGGCAACGGCCCTAGAACGCGTTATCGATAATTAGTAGGCCAAAACGCGTCTTGCGCTCCCAGCGCATTAAACAGCAGGTGGAACCCCTCCTGCCCTCTCACACTTGTCGCGATCAACGTCAGGACCAAAACGACCAAAAATCGGCACACTCTAAACCGACCTCAAAGCACACAGTCCTCTTCTGCGACGAAACGAGACCCACAAACTGCTGCGCAAGATACATTTATAATTCGACTACAAAGAAACAAAGACTCGGCATCGGCTACCCAAAGGCCACAAATGGCGACGCACGAGACGACAGCGACGGCGTCGAGCGGCGCGACAAAGAATGGCAACACAACAACGACAACAGCAGCAGCAGCAGCAGCGGACGCGCTCTCTTCTAGCCAGCGACCGCAAGTAGACGGTAGTGACGAGGTCCTGCCCGATGCAGATGACCAGACAGCGGCTGGATCCGGCGTCAGCACATCCGCGCCAACCACACAACCGACAGCACAAGGCCAATCGTCACAATCATCACAATCATCACAATCCCAACAACAACCTCCACCGCCTCCTGGCCCTCGCGCCAGCCGTCTCCAGGCCCTCTTCGCGTCCAGTCTCGACCACACTCTAAACAAAATCAGCTGGGACAACTTTGCCGCCTGCTACCCGACCGCCGCCGCCAAGTCCCCACAAGCCCTCAAAACAGTCCACCGCGCCATGGTGGACCGCCTGGGCGAACTGTGCGCCGCCGAGTTTGCCGTTGTGATGCGCAACCGCGATGTTGTGCGCCGCCTTAATGAGCTCGAGACGCTGTCGGCCGATGCCCACAGGCGGCGATTGGCAGCAGCCAACGCTGGCGGCGGCGGCGGCTCAACAGCGGCTGCACCACCACCGCCACCACACACTCTCCCAGCCGAGACGGTCCTGGCTGCACACCTGGCACCCCAGCGCAAAGCCCAGCGTCAAATGTTGGAAGAGCGGCTGGCGGCAGTGCAAGCGGCCAACACAGCGCGCTTTGCGAAGCTGACGGCGCAACAGACAGAAGCAGACCAGCTGGTAGCAGCGCTGGAGCGGGCATTGGCAGATGCTGAGGGGGCAGCAGCATTACTCGATGGGACAGCAGCGGCTGGTGAGAACGGCGGCCACGGCGATCCAGCGGTCGACAATACTCTGGTGGCCGAGCTGGCGCGGGAAACGCGGGCAGCCGAGGTGGAGATGTCGGGCATTTAACGCGGAGACGGATAACAGAAAACGGAAAACGGGGTGTGATGACCTAGTATAAGGCACACGCAGTTACGACTACTTTACTTTTTTAGCGGCGTCATGGGATGGTCCAGGTTTATTTGCGTTTGCCTGACTTTACTTTGCCTGGAAGGACGGTTGCGGGATAGCATAATAACGCATTGTGTTTTAAGTCTCTGGCCCTGCATAACAAGATGCGCTTGGGCAATACTTCTTTTTTTTTTTTCTATGTATTTAATATTTTCTTTCTCATGTATGTACAGTATGACGAAAAAGGAAATATAAACAAACATTGCAGCAAAAACCCTGCAGCATCCCCTTTTTAGGTCTGACAAACAATGCAAATAATATGTGCAGAAAAGCAAGAACAGACAGCGAGTATGTGCATAAATTCCAGGTGACAGAAGAAAGCGTTTGCTTAAAAAGAGCGTAGGTGTAAACGTGGATGAAGAGGCAACTGAAAACAAAATGCAGGAAAATCAAAACCAGAACTGCGCTCATGCTTTTGACTCCGCGCAGAAAATGTGTAAAGGTAAAAGGACAAGCGAGAAAGATGAGCCTTGGAGCCAAGAAAGATAGAACGCCGGTCGTGTCCCAGCAGAGGCGAAAATAAGAGCAAAAGAAGAAAAGAAGAAGAAAAGCATACAACATACAGACATAAAAGGAGAATCGATGTCACTCCAAACTCCAAACCTTTTTTTCTTCGTCCCGACATATACATATAACATCATCACAACACCCGGCAGACACCCGGCAGATCCAACAGATCCAACAGATCCAACAGATCCAACAGATCCAACAGATCCAACAGATCCAACAGATCCAACAGATCCAACAGATCCAATAGATCCAACAGATCCACTTAGATTCTGGTGTTCTCCGTCCGCAGGACCTGGAACGGACCAGGCTGTGTCTCAATCTCGCCGTAGCGCGGTGGGCTGACACGCACCATGTTACCGGTGCTCCAGTCAACCAGCCACTGCTTGCCGCGCATCACAATGTAGTTGGACTTGCGCGGGCTGCGGAACAGCAGCGTCGCATAGCACAGCTTTGCGTACACCATGTCGTGCGTCTTCGTCCAGCGGTGGCTCGGCTGCCACTTGCCCGTCGTCGCGTTGACGGCGTGGTGATGGAAAACTGGCGGCGTTTGCAGAGTCCGTCCGGCGGCAGTACTCGTGTTGCCTTGGTTGTTGCCGTTGCCGTTGCCGTTGCCGCCCAGGTTCAGGCGCGAACGGATCGACCGGAGCGAAAACCGACCGCCAGTGTTACCCTTGTTACCGTTGGGTTCGGCTGCAGGGGCCGCGTTGCCAGGAGAAAGCATCGCCCGGGAAGCAGCCCGCTGCTGGGCACTCAGGTTGTGCAGTGGGGCTGCGGACGGACCAGCAACGGTTGATGAAGAAGACGTCGTCGCCAGCGAAACAGATGAGACATTGGATGATACGGACCCAACACGGGTTGCGGCGGCAGTAGCAGAAGTAGCAGCAGTAGCGGCAGTAGTGGCGGCGGCTGCACCATCGTCGCGGCGAGACTCTTCCTCAAGAACAGCGGCAGCTGCCGCAGCCAGAGACTGGCCTGTGCGCACGGACTTGGACGGCGATCCCATGGGCGATCTGGGCCGTGACAGCGAAGGCGAGGGTAAAGGGCTAATCACATCAGCCGCCTCATCGTCGGCACTGCTGCTTCCGCCGTCGTCAATCTCGCGGTTGCTCTCACGGTCGCTCTCGCCCTCGCTTTCTCGCTCGCTTTCGCGTTCGCTCTCCCTCTCGCGATCCTCATCCCGCTCACGATCCCGGATGGCTTCCGCCTCACGGTCGCGGCCGTGGTACCAGCGGATGCGCTGCAGGCGCGGAATACTCTGGTCCCGCGGGAAGTCACGCTCGTCAATGGGCGCGGCAATGCTAAGAGCTGCGAAAAGAGCATCGAGCCACTGGATAAAGGTCTCGAGCTCAACGCACGACAACAGGAACTGATCTGTCTCCGCGCGGACGCGAATTACATAGCGACGTCTGGTGAAAGACATATGCCAGGTCAGCAGGGTGTAATACGAGATGGGCATAGACTCGAGAAATTTTATGCAAATGACCTACTTCACATAGTCGGCCGCAATGCCCACGTCGGCATATGACAGATTGTATCGTCTCTCCAGTCCGGCTTTGCGCATCCATGGCGGCCGGTCGGGCGAAACACCGGGTCCCGTGCGGGCTGTGCGACCCGCCCAACTCCGGTCTTTGCGGCATTCGTGGATCTCAAGCGAGGTTCCGTGCAGAACGACATACGAAGCGGTCCAGCGACGGTCCTCGGCACGCTTGGTGGCGTTTTCAATCTCCATTTTGCGCTGGAAGACGCCTTCGATGTGGATATCGCAAGAGTAGGCCGGCAGAACGTCGTCGGGTGCGGTAGAATGGATCGGTCCGGTTTTGGGGAGGTGCGTAATGGCGGGTGCGGACTTGGATGTTGAGACCTCGGGACGGGATGATGCCTCGTCTTTTCCCTTACCCTTTCCCTTCTTGGTTGCCAGAACGGGGGCGGGCGAAGGTGGCGTTGATTCTGTCACATTGCTTATGCTGGTTGCTGCCGCCTCTGCCGCCGCCGCCGTTGCTGTCGCTGCTGCCATGGCCGCTGCGGCTGCCGCAGCTTCCTGCCGTTCCTTGCGCCGGATCTTCTTCATGGTCGATTCATAAGACGGTGGCGGCTCAGTGGGACGTTTCTCAACAGTCATAACCTCGCGATAAAAGTAGTCCTCTTCGAGCGACGTCCGGCGAGTCAGCGAAGGGCGGGATGGCGCCGACGAAGAGGAAGACCGCCGAGAGGTGGTTGTCGGCACTTGCGTAACCGGCTCGGCGGCCGACTCCGAGTAGGCCGGCGCATCTTGTCCAGGCGATGGCGGGGTCGCAAAGGCCGTGGCTGGTGGTGCTGCTGCCGCCGCCATTGCTTCTGCTGTTGCTGTGCTTGTCGATTTTGCTCGTCTGGTGTGTCGTCGTTTGGGATTGTGCAGTTCGTATGCAGGTTGGCGCTCTGCAGTCACTTATAAGGATGGCTGCGTGCTGTGCGATTCGATTGCAATCCCGTTTGGCGTCTTTGTTTCGCACGCTATGCCTTGCGTGCCTGGGCTTTCCTTTTTCTTTTTGCTGCTTCTTTCTTTTTCCTATTTTTGTCCCTTTCTTTGCTCTTTCGCTCTTTGTTCTCTCCGGCGGTTTCGTTTGTGTTCCCCCTGGCCTCGTGTGCTTCCGTTTCCCGCCGCCTTTGTTTGTTCGCTTGTTCCGTTGGATTTGTCGCAGGGGTGGAGAGAGCCGTTGAATGTCTCTCTTCTTGTCGTTTCTTGTCGTTCCTTGTTCCTGATTTTCCTCGCACTCGTCGCTCACTCAACCCCGGCCTATCCGGAATCGTCTTTGGAAGTGGCCGTTATGCCAGAATGCACGACACAATCATTGAAGAAGTGTAATGCGTCCAATATGAGATGGGGATAAGGTGATGTTTTTGACAGGGAGAGAGAAAGAAAAGAGGAGCAAAAAAGATAAAAAAGGTACGAAACAGGCAAAAAATCAGAAGAAAAGATCGCAATTGCCGTACTAAGAGGGCGGGGTGGAGTGGTCCACGGAACGCCGGACGATAGATGGTGTTGCGTATGTATGAGAGACCGTGAGAAAATAAAAGAGGAGAAAGCAAAGACAAGAAACGGGAAACGCAAAGAGCACAAAGCAAACGGACAAAACAATCAATTGGGGCACAATAAGCCAGATAGGAAATTCGCCTTTGGAAACAATTTAATTACGGGGGAAGGAAGGAAAGAGGAGACAAAAAGAGACAAGGGGAAGGAGCAGAAGAAGAGAAGTCTACCTCGCGTTGTTGAGGGCAAGAGCGAGCGGGCAAGAGAGAAGGAAGTAACAAACAGTGATTACGCATTCAGGCAAGAACAAGAACGGTAGGTACGAATACGTAGATAATACAGAATACTACTCATAGTGCAAAGTTGCCCAATGGGAGGCAGGACTAAGGCGGAGTGGACCGCTGAAAATACTCCGTACAAGGTCAAAAAAGCGCATTCGCCGACATACGAGTACGTCCTGGCACATTTTTGCTTACTTTTGCTGGTATGGTTTGGTTAGCTGCCGTTGGTAGTTGCTGTTTTTTGCCGTTTTGTGCCGTTTTGTTGGTGTGGGCGGGCGTTCCTGCTTCTCCTGGCGCTACTTCGTACATACACAGTATATGTGTACACTGTAACACACACAAGACGGCCGATGAAGAAGAAGGGGAAGGAAGCAAGGTACAAGTCCCAGGTGTCTCACGGCTTGTAGGTTCCTTTCCGGAACGGCGGTAGTTGATCGCCCAGGCCAGGGACCAGAAGGAGAAGGGGCGATTGGGTGAGAGAATAAAAGGGTAAGGAGCGACTGGAGGAAGTATCTGGCGGAATGCACTACTTCCAACTCGTAAGTTACTTCGTACGGCGGCGCAGAAGGAAGGAGCGAACGAGAGGCGAGGGTTACGGGGTTTTTTGATACCGGGTGGAGAGGGAAAACGGGGACCGGTCCGGTGGGGGGAAGGAGCCAACGAAGGCGAGCGCTGTACGAGGTTGAGAACAACTTACACAGTACAGAGAGAGAGGTGCTGTGAAAACAGAACGCCGTCTCGCTATAGAAAGATGGCCAAGGTGCGCTCGGCCTCGCCTCTCGACGTTAACTGTGTTGGTGTATCAGTATTACTGTGCAAAGGTGTGGCAGAAGGCGGAGGCGGCGGAGGAAGCAAGCGAGAAGCGAAGAACACGAAATACTCCGTAGACGAGCATATATTTACTTCGTATGGAAAGAGCGCGGGAGGAAAGGCGGAAATCCACCCCGGTGGAATTCCACCAGCGCGAGCGGTTTTCTTGGTACTTCTCTGGTGGTTTTTGGTCTTCTGTCTTTTTGGATTCGTTTGCGACCAGTACGTCGTAGCTTGCAGCTAGCTGGCAGTCCGTTGCGTCCGCAGCAGGCCCGCCTTCCTAGGTCGGGCGCACCTTCCCAACTTCCCACACAGAGAAAATTGAGAACATTGACTCGTCCTCTCTTCGCATTCGCTATTCCCTCGTCTGGTCGTTTCTTTCTGGGCCGGCCTGCCGCTCCTCCCACTCTTCGCTGGCTGTTCTCTTTTTCCCTCCCCGTGCGCTAAAAACAATAAATGCAGGGTCTTGATACCCTTCGGAGGGTGGCTGGCTTTGGCTTTGGCTGAAGGGTTTAGAATGCGTGCAATCGTGACGAGGGGCAAGAAACCAGCAAGTGAAGATGGCGATGTTGGAAACAACGGCCAAAACAAGGAAGAAGGAACGAGATGTCCTGTGTACGGAGTAATTAAATCGTGAAAGAAAAGAACAATCACAGCAGTCGCCGTTGACAATCGGGAAAATCCAGACTCATGCACAATGTGGCACAAGCCGACACGGCCATCGGCGAACCTGCAAGAGCGACACACAAACAACAAGCACAAGCAGGGACGATCCCGTCCTGCCTTCCTATTCAGTGTCCCGGATGCTTCTGTGTGTTCGAACTTCTCTTTTGGGACAAGTTGGAAAGGCGGGAGGGTGTTCAGATAATGCGACGCTGTGGAGAATGCAAAGCGGAAGACTGGGCAGGCGCGGAAAAGAACAGCAGGCAAAGCAGGGCAAGCAAGAAACGTTGTTGGAGCACTGGGAAGGCAGGGGGGGGTGTCTCGGTCCAGGCCAAGGGTCCCGCCGAACCAGCAAAACACGCAGACACCAAAACAGCGCCCGGCAGCAAAGCGGAGAGTCGGGACGGATATTCACGCAAAAATTGCGCCACTTGCTTCTCCACGTTATTCCCTTCCCCGCCATTCCTTTAAATGCCAGCAGTTGACATGTCTCGATATACAGAGTACCTTGCACCAGGCCATCTACGACGTACGTCGTACTTGGGTCAACATCATGAGCATATCGTGAGAGTTGTGTCGGTGAAGGTGAAGGCTCCAGCTTGCAGGGGGCAACGTGGCGAGACACCGAGACACCAGGCCCATAAAGTCCTGCCGCAGGTCGGAGCACATCTCACGCCTGCGACGCCGTAGTTTTGCTGAGAACTTTACTCCGTACTGTGTAAACATATTGTGTAGAGGTGAGGGGGTGAATGAGGCTTGGTTAAAGTGGAGAGCACTGGCATGGGTTTTGGTGCATCGTCAGTTCCGTTCCTGCCGTTTGGCTGTCTTTAGGTGTCTTTACGACGTATCTCGCTCCTGCATCTCCATAACATTGCTCTTGCCCGTTCTGGCATTTCGTGGTCAGGACGGGGTTTTCCTGTTTCTCACTTCACCAAAGAGCTCTTGCCCGACTCGTCTTGTTGAATAAATACAGTGAGACGTCGTGCCTGCCACTGCAAGCAAGCTACGCCGTACTTCATGTGTAGCACTCTATTTACTTCGTACTGCTGATGCAGGGCCAGGCCGTGACAGGTCTGGACTCACATTAGGGGTATTTGCCCAAACCAAGCCCAAGAGCCCTGCCATGGCCAGGCCCAACCACGCTCCCGGGTGTCGGTTCCCACGCGAGACGGGAACATGACAATATCCGATTCGGCTTGACGTGCTTCTCCGGAAAAGAACTACACAAGTTGAGAGCGTATTTAGCCAACAAGCGGAAACAGGTGCAGTGTTTGTTGGTTGTCTTGCCAGGCCTCTTTTTCTTCTTTTTTTTCTTTTTTTTTTTGGCTGTATTTGACGCAGAACGGAACTCTTCTTTGCCTCTGGGCCATGGCAGAACAGACTCTCACCCCAGGTTTTATGCGCATGCACGCTGTGAAAATAACGTAATTGATTCGATAACGTCGCGGAAACTTAAACATTACAAACAAGTGCTACTGCAGACCACTTTTGGCTATCTAAACGGGGCACCTATCAATGATCGTGGGGGGAAGCGCAAGGGGTGGAAAATAAAGAGGGAAAAGCGTGCAGCAAAGCTGAGAGGCGATGGAAGAAAAGAGGAGTGGGGAGTGGAGACTTTGTGCTACATGGATCTATCTGGCTGTAATGGACTGTCGGGACTCTGTCTCCTTCTGTCGCTTCTCGCCTTACCAAACCGGCCCCGTCGTATCTTCTGTCGTTGATTCTCGCTGTTCTCTCTATCTTGGCAGATTACGAGTATGTCGCCATCTATTGCATCTTGGTTGACGTTATGGTTTGTTGCACACGACAGAGATCTGGACCCTTGGTATTGGAAGATATAGTAAATATTGATAGGGCTGAATTTGAGTTGCCAGCCTTGATTTATTTTACATGGGTTCTTTTTTTCTCTACTATAATTATTAAATTAAAAACGTAAAGACATAAGGCTGGGAGAAAATATATTCTACAGAAAGAACATAACACAAATTCCCGTAAAACATCTGTTAAAATCCATATCACTGTTACATACGACGTACAGTAGAATCAGATGCCTGGAAAGGCCATTGCGAACAGCATCGTGATATGCCATGAAACTGAGAAAACCCCTTCACGATACCGAGTATGATATGGCGATAGACGGTGGTTTTTGTGGCCTTTCACCGTATCTTATATTATCTGCAACTATGGGTTCAATGTGGCAAGAGTAAAGCCAATCTTAGAATATAATAGGCCAGTAATAGCGATGCGATATGTTTTTTTTTTTTTTTTTTTGTTGTTGTTGGTTGGTTCATCCTTAGGAGCAAAGTCCCATGACGAGAGTTGCCTAGTGTACATGATAAAATCCCCATATCCAGTGTCATCCTTCCACCCTGGATCGCCGTCGCCATATCTTTGTTGGAATCTAAGGTCTGGTTCAACAAGAAAGACTCCTGATCAACAATAAAGAGCAACGACAGCTGTACGACATCCAAAGAAAGAGAAGACGCTGTGTTTGGATGCTTGAACCTCCGGTCCCTGTTTCTCTTTTAGAGCCGCCCAATTTTTCCTGCCTCTTCCCCCCGGCAACGCTGCGCATGCAAACGCTGTAAAAACGCAACTCCCTAAAACTGGGAGGCAGAAGATATCGAAATAGAAACAAAATAAACATCGCCAGCCGCTTGTTGTGATGAAAAAAAAGATGGCACACCCGTAGGCGAGGACATATGACTCAATCTTTGATTGAAAGAGGAAACCCAGAGAGAGATAAAATAGGAGAAAAAATAGAGTAAATAAAAACGGAAGCTTTTGTGTATCATATGACTTGCGCCGTACCGAAATCCAGTTCAATAAAAAGAATAGTGTCCTTTCTTTTCATGTTTCTTTTTGAAAAACGCACGACCCAAACCCAGTTCCCGACGGCAATTTAAAAACCGTCGAGAATCTCGGACAATAAAGAAAGCACAGAGTATGGTAAAGGGATTACTAGTAGCAGGTAGAGTAGATATATGGTGGAGAGCGAGGATATCGAGGATAGTGAGGATTGATGAAAAGAGAGGTAGAGGGGGAATAAGAGTGAATAGAGATAAGTGGACAAATGGGCGGATGGCGGAAAATAACGGCAATGCAATGAGTAAGAGCAGGTACTCCTTATACCAAAGCAAGACCCGGGAGCGTTTAAACAGGCCCGGTAAGGCAAGTAGGGGAAAATGTTTATAAAGGACAATGAAGAAGCTCGGAAACAAGATGCTGCCGCTTGAGTTTTTTCTTTTTTTTGTTCAGTTTTGTGGACCTCAACAATGTGCATTGTTTGTCAAGAAGTCATAGTGTCATAAAGACGGGGTGCCATCTATGCCGCGAGCTGAGCGCCGCCACGGCCACGTGAAGCGCCGGCACCACCACGGCCGCGGTTGGGGCCGTTAAAGCCGCCGCGGCCACCACCCTGGCTGCCGTTGCGGCCCTCGAAGCCACCGCGGCCGCGATTAGCAATGTTGCCGCGGTTGGGGTTGTAGTTGGAGCCACCATAGGCACCGGCCTTGGGGCGGCGGGCCTCGACAAGAATGGTCTCGCCATTGATGGTGTGCGGGTTTGCCGCGACGGCCGCCTGATAACCAGCGGGCGAGCCGAACTCAATAAACGCGCAGTTCTTAGTGCGGCTGATGTCGAAGTAGACGACAGGACCGAAAGTCTCAAGGTGGCTGCGGAGAGCGGCCTCATCGACCTTGTCAGTAACATATTTGACATAGCCGAGAGCAGAATCCTTGTCCTGAGGCGGGCCAGAGATCGACTGGGGGCGGTTCTGGCGCTTTGAATCAGCGCCGGCCGTCTGCCACTCGCTACCAGAATCCTTAGACTCAGCATCGGCAGCCTTAGCGGCGGCAACGGCAGCTGGTGCAGCAGCAGCAGCAGCGGCAGCAGGCTTGGCCGGGGCAGCGGCGGCAGCAGCGGGCGAAGCAGGAGCAGCGGGCTTAGGGACGGCGGCGGAGCGAGCAGGACCGGCAGCAGCGGCGGCACGGCTGGCCCAGGTCATGGGCTTAGGGGGGCCCTTGGGCTTCTCAGGCTCGGCAGGGGTAGCGGCGACGGGAGCAGCAGGGGCGGCGGCAGGGACAGCAGTCGGGGTGGCAGCCGGGGCAGCGGCGGGAGCGACAGCAGGAGTCGGGGCAGGCTCCTTGGGAGCCTCAGTCTTCTTCTGCTCCTCCTCGGCAACCTCCTTCTCAGCCTTTTCGGCGTCAGGAGCGGCGGCCGGGGTGGCAACAGCGGGGACAGCCGGGATGGCAGGGACGACGGCCTTAGGGGCGGCCTCAGCAGGAGTAGCGACAGCCGGGGCGGCAGGGGCCTTCTCGGCGGCCTCCTCGAGCTTTTTGTCAACGACGGCGGCGTCAAGCTGGGGTTTGACAGCCTCAGCCTCCTCGGCCTTGGCGGGAGCCTGAGCCTGAATTTCCACAGGCTCGGCTTCCTCGGCGGCGGCGGCCTTGTCCTCCTCGGCAGGGGCAGCGGCGTCGGTGGACTCGGTCTCCTCCTCCTTGATGTAGCGGAAGATATCATTCAGGACGAAGTAGCCAGATTGCTGCTCGGCAAGGACGAAGGTCTGAACGAATTTCCGCGAGTCCTCGGACTTGTTGGAAATCTCACCGATGACCTGGATAAGGATGTTGTCGAGAGAAGCCTGGGAGTCGACGTTGGAGACGCGGACCTTGCAGTCCTGGAAGTCGAGCTTAGTGATGCGCTCCTGGATGTTCTGGCGGCCGACCGAGACGTCGGCAACCTCGGTCTCGGTGCCATAAACAAGCTGAGACTTCTTGCCGTAGAAGAGCTATAGACACGAAACGACGAGACAAGGCAACGGTCAGCAGATTAACACCAAAGTGGGCATGGTCATTAGACAAATACACGGAGCGAGATTGGATTATACTGACATGAAGGCGGTTGGGGTTCTTGCTCAGAGTGGTGTAGTACTGCTCAACAAAGTACCATCCGACCTCGTCCTTGGCGAGGCCCCTGCAAAAAGATGTTAGGACAACGCGTCTCTGGCGATAGGTTGTGGGGGGAAGCTGGAGCTTGCTATGGGTCATGTGCCACATACTCGTTGTGATTGGTGCCGTTTGTAGCCATTGTGTGCGATGGATGTGATGTGGAGGTGAGGAGGCCGAAGAAGAGAAACACGGAAGCTTCTGGATGGAATGGGCTCTGTCGGGTAGAGTTCGGAAGGATAGCTCGAAGAGTAAGAGTGGGAGGGTTGGTCGACGCGACGCAACAAAGGCGATGTCGAGTTGGGAGGAGATCTCAGAGACAGAGATGGACGGCTAGTGCAACAAAAGAAAGAGCTGGGGCAATGGGCCAAGAAGAGATCCGGACGACAGAGCAATTGTAAGAGATGGGGGGGGCAAACGAGAGCCGGGAAGGATGGACTGTGACGAGAATCGAGAAAGCGACGAGAGGAGGGATTGGGAATCGAAGAATCGAGGAAAAGACAACAAAGGCTTGAAACCGGCCTGTTGGTGCGTCTATACGTGGTAGAAAAAGGAGAGATGATTATCCGACGATAAAGATATTCGATCGAATTCGAGATGTTGATGGATGTACGGAGTAGATGGGGAAGAGAAAAGGGGGGTGTGGAAGTGTGCACGATTGGCGTTGTGAAGTGTTGTGAGGTCAAAGGTGCCAGGCGACGAGAAAAAATATTATGTGACTTATGTGACTTGGAGGACGAAAAGACGCACGAGGGGACCAGCTAAAAAGTGGACCCATAGGTCCGCGAAGAAGGGGACAGAATCACTTGTGTGCGGCAGGCGCGACGGAGAAAATATGGGCCCTTTGCTGCCAGGCCACCAAGCTGTCGACGTACATCTTTTGCTCCTGTGGCTGCAGCTAGCTGCACGTCACAGAGCTGTCGCTTTGAGCTTGTCGCAGTTTCACTTTGTGACAACGGCGATATCAATTGAAACGGAACCAGGGCGATATGACCCGGTACTTTATGAATATCAAGGCACAAAAAGAGAAAAGGTACGAGACCCAGATATCCCGTCACGTGACCGTTATTGACAGTAGCAGTGACGCCCCGGTACACTCAGGCTCGCGCCTGCCGTCCGGCTTTGACAGCTGGCTCGATTGTTCTTTTTTTCTATGCGCCTCGTCTAGAAGCCGCTCCTTCCCTACCTTCAATGGGCTGCCTCGGAAGGAGCATGCCAAACCTCACTCGGCGGCGCACGCCTGTGGAGCTGCTCGACGAGGCTCCGAGTTTGCAGCTTGCTATGAAAACTGATGCACATGACCCATCACGTGCACCGGCTCTATCGGCGCCCGGACACTGCAACGCCGACCAAAAAGGACTGCCGCGTGGCTGTTGATCCTTCACAATCCATGATAAAAACCAACAAAGTACGTGAACAATACAGTAAGCTTAATGCATAATTGGCAGCTGGGTCGTCACTGCGCAGTATTTATGGAATAGTTCTCGTGGACACCGGGGTAAGCATTTATGCAATTGCAGTCAGCCTTGTGAGTGTGAACTCAGTTTGGGCCATAAGGGCAAACGGTCGTTTGATGGCTTTTATTGTGCGCGCCGCATCTTCTTTTTTTTGTCTTTTTTTTTATTGACCCGTAAGTAGCCATTCCCTGTCAATATCTTTCTAAAAGTAGTGCAGAAGATAGAAAAGACGAAGGGAGTGAGATGGGGACGGCTAGTCGGAGATGCCTAAGGGAATAGTCAAAGATCTTCGAGTGTAGGCCAAGACCATCTTTTGTCTTTTGTAGGACTGCAGAAGTGGAAAGACGGTGATAGACTGTTTCTCGAGAAATGGACAATGAGCGAAGCGGACATGGATACGCCGATGACTATGGGTGACGCGTCTTCGGCACAGGCACTGTTCTGTTCGATTGATAAAGGACAATCGAATATCAGACGGAGCAGTCAATGTGGAGATGAAAGAAGGAACAAGAAGGAATGGCAGACATAGCACAGCCTCAATGTGATTATCGTAATGCAGGCTGGGAGACGGCGCGTCTTTATCCACACCTTCCACCTAATGTGGCCGGTCTGAAAAAGGAGATACCGACATACTCTGGCGGCCGTCAACGGCCGCCGGCATTCAAGGCCTGGCCCAAGCTCGAGTATCCATTCACGGAAGAGAACCAACGTAATGCTGGGTATGATAGCTGTGCCCCTCGACGCGTATAATAGTGCAATGATTGTTTGCTGGGCGCGGGAAGGCGAATATGTACGACGTATACGGTGTTGTATTTTTCTTCTGTTGTAGTTTCTACGAGGTATAGTGTTTGCTTCTTGAAGCAAATTCCGGCTGCGATAAAGTGCCTTATCATTGGAGGTCTCGAGAAGGCTGGTCTAGAGCATGTGAGGCCACTATTACCGCCAGCATGGGTCATCTTTAAACATTAGACAATCAATCCATCTTGCTGTTCTGCAGCTCTCTATTTTGCGGCTCACGCGAGCACAACCGGGTTGACAGAACACACGTGGCACGAGGCAAGAAATCCCTTTTTGTACGTCGTAGAATAAAGAGCAATAAAAAAGGCGACCCATAAAGGACAAAAAGTGAAACGAGGCCGATTTTTATCAGAACAAGTCGAATCAGGTCGACGCAGGCCATAAACATTAACTGTAGCGGTAGCGCCCGCACAGCAGGCCTGACGGGAACAAACTTTTGGTGTGGCCCTGTGGGTAATGCTTGTATTTTGTGTACATTAATTACATACTGAGCACAGCGTGTTTTTGTTGTCTTTCGTTGGTATTTTTGTGGAATTGCACGCGGAATGGAAAGAGAACAGATGAAAATGATATCTAATAATAAAGAAAACATGGCCAGAATGCTCCATAAACGCCCACCAAGCGGACATTTTTTGAATCCCCGACGAATTTCCGCTGGCCACTCTTTGGTTGTCAATTACCGCTCCAGCGCCTAGCAAATACGAGTATTCGTACGAGTATTTGGCGCCTCCTGAACGAATTTTCACGACTATACGACGTACATTATCTTTGTTCTGCGTTGATATTTGCTTTTCTGTCTGTTGGTCGAATCAGAACCCTCCTTCTGTGCCCGGTATTCTCGTCTAGTCACCTCCGACGTTGCATACGAAAACACATCAATTCCCTATCATATTGGCAGCCTTGCATTCTTTGTGCTCTTGATTCCCTCGCATGTTGTGTCCTAAATTAGGCTTGGTGGCATTCAATACTTCGTATGGCTCTGCTAGCCGGTGCATTGCACGGGGCACAGATTTTGATTTCTTTTGACGGCGACTCTATATAATGACCATAAACCGGAGACCGGATGGGGTGCCCGGGCTTGTTTTACGCTGTGGTGCAGCCCAGACGCCCTGAAAGTTACGAAACCAAAGCACACGAACAAGTCGGCGTTTTTTTGACCGTTTCCCCGTCTTTGCCTGCAGCAATGCTTGATTCGTATATATCTGTGTTGTCTGCCGTCTCCCACCCCTTTTCACTGTTTTTCTTTTTCTCCGGGCATCACCAAACTCGGATGCATTGCCTTGTACATTTGTATTTGTGGGATAATAGGGGTTGACTCTTTTTTTATTGCCATCCAGCCATTTTTGCACATCTTTTTTTTGCTTGCTTTGTTTGGAGCATCGCCTTATACACCTGCTCTACTGCTTTCAGAATTTCTCCTTTTACCATTGTCGGCACTTGATCAGCACCCACATTCGCTCGGAACAATCAATTTTTCTCTGAGTTGACATCGTCGAATTCACCCATACGCCCATAATGTCTTCGCTCGTCATCACCTACTACCCATACTTCCAGCCGTCTGCGGCGGCGGCTGGAGTCATGTGTGCCCTGTTCGGTATTGGCTTTCTTGTGTCGACATATCAGACCATCCGCTACAAGGCATGGATCTGGTTCGTGATGCTTGTCGCCATGCTCAGTAAGTCGCTCCTTCTTGTTTGAGAGACGCAACTTTGGCTGCCCTACTCTTTCCAGCGTTCGCCGAATCACTCTTCGCTCCTCCCTCCCTTCCTTCCTTTTCGCCGAGATAAAAATTATGTGCATGCCCGCACCCACCTCCTTCCCAATTTCAGTACTAACCATTGCTTGCTCTTTCCAGTGGAAACTGTTGGCTACGGTGCCCGCATCGTCTCCGCCAACCACGTTACAAACCGCAACTTCTACATTATACAGTTCTGTCTCGTTATCCTCGCACCCGTGCTCATGGCCGGTATCATCTACGTCGCCTTCGGCCGCATTGTTTTCCACGTTGTACCACCAGAGGCCCGCACCGTGAAGCTTCTGTGGGTGCCCGCGCGCTGGCTGACCCCCATCTTCGTCGGTTTCGACATCTTCGCGCTCTTCCTACAGCTTGTCGGCGCTGTCATTATCTCCGGCACGCAATTGACGACGCCCAACGCTGCGTCGAAGCTACACACCGGCAAGAACATTGCCCTTGCAGGTGTCAGTACGCAAATTGGAGCCTTTGGCCTGTTTACAATCATTGCTGCCCGCTTCCACTTCACCTCGCGCCGGTTTGCCGCCGGCCTCGAGCGCCGTTACCGCGCCGTGCCTGGCGACAAGTTTGTGACGCTCGAGGGCAGCGAGCGCAAGTTCAAGCCGCGCTGGCGGACGCTGCTGTACGCCATCAACTTCTCGTGCGCCATGATCATTGTTCGGTCCATCTACCGTGAGATTGACTTCTCCATGGGAAAGCTGGGCTATACGCAGAAGCATGAGTGGGTTGTGTATGTGTTTGACGCCATCCCGATGATTCTTCTGGTTATTGGCTACACTATCTTGCCTCCGGGCGCCTACGTCTCCATGGGCTTCCGGCAGCAGTCCAAAAAGACGGACATGCAGCTGCCACCGCTATCCAGTGCACATGATGCTGAAGCGTACGGCATGGACTCGATTCCCCACCGGACAGTAAATGCATGGTAAGGCGGGCTGCCTCCCCGTCAGTGGCATGCTTCCACACCCGTTCACACTGTATCGTGGTCTCGCGCTCTTCACCCCTTACACATATTCTCTCTCTTCCCCAGTCATGCAGTGGCTTTATGGCTTGCATATGTTTTATCGTAACGTATTCTATTTGTCCCTTTTCCTTTGCCGTCGTTGTGATACCTGCTTTACAGTGACAGGTTTACATCGGCATACATATAGAAGTCATACTTTCTTTGATACCAATGCCATTAATCTATCTTACTCTCAAGCTGCCTTCTTTTGCCGCCAACTCGTTCCTTCGTGTGCATTATGTCGCTTGACAGGGCTAGCTGGCCTTCCCAGCGCTGGTAACGACAATGCAGCGATGGCCATGCACAACCGGTTAATATGTTGAAAATCAGCCAAACGAACCGGGCCGTAAGTTGTCATTTTGAGAAACCCGGCAGTTGAGCCCGGGATCTTCTAAGAGGGAGCTGCAGAAGCCTCGCCTGTAACACTCTTGCCGGAAAAGGGCAGGCGATTTACGAAGGCTTGATTGGGAGTCTCGTTCTGGCCTTTGTTTTTTTGGTTCATCGTTCGGTACCGTCGATTCGAGGGTTCTGAACGCTGGCATCGTTTTGATTGCGTGTCTGGGGTGTTGGTGAGTGTGCATTGTCTTGCTGGCCATCCTCGAGACTCTGGACTTCACAAAAGGAGCTGGGGGGCTCAGCGAATAGAACCCGCGTTCGTGACTTGCGGCGCAAAATGGAGGAAAAGTGAAAAGAGGCTGTTGGTATCATAAGATAGCCGTAAGTCAAGTCTGCCTAACCGAACAATATGGACAATTATTAGATGTGCTAATCGGGCTGTGTTTTCTTTCGATAAGCTGTAAGTGCCGAGAGCTAAACGGCCGCCAAAATAGTCGCCGCTGCCCAGGGGACAAAACAATCAATTAATACCGCGATAGCGTGTTAACAGCCCCTGTCGCGACTTCTTATGTACTGCATCGCACCTTCCTTGACAGAGCACCTGCCTTTGCCATAATCTACTGCTTGCAGCTCACTGGGTGCACCTTCCTATGTTCGTTGTGACAATCTGTGACGAAAAGTCCTTTGCATTCTTGACTATTTTCCCTTTGCGTCTATATTTACTTCTCCCCCATTTCCCAAAGCAACAAACTCCTACCCCCTCCCAACATTTTACAGCTTTCCCTCTCTCGCAGATTTCATTTTTGACAACTCCATCGATACACCTACCGCGCCCTACACCTTCGAGCCACATGTCCTGCGGCATCCAAACAAACGCACAAATGCCGACCGATACACTACCCAAAGAGTCTCCTCAGTGGCAGAATGACGCCGACAATGAATACTTCTACAAACTTTGCGACTTGAAGACCGACCTCCAGAGAGAAGCACTTTTAAATACAGCCACCCCCAGACCTGAGCTGATGCCATCACTATCTATCCGTGTGCTTTGACGACCTCAATGTCGACGAGGTACCTCCCCTGGCTTTTGCGCCCTCCTTTTTCTCGCCACTGCCAAAGGCCACAATGGACAAATTCCTCACATCATACGGGGAGTATCTGCATCCGCTGCGTTACTCTGAAGGCTCCAATATGACCTAGAGGCGTCCCTGTGGGAAGCCGTCGGTGCTGCATTGTAAAGGGGGCAGCAAGGAAGAGGAACCAGAGGACGTTCTGATGACTGATGTGATTACGGCTGTTGAGCTGTTGAGCTGTTGAGCTGTTGAGCTGTTGAGCTGTTGAGCTGTTGAGCTGTTGAGACACCAAGTACGCTACCACGAGCATCTTTCTCATCATATTTTCCCGGTAAGATCAGACTGCTCGCATGTTGATTGTCTTCTCTTCTCACTCTTCTTCAGTATTTACAAACACATCTAAAATCAGGTCCTTCTCTATTCCTTCCAGCACGACACAGCAGCCCGCATTGTGCAGCTGCACTTTGATGGCCAGCGAATCTTCATCCGCCAGTCCCGGTTGCTGGATCTAGACGCGGAAGAGCCAACCGAGGATGCGTGCCTGTTGCTGCGCTGGATGGCAAGCCGGCCGCAAGGTGACACGAAGTATGCTGCGCCAGTCTGCACGGATGATGCACCGATGGCAGTTGCTACAAAATGTCCGGGAAATCCGAGTGCACCTATTGCTATCCAATCCTAAGGCACGCCACGGCGAAGACGAGTCTCGCCTGTGGAGCCTCTGATGGGGTGTCTTTTATATGTTTTGGCACGAATTTGTTGCGTTTTTGGCAGAGTTGGGACAGCAGTCGAGTGGCTACATTATGTCGTCGCCCATTTGGGTACCAGAGCCGTGCCGTTTGAGTGTTGTTTAATACCATGACTCGCACAGAGGCACACTTATATTACCGTGGCCTTTTTTCTGTCTCTGTTTTTGTTTGACCAGATTTGGTTTCAGAGCACAGGTGTTTGGAATTTTCTCTCTCTTTTGGTTTGCAGGGCTTGCATAATTTTGGCTTGGAATGACGAAGGGCCGTTATGGCGGGTTTTTGTTTGATGATAATGACACGAGACAACCATGGTGTTTGCAAAGTGTACATTCAGCGATGTGATGGCAATGCCTTAAGAGCGAATGTTGATACAATACAGCCTTTTCTGGCATTTGAGCGCACAGCGCTCAATGTTCGTGAGCTTTCCAAACGGCCACATTGACAGAATCTCTCGACGAACTGATGTTTCTTGCCAGAGATATGTTTACCGTCATAATGGGTTGCAAAGGCCGGCTCATGATCCGGTGAGACCCGAGATAGCCGTGCCCTACTGCCTCTGCCCTTAAAGCAACGGCTACCACTGCATGCATTGATGCCTGCGGACAGTTTCTGTGATTTTCGTATACAGGGCCTCACCTAACCTGAGAGAGGCCCAAAAGACTGCGCAAGGTTGGCGGAAGAGACCGAAGCGGCCTTCGGCTGTTGGCCATCATGGCTGGCTGCAAGACGAATAATCGCCGGTACCAAAGATTGACTGAATCAGAAAAGAGCACAGTCGCGCGCTGTCTCGCTGGTTCGGTAGTTTTGCGGCCGAATAAAACAAGAATGTTGCCCGGAAAGTTGAAGCCGCTGTCATCCAGGCAAAATGGCCATACAGGAAGAGGGCTGACGCAAATTGAGCAGACGAAGTAGCATGCTAATGCACGGCGCTCTGCTGTGTGCACATGTTGTGCAGGCAAAGTAGTATTCTCAACGGTGTCCGAAGTACGACGTACGATGTACGATGTACCCTATCCACTGTCCGAATAACAAAAATGATCAGAAAAAGGAAAAAGATGGGCCGTGAGGGGCAAAACACTTGCTTCCAGCTTTCTTGACGTGTCCCAAGAATGCCCCTGTTGCTGCAAATAGGAACAATGGACAGTTGCGAGGAGGCCAACGGGTGGTGGGAAGGGGAAAAGGGAGCAGGGCTGGACAGGCATACTCTCCGACTGAAGCGAGACGCCTGATAGAGATGCCTGATAGTAAAAGAGATTGCAGAAAAAAACCTCGACCTTGAGAACATAAGGACCAGTATGCTCATTCTCTGCATCTCGGGAACCGATCGCCCAATGCGATAAAAAACCAAGGTGTCGAGGACAACCTTAAAGAATTGCAGAAGGTGGCTCGAAATGTGAGCTCCCAACATGTTTCATTGCGAAGAAAAATAGAGTTATGCCGTCGAGAGTGCACTTGCACGAATATGATCGAAAATTTGCGGCTCACGGAGTACACGACCCCGTTTGAACACTGCCGAGCCCCTTTTCTTTCGGATCCGGTCGGGTTTGCCTACCATAATCGCCAATGGTGTCCTCCATATCTTCCCTCTCTCGAAACATCGTCCTTCGTCCGACATACTCCGTACTAATGCAAGAAACAGTCCAGGAGCCAGCCAATTGCAGCACCTGTTGTGTGTGCGCGGGGCTGAAAGAGACGTAAGAAAGAGCCTGGCTGCTCGGTATATTGTCGCACTTGCCCGGTGCTTCGTTGAAGAGCATAACGATGCCTAAAGGACATGACAGAGCGGTGTCATGAAGGCATATTGTTGATATTGCGAAGCGCGTAAACAATTGCAGCCACATTAGCTAAGCTAGCACGGAGTTCAGTCTTGTTGCCGTCTTCGAAGGTTCTTGATGCTTTGTTGGGGAACTTCAAAATATCAAGGCGCGCCGGCGTTGGATCCTTCGCCTGTGTTTGATCCGTATCAGGTACGACGTACAGGCACAAAATTGCACGTCTCAGTGTCGATCCCATCCTGGCCTTTCGCGGGTATCCAGCTCCTCACCTATCTCTTGTTTGGCTCTGGCGTGGCCACTCAAACTAAGAGCCATGACCTGCGAGTTGGCCTCCTCTGCAGATTGTCCTGATGATGCAGGTGGGGCCTTGTCAAATCCGGTGCTCCATACGTCGTACCTGTGTTCCGATACGGAGTACAGAAGTTCGGGGGACTGTACCAAAAAGTTTCAACGGTCTGTCTCGCAGCATACATTGCTTGACCTGCGCTTCAGAAAGCCCTTTGTGGCAGCTTCGTAATACCAAGAAAGTCACAGACCACTTGTCTTCCGCATGCGAGCTGATAAGCGCCGGAGCGCATTCTTTTGTCTTCCATCCTCATACTAGCTGCCACAGTTACTTTAGTGTTTTAGTCCTGTCTCTCTCGGCACTAGCAGATGGCTTGAATCAAGGGATTCAAAATTAAGAACCAACGGTCCTTTTTTTGACGTGGCGTCTGGGGGATGAGAAGTCAAAGTACCGTCTGTCCTGCCTCTCTTTCTTCTTTTGGTGCGGGATGTTATTGGTGCACTGAAAGTGGGGTTTCGGGTCCGAACAAGAGAAGGCTCTATCGTTCCGTATGAGTGGACATAAGAAACGACAGAAGAAATAAAAAGTCATTCGAGAATGTCGGACTTTGAGGTGACAGGGGCTCAAAAAGGAGACATTGAGGTGAGAGCCTTCTTCACCTGCCCACCAATGCCGGGGCGCCGGAAGTCTGCCGGATTGGCTAGACTAGCAAGGTGGTTGTTTGTCTGCGCTCCGTTGTCGTATGTCGTATGCAGGAAGGATGGGTCAAGGCCCTGCTGTTTTGTCTTTATGCGTCTCCAATGCGCTCCCGGTCTCCATAGTTCTGCAGAGGCTCTGTTGAGAACAGGCACTTGACTGCGAGATACCTGGCGGCGCGGGTTTGTTGCTCATAAACGGCCAGTGCGAAGTGTCTCGGGGGGTCCCCCCCCCCCTTTCTTCTTCTTTTCTTTTCCCTCTCCTCGACTCTGTCCCATGTATGGTGTACACAGTACTTTGTACAAGTTCGTCAAACGTCGTACTTCATATGCCTGTCCACTATTCGGGATATAGTCCGCAAGCTAACAGACGCACCAGTCGCGCGTCCGGGGTCGGGGGTGGCCTAGCAAACAACTGCAAGGAAAAAAACCGGGGCACTGGCGACGAGAATTGAAATTGATCAACTTTCATGCCGGCTCACTGGTCTGGCAGCGCCTGTTTCGTTTTAGTGCGTGCCTCCAGAGTAAACGAAGTGGATTGTGGGCTCAACCTCCGCGACGCTTAATTTTTCTCTCTTGCAAGTTAAATTTGGGGACAGCAAATGCACCTTAAAAGGATGGAAGGGGTGGGGCGCAACAAGGGCGAGAAGGAAAATAAAGAGAGAAAGAGAGCGAGAAATAGGAGAGAAATCACTGCCCTAGGAAAGCCATGGAAGCAATGACGCACGGAGCAGATTGCTGCCGCGTACTGTTTGAAAGAGGGGCAAAGAGCATACAATCAAAAATGCCAGCGGAAGAGGACTTCGGAAAGACAAGGAAGAAAGAAAACAAAGACACCCTGACACCCAAACAAAAACAGCAAAAATGTAGCCACTCACAGAATATCCTTTCTAGTAAGCCATCGGCCATCAGCTGTGCACCAGAGATGGGGATGGGCACTGCCACTTCCGTGCACTTTGTCGGCTGAGGGAAGAAGGCTCAGAAGAGAAGGGTGCTGATGATTTTCTCGGGCTTGTCCCTGCCTGGTCTGGCTCTGCCGCCTTGCCCAGCCCAGCGCGTCTTAACTCTTCAAAGTGTTGAGATCGACTGCAACACATTCGCTGGCTCTGGCCCACCCCCTGGTCGGCGCCGTACGACGGAGAAAGGCGGAAGAAACGTTCAAGTCTTGCTGACGGGGGGCTGCTTTGGTTGCATTTCGTCGGGCCATGCATTTGCACGGTCTATGTTCGAAAAGTGGGTGTCTAGAAAGCAGAGAGGCCAGGCCAACTAAAGAAAGGGCCATTCGATGATGGTGGAAGCGAGCATTTAAATTGAGATACAGGGGGGTTTGCTATGAGAAAGTGCGAGCACGGTGTTTGAATATGGTTTGCAATTTGCGCTCGTAATTGGCAACTACGACCGACGAGCCATGTATGGTCGCTCTTGCCCGCGGACACAAACTTTCTGTACAATGTAAATAGATATATGAAAAAGAGGGGGAAAGAAGAGACAAAAAAAGGAAACCGTGAAGCACGAGCTCAATAAAACACATGCAAATCGCAGCGACTTGTTATTAAATACTGGAGCTCTCTGTAAGAACGGCAGCGACTGGCCACCCGCACCTGCCCGACAGCCGCCATCTGCGCAGTTCGAACCTGCCTCGCATCCAAATGCCTGCACCTGTGCACTTGCCAAAACGGGGCTCTGTACGACGTACCATCACCGCTTCCCAGGTTCAAGTCGGGCTTTGTGGTCAAACACACACTAAACTCGCACCACTGACGCCGGCCGCCACCCTCCCCAATCCCCCGCCCTTTCTCTGTGGGGCAACCTTCTGAGCTCCATACTCGTAATACGCAGAAGAAGTACGACGTATTACGGAGTAAGAAGCAAGAGAGCCCCTCAAAATCGCCGGCCAAAAAACTCCAACAGGAAGGATCTCCCTTTCCAACCCAATGCACCCTCGCACCTTCTCGCCCGCCGTAGTCTGCAGCGCCTACTGCACTTCGACCACTAGAGGTTAGTCGTAGTTTCCTCAACTTCGTACCCCATACACAGCAGAGTTCCCACGGCCTCCTCCAATGTGTCTGCTTTCTGTGTTTTTCCTTTTCTCCCTCCCCCTCCATCTTCCTTCCCGTGTTCCTTCCTCTGGCTAGCCCCAGGTTCCCCGATCGCGCGCCTATGACCCCGTATGATAAATCACCCACCAACGCCCTACGCGCTCTATATTAGCCCACATTCTTTATTTCCACTTCAGACCCTTCATCCCGCAACGCCACGACTTACTGGTTTTGTCATTTCGACCTGTTTTGCGGGACAAGAAACGAACCTCACAACCCTACGACATCTCAACTGTCACCTGCACGCGAACTGCACTCTCCACACTTCACTACACCACACAACTGTGTCCTCTCTTTGGCAATTACGTCAACGAACGCCAAGGCAACAAGGGCAAACAAAGAACAAAGAGCTCGACATCAAAGTCGAACCACGCAACTTCTGGCCGGCCAGGCCGCCTTCCCGACTGCGACACAAAGCTCTCGACGACATACGGACCATCCTGCTTCGGAAACTCCTGGCAAGGCCGGCGTAACCAGCAAGTGGAACGCCTCACACCTCTTTCTGTCCGCCCTTGGGCGTGTGTTGACTGCATATGGCATCACGGGCCGGCGCTGCTTGGACTTCATACTGATCGATTGCTCCATCTTGTGGCCCGTCATGGTGTTCTGCGGGAAGGCTTCTTTGAGCTGCAAAAACTGCCGCATCCGACGTATCAAGGTAGGCTGCTTGGCAATGCTTTGACGTGGGCTTGCGTGGAGGAAGACGTTGTTTATTTTTCTAGGGGGCCCAAGACTGCCGGCTCTGCCAGTTCTGCCAGTGGCTGGCTGGGATGCGTAGCCAGATTTGCAGCTGTACTGGGTAGCTAAGAGAAATTCCACCCGTCTGTGTGACGGTGGTCGGCAGTTCATCTTATCCGTGCGGCACGACGTGACGTTTGGGGGGCTGCATTTGCCTCGCCTCACTTGCGTCACACCGCGGCTGCTGCGCTGCACGTGCTTTCTGTGTGGAAGCGGAAGTGAGGGTTGTGACGGTAATCGATTGGCTAACATTGCATTTCCCATCTAGTGCAACAAACTTGAACCGGAATGCTCGCAATGTATTCGAGCCGGCAAGAAATGCCCCGGCTACCGGGACCAGCTATCCTTGATGTTCCGGGACGAAACGGTCAAGGTCCGGAAGAAGTTTGAAGAAACAGGGGCAGAGGGCTCAGTAGCCACGGCCAGCTCATCGTCCACCACATTACCTACAACTACAACAGTTTCTCGCGCCTCCTCATCCTCGTCGCCAGAGGCAGCGCATACTTCTATCAAAACCGAGGCTGTCTCGGAAACTTCAGAGGAGATGCCATCCACGATCGATCAGACCGGAAACCATACGGGCGAATTCACCGCCGAACAAGGAAGCAACGAATTAACGACAATACGGGGATCCAACGCCGACGGATCATTTTCGCTGAGCGAGGCGCTGGCAGCATTCGGTGGCACCCTCGGGAGCAATGGCAGCCCAGTCAGCTCTGGCAAAGGCTGCCCCCCTCGCTCTCAAGCACTGAAACAGAAGCGGAGGCGGCCAGTGGTTCCGGTGGCCCTACCACCTGATGCGTCTGCTCCTCCTGCGGGAAGGATTGAACTATCGGTTGAAGCGCAGTCTGCCCTCGCAAAGGCCATGCTTTACGGACCCGGGCAAACCCTCTCTGAACGCGGCTTGCAATTTTACATGGACCATTATCTGTATGGCCATCCAGAATCACCGACAAAAACAGGAGTTATCGAGATCGATACGCCTTGGATTCTTGACCCAGCAGCACGAACAATTGCATCGGCTGTCGGCATGGCCGGTCTTGCAAACCTAAACGGAGATGAACACATTCAAATATCAGCATGGCAAGATTATGTCACTGGTCTTCAGATGACGGCCAAGACGCTCGCCACTCCGGGCCTTGATACGATCAATAATGTAATGCGCAGCATCATTTTGATGGCCATGTTTGAGGTGACTTTCCCCTGATATGTGCTGTTTCTTCTTCTTCTTCTTCTCCCGATAGCCTTTGAGCAGCGTATTGACTTGTCCCTGTACAGATCGTCCGAGGCGCCAACCAGTCGTTTGGCTGCGCCAACGTTCACGTTATGGGAGCGGCTGCCCTTATGCGCCACTTTCTTCCTATGCTACCACCATCCCTACACCCTTACCGGGGCCTAATCCAGTTATCGTGCTCCCTGGTAAGTTTGCCAACTACTCTTTTATCTGATTGTTATTACCACTGCATTTGGGGACCGTACTGACACCGATGTAGCTGATATCCTGTCACGCGGCTCACATAAGTGTGCCACCCGTGGTGGCCGAATATATTTCAAGCACATACCTAGATAAGCCAGAAGATGATCAAATTATGTCCAGGCTTCTCTTGACGTTGATTGACTTTGTCAATTTGTCTGCTTATATCCAACATCAAGTTCTCACCGATGGTCGGCCAGATATGGTGGATCACGTGGTCCTGGCCCTGCAACTCGAGGCTCGCCTCATTGCATGGGAGCTCGGCATCACAGAAAAGAAGGGTCTCTGGAAGTACGACGAATGCGAAACACTAAAACTGCCACCCGAAGCGGTTTACAAAGGCCGTTACCATCGCTATTCGGACATTTCAACAGCTCGGATCTGGGGCTACTACCGGTGGGCACGAATTTTGCTGAACGAGATTCTTCTAGAGTTTATCGACAAGTGCCCCAACTCCGTGGCTACTGGCCTCGCTCGCCTCAAGATGGGCACCGGTAGTGCCTTTCCCTCCACAATCACAAGAGCGGTGATCTCTGACGCGTCTGGCGTCGATACGCGCGATCTCGATTCTGAGTCGACAGAAAAGCTGCGCCGCAAAGCACTCAAAACGATCCGGAAGTGCGCCGAAGATACTTTTGTCAGTACGCCGGTCTATTGGCGGCATCCAAGCATTCCTCTTGAGGACTATGCTTCGGTAGCGACCCCGAAACCAATTTATGGGCAAAACGGCGGCACGGGCGTTGCTGGGCTTATGCCAACGCTATTTCACCTCAGTGTGGCTGCTTGTGCGCCTGGTGTTCCCGAAGAAGACTTCAACTGGGCGCTGGCAGTCATCGATACGGTATGGGCGTATCTTGGCTTGCGCCAGGCGCGATCACTGGCTGACAAGATGCGTCTGCATCGTGAGGCTGTGAGAAGGCAAGAGATGGGACTGGATGGCGTTCTGCTTTTGACAGCTGGCGGTGTGGACGTTGCTGCATGAAGAGAGTGGAGAAGAATGAGTTGAGCAATAGACGTACGAAATATGGCTGGGGTATTTACGAAATCACAAGGTGGACGACACGGCGCACTGGACAACTGCATATTTTACGCTTAAATAACGGCATGGAAACCTTCTTTTCACGGCGTCAACCTCGACTATTGGCACGTTTTGATTTTGGATACAAATTTCTTTTGAATTATGCTACTGCTTTGGATGGTAATTGGGACTCGGACATCGGACAACACCTTTGAGACTCCTAACACTTTATCTTTTGGAAACTGTTTCGTGTCATATAAGCACGGCCATCTATTTTGATTTTTATGTACATCTATGGTTACAAGAGAGAAACAGCTGTCTAAACTGCAGACATTCCTTTTTCTGTGTCTGCTGGTATATGCGCCTTTTGTATCTATTAATGCAATTTTGCTACCGCTTACTCTCGGTACACCATGCTGTCGTCAACTTGGCTGCGAAACCGCTTCTTGTTAGGTTCATCAGCCCAGGCTTCCGCCAAACCCAGATTCGGGTCCAGCTCGGGATAACCAAGACGCCGCCGGAGCTTCAAAATCTCTTCCCGCATACGGTGAGCCGTCTCCCTGCGCAGCTGCTGTGCCTCCTCGCCATACTTGAGGTCAATCTCCTTTTCAACAACAGTTCCATCACAGCTAGAGCTGGAGGTGATTTCCCCATCACTGCTGCTGCTGCCAGCACTCTGCCGGCTCCGCGCCACCAGCTGCTGCCACCGGTCGCGCAGATCAGCAAACGTCTCCAGGTCGAGAACGTCGCCAAAGACGATGCGGATTTTTTGGCCGATGCGTGGCAGGAACCGTGGAAACTTGCGCTCCTCGTGCATGACGCGGTCCAGTCCATCAATGAACATGGGCACAATATCTGGTGTGGGCTCGCTCTCGAGGATCAGCCGGGCAACACCCCACTTGAAGTACCGCAGGCCGCGGTCCTGATGCTGGTGGACACGACCTTCGGGGAAGATGTGGACCCAGGCATGGCGGTTCGAGGCAAAAGCCGAGGGTGCAGGCCAGCGGTCGACATCGTTTGTCGAGTAGTATAGGGAGGGCGAGAAGGACGAGGCGAAAACGTGGTTGGAGGGAGACTTGGATGATGGTGCTGGCGCGGGCTGTAGTGGACCAGAGTCTGAAGATGGGGAAGACGAAGACAGCGAGTCTGAGGGCAAAGAGGGGAAAGAGGGAGACGAGAGGCTCTCGATAGGAGAGCCGAGCTTGGTGCGATCAGCCGGCAACGGCTGAGCCGAGAGAAGGCGCACGGCCTGGTTCATGGTCGGCTGGAAGAGACCGCCCCATGGCGAGTGGTGCAGACGGTGAGTGGGCAGAGTCTGGCCAGAGCAGAAGAAGTGCCCGGCGAAGCTGTGCTTGTTAGCCAGTGGTCATGGGAGCCATTGTGAAAAGGGGAGAAGGGTTTGACGATGAGCCAGCATACCTGCTCTTGTAGCAAATATCGTGGGATCCAAGACTCCAACGCAGGTTCCGGTGGTCAGCGGCATACTTGAATGGCAGCACACCCCACACCAATGGATCGTCGAGTCTGATGGTTGGGGATAAGTTAGTATTTAACTCGTTCTTTTATTTTCTTTTGCCAAAATGCTGACCGTTGCCAAAAGAGCACTTACACTGAAATATGGTTGCTCACTATTTTCAGTTAGCGATATGAGACACACTCATTATATATAATACATGCCATGGCTGTCAACGCAACACACCTGTGATTAAACCGCGTTTCCGGGCCTGGACATCTTTGCGCTCATCGAGAAGCTTCAGAAAGTTGTCGCGGCCGACGACTTCCACATTGTTGAAGCCATACAAAAACGACCGGCAGATCATGCCCGTTGTGGCCATGACAAACGTCGACGTGGCCCGCCATAAGGCGCCGGGCTTGCGCGGCTGCGCATTTGCGACGGACATGGTGGTGAGAGACGGGGGCGTTGGAGTGAGAGTGAGCGTGTGCGGTGCGGAGTTTGAAAAGTAGCGACAAAGTTTGGCGCAAAAATCAGATGAAGGCCAATACTGTGACCACGAATTTGCGAATTTTGGTCAAGGTCTGCTTCCCTATGCACACACCTCCTCCATCCGGCGGCTCCCCTGAATGTGGAAAAGAAATCGGTGCGCCGTGATGTTGTCACGTCGAAGCTTGAAACCGAAAAAGAATGAAAAACATACAGATTTGGCGGGAATTGATGGTCGTTCGTCGGCTGCTACAAACCTTTTTTTTTTTTTAGTGAAGGTGCGACAGCCTTGCGACCTGCGAAGACGAAGGAAGCCGCAGCCAACCACGGCGCGGCATCGGCTCACACGCGCAATTCGCACGCTAGGGCAGGTGCATGTGGGCAGCTTTTAGCCTTCTAACCTTTTTGCGATGGAAGGCGCTAACGTTCAGAGGGCTCAAGGGCTCCAACAGGGGAAGGAGGCACCGAAGATGTGCCTGTCTTGGAACGCCGAGAGTGCCTAGCGCCTTCATCGCCCAACGGGAGTGGCCTCCACTTGCAGGACAGCTTGGTGGGGAAAGAGTGAAAGAACAGCTCTCGAAAGACGGAAGGTTCCACCATAAGCGGTCAGTCTACTCAACAACACTCAACCTCCTGTCTTTCCCTCGCTCTACCAAGTAACCACCAGCTATCAACAACGACCACGCGACACCACTGCAACCGCATTTTCCTTGCTTCCATCTACACAATGGCCTCGACAATACCCTCCATAGCCTGTCTTGGCGTCATTGGCCGCAATGTGCGTACACCAGGCCGGCCTCCTACCAACCCCAGCTCGACCTAAACTAACCCCCTTCCTTCTTCTTCGTTTAGGACAACCCCCTCCACATCTCCATCTTCCCTTCCTACGATGCAGCCACCAACAGCCTTCTGCCGGTCCGGACACCTCTTCAGTTCTCTCTAATCCTCTGCGGGACACTCGACATCTTTGCACAGCGGCCGTCCGGTACCGCTAGCGGCTCAGTGACATCAGGAGCTGCGGCCAGTGGAGCCAGCTTGAGCGGAGCCAGCGACGCAGCCGGCCTCCTCCTCCTACATGCACTCGACGACCGCCTGGCTGTCTACGGCTACGAGACCAACACGGGCGTGAAGCTTGTCGCGGTGGTGGACATGCGTGGTCGTCGCGGCGGCAGCGTCGGCAGTGGGGCTCAAGGCAGCGGCGGTGCCGGCGGGGCTTCTACGTCCGCGAGCAGCCGTGGCGCTCTGGGTGGCAGCGTCGTTGGTTTGCGTGAAACAGAACTGAAGCCCGTTTTCAAGGCAATGCAGTCTGCCTACGTGCGGCTACTGCAGAACCCCTTTTACGACCCTGACGAGCACTCGCCGCCGGCCGGCCGTGGCGGAAAGAAGATTGTCAGCCGCCGGTTCACCGAGGACATGCAGCGGATCGGCGAGGCCTGGATGCCGGGCACTTCAAACTTTTAAGACGGCGCCGACATTACCACGAACGAAAGCACAGGAAACAAACACTATCTCTCTTGACAACACAGAAAATACGGGACAACCGATAACGCTCAGAGACACCAAGACGCCGAGACGCCGAAAAAAAAAAGAGGAAATACGAACAAACATAAGAAAGGAGCAGCCCAACCAACAGCACCAGCAATCTCAATCCCCATTGTTCAGGGTAAACGACTTATACGACACTTCTCCATGCCCTGCCCACTCTTCCGGGTTGACCTTGGCGACTGTGGCCCAGCCGCGGACCAGCGATCTCCAGTAGCAAGCCTCGGCCGCCGGGCTGAAGTAGCCACCGCCAACAAACAGGTCTCTTTGATTGCGGGCAGTGCTTGCTGCAACCTCCGCATGTGCCTCCAGCCATGCCACTGTGTCTTTCAGGTCCGACCAGTCGGCTGCTACAAAGACAATATTGGCCTCGTTCGCCGGGTAGGAGACTGGCCAACTTTTGTGTCCGGACGATGTTTTCTCAGTGTGTGGGCGTGACTCGAACGCGCTTCTACTGCCGACCTTCTTGACGCTGTGGGCGGATTTTTGAGCTGGCTTTTTGAGTGGCTCTTTGCTATTCTGTTGCTTTTCTCGGTCACAAATTTGCTGGTTGGCCTCGTTGCTGCTGCCAGAAGATGGTTGCTGAAGATGGGCTTGACCAGATGTGTTGTGTGCTGCATCCACACAATCGGTGGCGTGATCGTAACGCTACCGCGCATTTGCAAAAACTGAAACCGTCCGCTGTACGCAAGGCCCTCCGTGTGCAGAACATAGCGGTATCGGCAAAATTATTCAATCGCCATGGCATTGGTTGCGTTCTGTCCGTTCTTTTGTCCTTGGCCACCGTCAATCCAGTCGAGCCCCTCTTTCATAGAATGCTTCTTTGGCTAGCGAGCCAGGACCCCGTCCAGTAATGTTGAACAAGAAAAGACTACAACGACGAATATAGGTCATTGTCTCCCCGTCCATTATTTCGGGCTCTCTTCTACGATGTAAAAAAACTTTCAGAGGCGGGGGAGGCAGAGCGAGTTTTCGGTAAAACCGGCAAAAACTATGGGAGAACGGAATAACAAGAGCTAGTGTATGCTATGGGACTCGATGTTGGCCAATGCTGAATGTCTTTACTGAAACACGAATAAATGGGAATACTGCGGTTATCAGAGACAAGATCATGCTGTCCATTTCCCAGTCGAAGCTCGGTCACTCTGTGATGCAGCATCAAAAAGTGGCGATTCATCCAGGGAAAGCTTGGATGAAAGCGGCCCCATCCCTCTGCCGATACGCTACCGGCTCTTTATAATTTAGGATAGACCATTTCAACCGTTGAACATTGAGATAAGAGAATCTGTTTGGGATGACGCATGTGCACAGAATGCGATAATGCATACGGGCAAGATCGCGAGGCTTTGCATTCTAGTTACGGTTGATACATTCTGAGGAAATCCCCTAATCTAAATCAGATGATCCAAGTGGTGTCACCAAACTTACAGGATAAATTATTGCTGCCTTTCTTTTCAACAAGTCCAACATCTCTTCTTTTCCGACTATAGTCAGTTGTCATGTTATCACATATTTTTTCCACATGCAAGTGAGAAAGGGCCCACCTAGTGCAGCTTTTACAGCTCGAATGTTTATACTCGCAACATCGATTTCTCTATTCTGTGTCCTTCTTTGTCATTCTGCATATTTGTTGTACCTTTTTTTTTAAAAGAAAACAATAATAAAATGATAAAAAAAATAAACAAAAACAATCGATAAGATGAGTTTGGGAAGTAGATGTTTAATGGGCTGTTGTGTGATAAAAACGAATTTTAAGAAAAGCGAAAACTCGGCTCTACTCCATGGTATCATTTGAAAATAAAATGGTACCAAAAATATACACTCATAATAGAGAGCGGCCAAATCTCTGCCTTACAAAATGGAAGAACAAAAAGAGTATGTCGTATAAAGCACCTTTTTCTTTCTTCCTTCCTCTCACTCTATGATACTCATTTTCTTCCTGGGATGTACTATTGCGAGTCTGCTTACTTATTTTGCATTGTGCGTATGTATCTACAAACGAGTTACTTGAAAACAGATGAAAACATGCGCGTTCTACTGAGGTTATATGAAATGGGCAACCTGAAACTTCCATCTTTAAGAAAAAGAAAAAAAGGTGATGGTATTGTCGTTGCGAAAGGTGGTTAAGACTGTTGCATTATACTGCCGCCAAAGTGCTGACATAATACACCTGCTAAAGCTCAACAGTAAATGATGTCACTGGCAACGCATCGACTTTTAGAGGCAACGGCAGATGCTGTTAGCCAGCACGCGCAGCTCGCAGCAAAACACACAAAAGACTGGGATGTAAATGTCCAACGGTCGACTAATGAAGTTCCAAAACGACAAAAGTCATCCTGCAATGTGCCTTGAAACTGTGCTGCGCATTCCACTTAATGGCCCTTCTAAAAGATGTATTTTTCTTAGACAATGGGAGAATGGATCTGAAGCTCAAAAAGAGCTTGGCCAGCAAGAGTATCTCTACTTTTTCTATCTGCGTTCTCAACTGTCAATCCATTGTGGCCATTGAGGTCTCATTCTGGTGTGAATAACTGCAGTCTTTCATTCACGGCCATTCTGTGTGACACCCCGAAACATTCTGGGAAAGAGCTTGATCCAGTGCACATTGTACCTCTATGGTGCCTGGAGGCGCCTGCCAATTGGCGGTGGACGGCTCACGTGTGTGGCCAAACAGGGAATAGCTCTGCAGCTCCTCGCTCACCGTCGCAGGCAGGTGGGTGTGGGTCTCCACCTGTGTGTTGTCGTGGACAGCGCAACCAAGCTCAACATAGCACTGCTCTGGCCAATCAGCGTCGAGCGTTGGGGAGGAAAGAAGGCGGAGAACGTGAAAGAATGGCAGGAACGACCGCCTCGAGAATAAAAATAAATACAGAAAGAAATACCAGAAATACAAAGCCCCTAACATTTTGGTTCCATGGTGCTCCATAGTAGGCTGCATGAAAAAGCGACAAGCCCAAAAACGAACAAGAGAATCTGCACGCTGAGGCCAGAAAGGAAGCAAGACAAAAAATAGGGAAAAAGGGACCCAATCGTTCACCAAACACATTCAGGCCCCAACAGTCCACCCTCACGACTTTTTTTTTTTTTCAACGGTTGGCCACCTCCTGCCCTTGAAAGCATCGCGCGCCGGTTCTACGCCATCGCATCTCGACCGTTCCGTCGCTCCTTCTTTCATTTCGCACCTGCCGGTTTTTCTGCCTTCTCGCATCGACTGCCGCCTTCGCATCTCATCACGAGTCGCCTTCTTCAACCATCGACGGCCTCAATCGACCCATCTCCCTCGATCAGTTTGACGCCCGCGACAGGATATTGTCGACCGTGACAAGTTAAGCGCCGACGCCCGTCAACACGGTACCGCATCGTGATCATTTCGAACCCCAAAAGGACGCAGACGCACGCTGCTCGATGATTCGCCAACGCTCCTTCGACCGTTCTTAATCCCTCCTTTCTCCCCTTTCGCCCCTTTCACCCTTTCCGTCCTCCCCGGCGACGACAACAACCCACAACAATGTTCTCGCCGCACGAAGGAGGCCCGGCTACCGCCACGCGGAGCCGTCGCCGTCAACGCCCCGTCTCCTCCGACAGCCTCGCCCAGCAGCCCAAGGCTAAGCGCCAGCGCCTCCCGCTCACCGAGCAGACTTTTGTGAACCCCGACGTGCCGCCCGAGATGTTCCAGGTCAAGGCCGATAAGGTTGCCATGCTGAGTGCCCGTCGCGACGGCGTCGAAAACCACTCCACCACCCAACAAAACACGAACGGATCCGCAAACTCGGCAGCGGTGGCGGCGGCAGCAGCTTCAGCTTCGACACCCACAACTTTTGCATCAGCTTCCAAGAAGGAGCTGAGTGTGCGGTCAAAAAAGACCAAGGCCGGCGAGCGGATTAGCAAAGGCGACGGCAGTGTTGTTTTGGTACGTTTTCCCCACCGGATCTCTCTAATCATCAAAACCTCTTTTCTCGTTTTCTCTGCCTTGTATCTCCCGTATTTTTTTTTATTTTTTATTTAATTTTTATCTCTTTCTCTTCTCTTCTCTTCACCCTGGTCTCCTACTAACACCATACAGGCCAGCAACAATGCGTACACGGTCAGCAAGCTGCCCGCGCTCCCTGACAGACTGCGGACAGACCCAGGAGGTAAGCTCGAGTTTATATATGTGCAACCAACCGAGCTCAAGACATCAACTAACCGTCCTTTCTACTTCCAGGCCGCCAGCATGGCACCATCTACCCGTCTAATGGGTACGCCGTCTCCCTCACACACACCCACGCCATCGTCTGGCCATACACTGCCAACAGTCCGTCTCCCGAAACCTTCACATTCACCCTGCCCTACCCGTCGCGACACGTTTCCGATCCGCTACCGCTCGGAGCCCTCGTTGCACCGGCAGCCTCGTCCGAAGAGCCTGGCCTGGTTGTTGTCATGCCCACGACCGGTAAGGTCAGCTACTGGGAGTCCATCTCCAGCGCCGCCACACTCGACTTTCTGCGCCAGCAGCGGAACGGCGTCGAGGACGTTATCCACGGCCTCTCATCAACCGAGCACGTTACCCAAATCCTCAACGCAGAGCCGGCTGGTTTCATCCTTCTCACAAGCACCGGCCGCCTAGCCTACATGAACGTCCGTGATGGCCACGGCCGGCCAGCCATATCCGTGCAGTTCCTGCGCACTGCCAGCGGCGGCCCGTCATCTGCTAGTTTCTTTGGCAGCATCCGTCACGCTCTCAAGAACTCGGCACACCGCGAAGATGTTGTGGCAGTCCGTGCTGGCCCCCATCTGCGCGTCGGCGAGCGCTCGATTATTGCTGCCACGTCCAAGGGCAAGTTCAGCGGCTGGAAGGTCCATCGCGGCGGTAGCCACGACGCGATACTCGAAACCGACGCCCGCGACGGCATTCTCGGCGCCATCCGCCAGTTTGATTTCAGCGCCGATGGACCCGAGGGCGATGCTCTCGAGGTTATCGACTTTACCTATGTGCCCAAGGGCATCGAGCGCAAGTACACCGACACAGTGCGCCTTAGCAACGCCATCGAGAACGACAACGACTCAATACACCAACTCCTCGTGCTTGTCTCGCTTCCCAACAAGCGCAAGAAGCCTTACTATCTGGTTGAGCTTCTGCTCTCTGCCGACGCCACCCAGGTCGGCATGGTGCGCCCCATCACCTCTCTTACTGCCCCTGTCAGTCGCCAACAGCAGACGACCGAGCAGCGTCCGCGGGTCTACCTGCCAAAGCCTGCCGTGGTTGCCTATGTTGTTTTCGACCGCGCCGTTGTGATAGCATCGCTCGTGCAGCCGCCGGAGACTCCTGATTCTCAACTTCAGGGCGAGACTAGCTATCTGCCACCCTCCTTTGAGGATATTGTTGACCTCCGCAATGACGGCATGTCTGAGATTGTCGGTTCTGGCGTTGAGGAGCCCACCAGCCTGCTGCCCGAGGCAGCTGATGCCGGTTCCGGTGCTGTCGGTTCTAGGGTGCACCGGCACAAGTCCAAGAACCCGGCTGCTGTGCTTACGGTACGCGGGGTTGGTGTGGTGCGTGTTGCCACTGTCGATGTCGAGCGCTTTATTGGCGAGAAGCCGCCTGAGGTGACTGCCAAGAGCAAGCTTGAACAGGCTGTGTTCTACGGCATCAAGGACGACAACCCGCTTGTTTTTGAGGGCAAGCGCGACTCGCCCTTCTCCGACGCCGAGATTGGCGAGGCTGCCATGGAGCTGAGTCGTGACATTCTTGGCTCTAAGACCGCCTTCACACCGACCGTGCCGGCTTCGCTCGAAAGCAACCTGCGCATGCGTGCCGGCTACCTCGACCGCCTCATGTCACACCTCAACGCGCTACAGGTCGATCTCAGCCGCCGCGTCCGTTGGCGGCTGCTGGCCGACGCTGAGAAGATGTTCACAGCCACCAAAATGTGGCTGCTTCACGAGCAATTCTTAGCTGACCGCACGGACGGCAAGACGTCAGACCGCAAGACAATCATTTCGGAGATTGTCGAGTACATCCACGAGGACGACAAGAAAAACCCCAACCGCGACGTTGGTGAGGTCGATCGCGTGCGCCATTTCTTTGTCAACGATGTCTGGCGCATGGACCTCTTCATTGCATGGGCCTACGAAGTGATCAAGTACGTCTACCGGGATCACTTGCTGGACGACCGTGGTGTCACTCGCCTTTTGTACGAGGGTGTTGAGGTCAACTTCCGCGCCCTTAACGGGGCGACGGACTATCGCCAGGACAAGCTCTCTATCTACGGCCTTGGAGGCGAGGAGCTGGAGTCGGGTATTCTTGTTGAGGGCTACGATGGTCTTCCAGAGCCTTGGACCTCGACCTACTTCATCACCAACAATGCCAAGCGTCTTGTCGACCTGTGCTGCAACTGGCTCGACCAGTTCTACCCGAACAAGGCCAACAACGCGTCAGCGCCTGACCCGGGTCTGATCGAATCGATCCGAGAATCCCTGCCGAACCTGACGGACCGTTACCTACTTGCCCTCCTAGAGCACTACCGCTGGACACAGACACGCGACGTCGAGTCGGAGCGCGAATATGGCGAGCGCTGCTCCAAGGCCTATGCCGAGGACCGGTACTCCAAGGTCTACCGGCTCAAGAACTATGGTCTCTGGGACGACGCCATCGAGGTGGCCAAGAAGCACCGGTCGACCGATGCCTTGGCCGGCATTATGGTCGAGGAGGTGCGCAAGCTGCGCAACGACGCGATTACCGTCGACGCCGGTACGCTTCGTGCCAACGAGAAGCGCGCTGAGGCACTCGAGAAGGAGCAGCGGATTGCCGAGTACTTTGACACCTACGGCGAGCCGTTTGCATTTGCCGTGTACGAAATTCTGCTGCGCGACGACGGCATCAAGGCGGTGCTCGACTTCCCCGGCGACAAGAAGGGGTATGCCACCCGGTTCCTACGGGCCAAGCCTGAGCTGGCCAAGATCTCGTGGATCAACGATGTGGAGCGTGAGAAGGACGTCGAGAGTGCTGCTGGAACGCTGCTGAACCTGGGTCTCGACCGCGAGCGCCAGGTCTGGAACAAGAAGATTGAGCTGAGTCTGGGCAAGCTAGCGCTGCTAGCCGAGCAGAGTCCCGCTGCGTCGAACGGTGCTGCCAACAGCCTGCTTACGCCGCCAAAGTCATCATCTCCTGCACCCTTTGGCTCAGCAGACAACGAAGCCGTCGCCTCGACAAGCAATAACTACAGGCACAATGATGGTGATATTGACCGTGTCGACCGCCAACTCAATATTATCAAGATCCAGGATTTGCTGTACAGCTGGGTTCTGCCCTCGATTACTACGGCTGTCGACGAGGCTGCTGAGCTCCAGCTGGCCATGGAGAACCACTCCACACGTCTGCCCAAACGTCCCAAGACGCTGCTGCACGTGTTTGAGGATGGTCTCAGCCGACTGCTCAAGCACGAGGCACTCGATGCTTTTACGTTGATTGACCTTTTGACGCTTATCGACACGCGCAAGGAGGAGACGTTGATCGAAGAGGACGTCTTCTACCTGGCACTGCTCGTGGCTGATGCAGGCCTCGGCGGCGAGGACCGTCGGCAAGCGCAGCGCTTGATTTGGCGCCGTTGCTTCATCCGTGACGACTGGGCGCAGATCAACAACACACAGCTGCAGGACGACGGGTCCACGGCCGCTATTCTTGGCCAGACCTCTGTCTACACCACTGTCTATGCTCTCTCCATTCAACGTAAGTCCAAGACTACATATGCTGACAATTTTTGAAGCTCTTACTAACTTATCACAGAAAAAATAGACACGTCCTCGATCTTCACGATGATGAAGCCGTCTGAGGCGCTCGGCGTCTACACGGATGCCTCTGACTCAGCCACGGCCTCCCGCTTCGGAAACATGGAGGACACTGCGCGCGAGAAGCTGCTCGACGCCATGCGCCACGAGGACACTGCCCTGCGCAAGTACATTGACAAGAGCCGCCTCGAGGACTGGTGCGGCACGGCCAAGGAGGGTGCCGAACGTGCTGTCCAGGCCGAGATGGACCGGTTGACCGAGGTGCAGGGCTCCGACGCGGTGGGGCGGCTCAAGTGGAAGCTTTTTGGCTCGCGCAGTGCCTAGTGGATGCTGGACGGCCAAAAGGATATGACGATCCGTGGTGGCAATGGCAGTGGTGGTGAAGAAGAGGGGGGGGACGAAGAAGACATGGCCGACAATGTGTGGTCAAAAGTGCGGGTTGATGAGCTGCAATCGCCACTGGCCCGGCCTGAACCGCGCAAGTATAACCATCGCAAGTTTGGGACCGGACGCTGGTATGTGTGATTGTGGGGGGGGGGTGGGGGGGGGGGAGGGTCAGAAGAAGAAAGGGCATTTGGCGTTATCTGATCTTTGTTTGGTTTCTTGTTTCTAGGTTCTAGTTTCTTGTTGCTTTTCTTGCTTCGTTTCTTTGTTTCTTTGGGGGTTTCGAGGTCTCTGCCATCCTCTTCATTTTGTCTTTTTATTGCGGGTTGGTGCTCATGCATTCTGGCTTGTATTCGGGGGCTTTTCCCTTTTCTTCTTTTTCTTTTTCTTCTCTCTCTCTGTTTCTCTTCCTCGTCACAATTCTTGGTCTGTTTCTTTGGGCGAGAAACATTCTTGGAAGGTGATTAGAAAGCAAAAAAAAAGAGGGGAAGGAAAAGAGGAACAGAAAAGACAAAACAAAACATGGCGGCTCTTTCTCTTTGTATCTAGTCCTTTTTTTTCATTTGTCTTCTCGTTTTCTTCTTTACTGTTTTAATCAATCTACTGTATACGTTGTTTTCTTTGCTCTTTAAAAAAAGAGTTGAGCAAAGAGACACCACAAACACTTTACGTTCAATTTTTAAAACATTGCGATGGATGAGAGAGAGGGCGATATCACGTGACTACATATACTGGATAACATTGATGCTCCTTGACGAACATTCTCCACGTCGTTCCATTATTCGGTTCTCATTTCTATTTATACACCATGTATATACACTGTGTTTATACGTGTAGAGTAATATGTACATTGTGCCCGCCTTAGAAGTGACGTCTTAGCTGCCTGCATCGTGGGAAAAGATCCCATGCCAGTCCGAGATTCCTTTATCTCAAATCCGCGACTTGATGATGCTTGAGAGCTTGAGAGAGCCACACAAGAGGCCCGGAATACTCCAAGGTTGCGGCCAAAAAGGACGGCGATGGGCCTTTGGTTAAGCTCAAAGGCTTGTTCTCATGTCGTAAGGAGTCTAGTTGTTCACGTTTCGAATAAAACGAAAACATTCTCGTTGAAGCTTCTTCGCGAGGCCCTCGAGCTGTCAAGACCTGAAAATTAGGCCTTCACTCATTCTTCAATTGAACAACCGCCACAGGCCAGCCCAGGCCAGACTCAGCGAGATGCCGGCAATGCCTGCCTGGCGACTGCGCATGCCAAAGAAGGAGCCGCTCTTGATGATGGTCTGACGCTGCTGCTGGAGCTGGGACATGCCGGAGAAGTAGCTGTATGCTGCAAGACCAATAAACGCGCCACCACCTGAGCGTGTTAGAAAGGTGCAAGATGCCCCAAGATATGTCGGTTGAACATTTTCAGAGGGAGAGAAAGAGAGAGAGATAAAACTCACCGACGACACGGCACGGCAGACAGTCTTCGCTGCGGTCCTCTTTTAGCAGGTCCTGATACTTCTCGGGCCGGTCGAGCGTCGCGACGGAGGGGATATTGCTGCTGCCCATTGTGAGTTGTTGTTCTGTGGCACCCTGAGGCAATTGAACTGAGTATTTGTCCTGGTGTCCAGATGTTCAGATGTAGTCCATCGAAAGAAGCTGATAAAATTTAGCTCCTTCCGGTACAGAGTGACAGTGGGCACTGTACTCCGTACGACGTAAACCGCTGGGCGTTAGCGTCTAGTATTATTATGTAAACAGGCCTGGCCAGAGCCCGCCCGGACCAGCCTCTACGCATAATTACCCGGACCACAAGCTACCGTCCTACCTTCCCAGATTGGCGGGGCATGCGACTGACTCGTGCTTGCCCGTCCAAACTACGACACCGCGTCACCACCTACAATCGCACTTGCCTTCCATTGAATTTCTAGCTCCTGTCTCCTGCCCCCTGCCCCCTGCCCCCCTTTCAACGTCAACAAGTCCATGGCCCTTGCTCCTTCTGGCCTCCACAGCTGCCCATCATGGACGGGGTAATCGAGGCTTTGCACATCTACGATGAGCACAAGTATGCAACATTTTCGCCAGCTTCATCCCTACCTGCCTGCTGGCCTCCTTGCTAACCTCTCCGCCTCAACAGCACCCCCATCTTGTCGCACACCTACACAGGGCGGCCACTCACGGCTGCCCAGCTCCTCCCGCTGTATCTTGACCAGCAACGCCAGCAGCAGCAACAACAATCCCCTTCCTCCTCTTTCTCCTCCTCGCTCTCGTCTCCCTCCGTAGCCACTGCCGGCGGCCCTGCATCGCTGCGCAAACAGCCCGCCAGCCTCGTCTACATCTCCGACACCAACCCGCCGACCCTTGTGTTTACCGTTGTCCATGCCGGCCTCCTCTTCCTCCTGACCACATCATCCGAGCTCGAGCCGCTGCTTGCCCTTGAGTTCTTACATCGAGTCGCCGATGCTCTCGAGGAGTTCCTCGGCAGCCCGTTGCTGGCCAGCAAGATCGAGAGCAGCTACGAGGTCGTTGCCCAGCTGTTGACGGAGATGTGCGATGCCGGCACCATTGGCACCACGGAGCCCAATGCGCTGCACAATCTCGTTGAGGTCGAGGGTCTTGTCGGCAAGCTGCTGGGAAGCATCACGCTGCCCGGCAAAGCAGCGGCCGCCCTCTCCTCGGCTGCGGCCCAGGCCACGTCGTCTTCGAACTCGCCCAATCCTCTTCTCTCCTCCAACATGTCTTCCATCTCTTCATCGTCTCTGGGTCAGCGAAACGGCTCCAGCGCAGCGGTTGGCGGCCCCGCCCTGCCTTGGCGCCGCGCCAACGTCCGCCACACGTCCAACGAGATGTACTGCGACGTCATTGAGTCGCTCTCCGTGACACTGGCTCCCTCTGGTCGGCCACTTGCTGCCTTTGCGCAGGGGTCGATTGCCTTTACAGCCAAGGTCTCTGGCCTTCCTGATATCCTCGTCACCTTAACAGGGCCCTCGGGCAAGCACAACCTGGGTCGCGTGCTCGAACTGCCCGTCTTCCACCCTTGTGTGCGCCTCGCTCGTTGGAAAGAGCGGCCTGGTGAGCTGAGCTTTGTTCCACCTGATGGCCGCTTCTTGTTGGCCGCCTACGAGGTCGATTTGATGCCCTTTGACGCTGGCAGCGGCGACGCCTTCTCTGCCTCGGCCGCCGGCAGTAACACCAGCCTGCGTATGCCTGTCAACGTCGAAGTGAAAACGAACCTGGGCCCCGTAGGTGCTGATTTTGAAGTCCGCGCCAGCATCAACCGCACATTCGCCTTTGGTCGGTCCAACGGGCCATCAAGTACTGGTGGTGGTGGCGGCGGCGGCCGTGGTATTGGTGGTCCCCATGCCGGCTCGCCAGGTGCACCACTTCTCGAAGATGTGCGCATTACAGTTCCACTGCCGGCCGACGTTCGAAATCTGCTCGAAATCCGGCCTTCGCGAGGCGATGCTGTCTACAACCCCGGTGAGCGTGTGCTCGAGTGGCACATCCCCGCCAAGGAAATTGCCAATGGTTTGACTTCGTTTAGTCTGCGGTGTACTGTTGTCGGCCAGCAGCGGTCTGGTCACCTGGATCTGGACGGGGATGACAGTGAAAACAGCGACGACGACAACTTTAGCGGCGGCGAGGCCAGCCACAACCGTGGTAGCAGCAGGCCCCAGCAAAACAATGACTATGGCTTTGCTGAGTACACATACGAGGGTCCCCACCGCGACGAAGAGCAGAGACCAGGCCAAGAAGATTCACGGGCAACGCCCCTGCGGCAACAGGAAAAGAAGAAGAAGAAGAAAAAGGACAAGGGCACAGGCTCAGAGTCGGCAAAACCAAAAACCAAGAAGAAGAAAGCGCCAAAGACGACTGCACCGGGCCCATTAGAAGCCCTACCACCCGTTGAGACCCCAGCTGAAGCAGCCGCCAACCGTAAGATTGCCCGCAACAAGATTCTCATGCCAAGCTCTGCCTCCATCAGCTTCTCTGTCAAGGGCTGGTTGGCCAGCGGTGTCCGTGTCGAGAGTATTGTCCTTGATACGAAGCGCAGTCGTGGCTTGGGTGACGGGGTGCGGCCCTTCAAGGGTGTCAAGTATTTGACCGTCAGCAAAGGTGGCATTGAGCTGCGGTGTTAGTTGGGCGCAAGATAGTCATCAAAGCGATGCATAATAGACAGCCATATATGAATGAAAAGTGGCCATTGATTCCAAAGAAAAAAAGAAGAAGAAGAACTTGGTTTCCAAAAGCTATATGGTGATGTGAATTTCTGTTTCTTTCCTTCTTTCTTTTTTTTTTTCAAAATAAAAAAAGATTATTCGCTTGCTTTCTCAGTTCTCGAGAGCCATCAAGTCTGACGACCAGACGTTGCTGCCTACTTCTACATCGAGCTGCCTGTCCAGCAGGAACCAATCCACCATGTTCTGTATTGTGTTAGCAAGATCGAAGGCGCTGTTGATAAGAGAGAGAGAAACTAACCCAGTCCACATTCATGGGATCGTTGAGCACAGCATCAAACGGCCCCGGCTCAGCCCACTCGTAGGCGTAGTTGAGGTGTGGTGGCGGCGGTGGGGGTTGTGACGGCGATGCATGCTGCGTCAGGGGAACTTGGGGTTGCTGTTGCTGATATTGCGGCGGAATCGCTGGGTTTTGTACTTGTGGCTGTCCCTGTGATTGCGTCCCAGTTGAGGAACTTTCTGTCGTGTGAGATGCGGGAGTGCTGCTATTCTTTGGTGTCGAGCTCATATCTCTCGACCGCGAAGTGTCTGACTGGCTTCCGCTGAGATCCGTGCCGGCTCTACTTCTCTCGGCCCGTTCGGCCCGTTCTGCCCGCTGCTTTTCAAGCAGCTCTCGAGCCGCAATGTCCCAGTGGCCCCAGCTAGGAGTGTCCGACTCTGGCCAGGGACGCACCTTGTTGCCACTTGCATCGTATTCCTTTCGGCCGGAGGCGCAGTCACCCACCTCCGACGACAGCTTTGTGACAATGGCTCCAAGAATCCGGGCGGCGTGCGCTGCATCACGCGAAGTCAGCCGCCGCTCGTGCCACAGTGCATATGCGGTGCGTAGCGCAATCAGCTTTGAAGCTCGATCGGCCGCTCGTTCCTCCAGCGAAGGCCCACCTCCACCAAGGAAAGGTGCAAACACGAGCGACGGTGGTAATTCTAGGTTCTTGGTGCTGGTCGCCGGCGCAGCAGTAGCCTCTTTAGAAGCTGATGGGCCACTCTCACTAGCCACAGTTTGCTCTTTACCGCTGTCCTTGTCATGATCCTGTCGGCTGCCCTCGATCAAGTCCAAGCAAAGGATTGTAGCTGCCAGCAGGAAGTCATGCAGAGCCAGTGAACTCAGCATGTTCCGGTCCGTGGCCAGCCGGCCAACGCCCCGGCTTCCCCCAGGCAGCTCAGGAGAGGATCGGAACAGAGGCGCTCCGGAGCGTGCAACCGTTGCTGCCATTGAGTCGGGCCGCGTCTCGTATTCAAACTCAGTGTGGAGGTCGAGAATGCGCAACGCAGAGACCAAGCATGCCTGCCGCTGCATTTGCGTCTCGCCTGCCGTAAAGCCGTTGCTGTCGACGCCTCCATTTGGATTAATGTCACGACTGAGCGAGTCTCGGAACAAGATACACACGGCTTTGTGGTGCATGAGCTCGGCGGCCAGGCGATGCATGATGTCGTGGCTAGCATCGCTGAAGGGACAGTCCCGAATGTGCCTCGGCATGCGAAGGCGCGTTGGCAGATGATCAAAGTTCCAACGCAGCTCTTCAGTAATTCTCGTCACAGTAGCTTTGTATGACGGCGCGCCGTATGTTTGGGCCTTGTCGTTACGCCATACAGCAACCCGCATCACTCTGCGCAGCAGCCGGATGAGTTTGAGCTTGACGGTGAAGTAAAGGGCTACCGTGTAGTCCGTGGGGGGTCGGCTCGGTGGCAATTCTAGCGTGTTCTCGTCAAAGTCATCGTCATTGAGATTGCTTGGCGGATCTGTAGCGATCTCGTCCTCGTGAACCACCGCAGGCATACCGAACTGGAGGCTAAACAGCATATCGAAGGACTCGACAAAATACCACACGCGCCTTCTCATCTCTCTCTCAAAGGGCGTCAGCCGTCTTCCACCAATACCGCAGACGCTGCCATTTGGTGCGTCTACCTGGTGATAGCCCATCCGCTGAGCCAGACGCACAATAACACCAAAGGTGGCCCATTGAGTGGCATCCGAGTCTCGGTGTTGCATCAAACGAACATGTGCGTTCAAAATGAGAGCTTCGATGGCGAGCTGGCGCCCAGCTAGATAGTCGCCTGCCAGGAGACAGCGGGTAGACAGTTTTCGTAGCTTAGTAGCTAAGACGAGACCTTCGTTGCTCAACTCGGGGTCTATGTCGCCGCTCTTTTTCTGCCCTGGTGCTGTATTGCTCGCACCGCTATGTGAGCCACTATCAGCGACATATCCGTCTCCATGCTCACCAATATGAGAAGAAATCTGCTCCCGGTCCGCCATCCAAGCTAGCTGCCGGCCACCATCAATCATAGCCCCCATGCTCAAGATTGAGGCAAGCATGCTAATCCACAGCAAGGGAGAGATTGGGTTGGCGGCAGCCGGGTTGCCAGTCCGCCAAAAGCGGAGATAGCTCCGTTGAAAATGGCCCGTATGCACAAAGGGACCCGTCATATAGCTGGTCTGGAAGTAGACTGCCATCAGGCGGTCACAATCCGACCGCGGCGGCAGGCATGCAATGGCGTCTGCTAGATGTTTAGGAAGCGGTGGGTTTAGTGCAACGTGCGATGTCGCTGGAGGGTTGGATTGATCAGATGAAGCTAGCCCAGGTGCTGCAGCGACAGCTGCAAAGATGCCATCCAGGTCGGTCAGCTGAAACGAGGTGTAGGACGGTAGAGAGGCTTGCGCTTCGGCAACAGAGATGCTTTTTGCCAGTGGAGGAACCTTTACAGCTGGCTCGGCGGCGGCTGGCCGTTCTGGAATGGACGGCAAAGACCCGAGAGAGGCTGGAAGGAGAACAGTCTTAGGATCCGTGATGCCGTTATACATTGTCGGCCTGCTTATGAAGCTGTTGAATGGATTTTGTGATTGATTTGGGTTTCGGTTTGGAGCCGGGTTTGCCGCAGGACGAGCTGGGACCGCCGCTTCATCGGCGGTCTCTTCCGCATCGTCGTCCATGTATTTGTCCGCATCTTCATCCTGTTCTCCGTCACCCTGACCCTGGATCCCGTCAGTCCCCTGCTTCTTGGCCTTGTCTTCCTTTGCTGCCTCCCCAAGATAGCTTTGAATATCCCGGATGCTGTCAAGGACGGCAGCCCAGTTCGTTGCTACGGAAAACGGCGCCTGTCCGAGCATTGACGCAACCGGCCCCACAGACGGAGATGGAGCGCCTGGACCGATGGGCATGATCCATTCAGACCGTGGTTCACGCCTGTCGCCTTTTGTCGTTGTTTCTTGCCACACACCAGCCACGGCGGAATCGGGGTCACCAAAGGGCAATGTTGGTGTTTTGTCCGCCGCGCCCCTGCCTTTTGATGCGGTAGGGCCGTCTTGGCTGCCGGGCGCTGGCGCCTTGGACACTAAGCCGTTTACCATCTCTTCGAGGCGCTGTAAACGCAATTGAGCTTCTTGGCGGGCACCTAGCGACGATCCCGTGGGACCTGTTGCTCCAGTACGCGTACCAGATCGTGCTGACGAAACTGGCCGTCGCGCGTGGCCGCTTCCGGAGCCAGAACTGTTTCCAACACCGGCGGTAACTGCCCCGCTACTTCCCAAACTCGATGACGAAACGGCAGATGAAGCCGCATTCACCCCAGCGACACCGCCCTCATTTCCATACCGACACAGGGCGCCATCGCCGCGACGAGTACAGGTGCCGCAGGGTAGCAGGCGGTCACACTTTTGTTTGCGAGTGCGGCACAAGAGGCAAGATACGACGGGGCGCGACTTGGCTCGAGGTTGGGACCTGCGGATTGGCGGGCCTGTGGCATTGTTGCTTCTGCCATTGGTAGAGCGTGGTTGTTGTTGAGTGTCTGCGGTGCCGTTGTTACCTGCACCATCGTTGCTGCTGTTGCTGTTGCTGTTGCTGACCCCCTTATCATCTCCTAGCCGAACACGAAACACAGACGTGTAATTGGAGATCTTTTTGTCAGGCATGGCGTCGAGGGTCAATGAAGGTAAATGGTGATGAAAGAAGGGAGATGACCTGAATAAACGGATAATAGGGGCTTAGCTAAGATACAAATCCCTTCGTACTTGCCTCTATATAAACGTAATCAAAAGAAGGCGCGAGTTTCATTCACAGAGCAAGTGCAATGGACTGTCCTGAATAAATAAATGAATAAAACAAGAATAAAAGTATATGGAAGGTGCGATTGAGTCCGAAGGGCGCGGACATGTCCCAAGATCGGCAGTTTCCTAATTCCGTAAATAATGGGGCTGCCTTCCAAGTCCATCCTTGCCGGACTTACGGAGTAAACTCCTACTGTATATGGTAATTTTATCAACGACATCTCCGAGCTGCTTTTCCAAGCGCGGAACTTACAGCGTGCGATACCACGAGGCAAGTTCAACGGCTAGTTTCGCCTCGAGCACGTTTCGATTCAGCAAACCAATCACCAATCCATCCGACCAAATCAATGCAGATCACAAGGCTGAAGGCATTTCGGCCCATTTCGCGTTTCACGAGACAATCAGATCTAGCATGAATGGCACATCGGTTTGCAGATAATATTCCGGTCACTGTATATTCGACGCCCGTTTCATCACTACTGTACATTGTATACCCAACGTTTGACCAAAGGCATGAAGAGGAAACGCAAAAGAAAGAAAGAAAAAAATCCCAGAAATATGACCGCAAAGATTTCCCTTTTCCAGTCCCGCCGTTTCGCAGAAACCAGGCAAGGACTCCCAAGACCCCATATTTATCCACCGGCGAGGAATGCCCTCTACTAGCTAACACTCGATACCAAGTGATTCTCTTTTTGTTTGTTTGGTTTTCTTTTATGGTTATACAACAAGTAGCATAGCAACAACATGTGCGAAGCGCAATGTCGTGGGGTATCATGCCAAATTCTCAGGAAAAGAAATTATATAGGGAAACGAAGCCCTAGAAAAGAAAGTAAAAACGATGTGTACTTGTGTGGATGTGCAGAAGATATGTGCCTAGGAAAGACGCGATATTAGATGTAGACGAGTGCATACAACATAGATGGTTGGGGCAATCAGACTTTGGTTTGCGTTGCGCTCCGCTGGACCTTAGCGGGACAGCCATAGCTAACAGTAAAGCCAGGAAGAGACTATGTATAGTGTTAGCAATTTGAACATTGAGGCCGAAAGTCTGATTGGGATTGGATTGGCGTTGACCTACCGAAGTCACGACTGAACCGGCCCCCACAACTGCGCCCTCTCCGATGTGGACACCTGCAAGGACTGTCACATTGCCTCCAATGAAGACATCGTCGGCAATAGTGATGCCACGGCCCAGCCGAGCACTGTGCACACCATCGCGTTCCATGGGATTCGTTGACGGAGATGTCGTTAAGAACGACACGTTTGGCCCAATGATCACGCGGTTGCCAATCTTGATCTGCATGGCATCAGAACAGTAGCAGTTACGGCCAATATGAACAGCATTGCCAATGGTGATATTGTAGCCATAGTCTGCATTGAACGGCGCGTCCACAACGACCTGGTCGCCAACGGGGCCAATAGGTGCCTGCAGATCTGCGCCACGCGGCTGGATAATTTCCTTGAACAGACGCGTACGTTCGCTCTGAGAAACACCAATGCTGGGGTTCGTCGAGTTGTTGAACTTCCAGCAAGCCGCATCGCAACGCTCCCGAAGATCCACCAGCTCCTCATCGAACGGGTAGAAAGGACGGCCAGCTTGCATCTCATCCTTTTCGCGTCTCGGGCCCGGGACCGTACTGAAGAAGGGAACATTGCGCCTGGAAGCAATGCGTGCCTCCTCGGCCTCTTTGCTGCCTTCTACCTCCTCGCCGCCCTCCTTCTGGTACGGTGGTAGGCGCGACGTAATTGGCTGGGGGGAGTAGGGGCGGTGGTGCAGGAAGCGAGTTTGCTGTCTCTCAATTGGCAGGGCTTCCTGGTGAAGAGGTGCCTGGCGGGGCTGATGGCGTTGCATTGGCGGCTGAGAGCGGTGGTCGGGCAGCGGCTGCTGGCCTGGGTGTTGGGCCGGAGGCGGGTGTTGGGGGTGGAATTGCTGCGGGGATTGCAGGTGCTGATGGCTTTGGTGGTGCGACTGGTGAGGGTTCTGCGACGGGTGTTGGGGAGGGTGATCATGCTCGCGGTCGTGCTCATGCTCGCGCTGTTGAGGCGGCCGGGATGGCTCAGTCTGCGAGAGCTGACGGTGGTGGGGATGTTGCGGCTGTGCCTGTGGCGGAGGTTGCTGCTGATGCTGATGCGGAGGGAGCTGGTTCTGTTGCGGTGACGGTTGGCGGTATGGAGGGCTGCCAGACCGGTGGATGTTGATCTGTGGTAACGGAGTCAGGAGCTGCGGTGTCTCAGGGTCAGTTGTCCGGCTCAGGTCGTGAAGAGGCGGCACCCGCTGGTATTCCTTCGGAGTGCGATCTGGGAAGGGAGCTGTTGTGGCCGCGCTGACAGGAGTCGGGAACACGTTTGCTGGCGCAGAAAAGGCAGACAACGCAGACAACTTGTTATGTCCATCTGAGCTGGTAAGAGCACTGGGCAGCGTAGAGGCAGTTGGCCGGTCATCGTCTGTCACGATAGGGCGTCCCTGCGGCGGCTGGATGCGAAGTGCCTGACCACGGTACAAAGGAAGCGATTCACGTCTTTGCTGGTGAAAGGTGCCACCTTGAAGACCGCTAACGGGACCAGGCATGCCGTACGCACCAGGGGGCACGTATGTTGGATCCTTGGACTCGATTTGCACAGTCGGCTTCGTCGGGTCGGGCTTTCCCCAGTGTCCCTTCTGCGGCGGGTAGCCTGCACAAATAAAGCCACCACGAACACAGTTGCTGCCTACATATTCACATTGGTTAGTACGTGTATCTGGGGTGAAGTCGCAAGTAGACTGATATTGTCGACAAGAGAGAGAAGAAGAAAAAAAGAAGAAGAAAAGAAAAAAAAGGACGAAAAAGGACATACATTCGGGCTTCGTCTCGTCGCACTTCTTCTTGCGCTTGCGGCAAGTTAGACAGCCAGTTTTGGTGCGGTTACTGAAGTTGCGCTTCCGGCGCTTCGGGTCGGTTTGCTGGAGTGGCGGGCCAATCTTCTGGTTGCTAGGCGAAAAAGGAGCGCCGTAGATGGGCGGCCGCTCGTCGTCGTCCGGGCTGTTGACACCGTATTCGCTCTGCGGCGAGGCGCTTGCATGCGGAACAGACTTTTCCCGCTGGCGCGAATCGTTGGCAGAGTGATCCTCGGCAGGCGAGTGGACCGAGCCGGAGCGCTGGTGCTGGTGGTAGGCCGCGTTATCGTTTGACGGACCAGCGTGGCGACTGTCGCGCGGGGTGCGAGAATACCACATATCGGCATGATGCTGCTCCCGTTGCTCCCGTTGCTCCCGTTCCCGCTGCTGGTCGCGCTGTTGCTGTTCGCGTTGCTGCTGCTGCTGCTGCTGCTCACGTTCCTCGTCGACATACGGCCTAGCGGTGAACTCGCGGCTGCGAGACAGCTCGTAAGAGTCGCGTGGTTCGGCCGAAGTGCGAGGTGGCTCTTGTTCGTTGTCTTTGGACGCACGGGAAGCAGCGGATGCTGCTGCGATCGCCGCCGCTGCGGTTTCAGTCGCTGTCAGAATCCGGGGCAGATCTGATTCGCCGCGCTGGTGCTGGTGCGGGAGTGGCCGGATCCGCTGGGCGTCTTGGCGATAGAAAGACTCTTCCACGGATGGTGAGCGTTTCCGCTTCTGTGTCGACTCGTCGGGGTTCTCCAGATTCGGGTAGGCGGTTGCGGGTGAGCGATGTGGCGAGCAATCCAGTGGTGATGTACTCCAGATATCGGGTTCCCGGCGGGTGGCCGCGGAAACATCGGGTACGGTCCGAGGCTCTGCGGTTTTTGGGCTGACACGGTCCAGGTTGTACTCCCGCTCGTCGTGCGCTGCCTGGATTGATGGTGGCAGGCGCACCTCGATTGTGTCGTCCATTGGGCTTGGCGGCGAGTTGACGCCTTCATGACTAGTTAAATCAGTCATCCTCCTCCACGTTGCCACACGGCTTTTTGCGGCTGCCGACATGCGCATAGCAGCGCAGACGTGTCGAGATCCTTGTGCAGAGTGAGAAGCAAGTCCGAAATCCTGCTTCCGTCGCGCTCTTGTCGAGCGCGGTGTTGGATATGAAGCGATACGAAGCAAGCTGGCGAGAGAGTGAATAGGCGTATGATTTGTTTACAGTTTGCCGCTTAGTAGTGTGAGGTTGAAGCTACGCCCGGGAATGCAACGAGCCAGCGACTGCAGACGAGCGAGTGGGTGAACAAAGAGCGAGTAGAAAGCTAACAAGAATGTTCTATTTGGCAGCTGGCGGTGAGCCGATAATGGCGTTTGTGTACCGCGGTGGTATACGACAGTGTATTCGCAAAGGTGGCGGTGACGTGAGGTGAGAACTTGACGAGCAGAAGTAGTTGAGGCGTGAGAGAGACGAGGGGCGGAAGAAGAGCAGAATCAGGAAAGGAGTGGAGGGAGAGGAGAGAGAGGAGAGAGAGGGGAGAGAGTAGAAAAGTAAACAGGCGGCGACGTCAATCTTGATCGAGTATGTGTATATGAATGAAATGATTCAAAACGAAGAGGGCGCCTTGGTCCTTAAGTGTTCGTGGGTCGCGCCAAGGGCAAAGTGAGGTCAGGGGTAGGGCCAGATGCAATTTACGAAAGGCGAGAGCGGTAACGCGGAGAAGCGCCGGGCAGAGATGTCAATACAAGTTTTGTTTGTGCGGACGGAGGAGTAGTATGGACGGTGGTGATGTGAGAAGAAGAAAGAGAAAGAGAGAGAGAAAGAGAAAGAGAAGGAGAGAGATGGGGGAAGCAAGGAGATGTGAGTGGAGACGGCCAGACCAGTTGCAGAAAAGGAGTGGGGAAAGGAGTCAAAAATGGAAGGGACGAGGGGTGAGAAAGTTGGTGACAAGGAGGAAGGAGACAAGGAAAGAGAGGAGGTTGAAGAAGGAAGGAGATAAGGTACGAAAGGAGAGGGGAGAAAGGAAGATGCAAAAAGAAGGAACGATGTGAGAAGAAGGGAAGGCGCAGAAACGGCGACAAGCACAAAGTGCAAGTACGGGTTTGTAGGCTGTATGGGAAGGAAGGAGCCAGCAAGCGCTGGCGTTTGCGTCTCAATACTTGTCAAGAAGACGATCCAAGGACAGCACAAAGGGGAAAGGAGAAAAACGACAAGACGACAAGAAAATAAGAGGTAGAAACTCGCAGAGAAGCTCCAGAAAGATTAAAAAATGAGCATGCGGACTAGCCATGGGCGGGAGTGAAAATGGGGGGAGGGGGCGTGTGTAAAGGCAAAGCGCAAGGCCGAAGCAAGGAGACAGCTGAGCCAAAGACCACTCAAGGCTCAGAAACGGCGTGCCGAAGCTCTGCATCTGGGCGTTACGTCTCGCGCGCTCCACTGGACGAGGTGGTGTCGGCCGCTCTTTCCCTCTGTCGTGTTGCGCTTCGTTCCTACTGTTTTCTAGCCTTCCAGTTGTTTGGCCCTCTGTCCCTTCATGTGCAGTACGCTATTACTTTCGTGTCATTAGATGGTCAGGGGTGGGAGGCGAGGAGACCTCAAAAGGAAAGAAGGGGGGGGTAGGGGCCCAAGAGGGGAGGGGTGACCGGATCAGCAAGGTGACGGGATGGGCGGCACTGGGCAAGCGACGAAGGTGGCCAGGCGGTCCAGAGCTCCTTTGTATTTTGCTAGTGCTCAGAGCGCGGGTGGTTCTTTCCCCCATTACCCCCAGGCGGCAGAGAAACATTGCCCTGTGCAATTGCCATTTCCTGAAGGCTTTTTTTTTCTCTCTTTTTTCCCCCCCAAATCATCCGCTTTCTTTTCCTCTCATTCCCCCCCGGAGTGTCATACACACTGCATAATCCCCGGCTTTCTTTTTTTCTTTCTCTTTTCTAGGCTGGCTATTCTTTTCGGCTTGTCTGTTAGTTGCCCAAGGTGAGATTTGTTTTACTTTTACTTTACCGTAGGCGCTGCAAATACAACAGCTCTTGCAATGTCGACGTATCTTTTTGCGTAGCTCGGTCAGTACGACGTACACCATGGGCAACACGTATAAGTAAGATACTTATGTGGTCCGCATTCGTCGTATTCATCTCATTATGTATGTGGCCAATATAGCTGGTGAGGCCCGACCATGGCAAATATCCCATGAAATATGGCAGGAGCGAGCAACATATTCATATTTATGAAGGCATGCGGCCATCGCTTCCTCCCAGATTCCCGGCCTCACCAGGCCCTGGTCGGGCCCTCTGGCCAGCCAAAAATAAGTTTTGCACTCGTACTATTTATGTCTGCAGTGGGGCAATGAGCATCTGCATCAAAAGATAGTAGGAAGAGAAAGGAACGAGACACACGAGAGAGATCATAGAGTCAGAGAGCGAGTCTGGCTGGCTGCAAGACAGCCCAAGCCGCGCCGCTGATACGAACTGGTGACAGGGGAGCAGGGGTTGACGAGCAAGAAGCGGAGCTAAGGTACGACGTAGAAGGATAGTGAAGTAAGTGGTTGAACAGGAGCAGGAGAGGGGCAAACAAGGGCGGGCGCTTGAGTTTTGGCGCGCGATTAATAGTGCGCCAGTTACTCCGTACCTTGGAGGGGGGCGTGTGCCTGGGCTGTCTGGGTGCTTGGGATCTCTGGTTATTTGGGGGAGAGGGATGTGCTTCGGGCGCTAGAGGCTGGACCTATTTTGAGGGTGCCTGTTCTGGGGCACAGATGCAGATTGGCAGATTTGAAAGAGATGTGAAAAGATTCAGACGAGGGCCCGAGGAGAGGGTAAAAACGGCCCCCAACTTTTGATTTTTCGCCGGTAGGAACAGGCTGGACTGCACTTGCCATGATGGGACCGAGATTCACGATGTTTGCACCTGCATTGCCTCGCCTGCGGGTTGTTGTCACGCCTTGACTCCGTACATATATGTGTGTGCGCGGAGTATATAAATCGCGGCTTGTGGTCTGGCTGGCTTGGCCAGGTCTGGACTCGCTGGATTTGATGCTGTTCGCCCCTTCTGTCTCGCATCTCGGCCAGTCCAGTCGCACCTTCTGGGCCTCGTCTGTCTCAGGGTCGCACATGAGGAAGGAGCGGTTGTCGTGGTCGTGGGCGCCGTGTGGCACTCACAAAATACGTAAGTGCCTACGACGACGCGTGCACGATACGAAGCATTATATGTCTACAATAAGGTGGTGTGAAAACTAGGAGCAATAGAGAAGACGGTGGGCGTTGAGGCGCGTTCGGGCGAAGAAAGGCTGAGATGCGAGGCAGAAAGCATAGCCAAATAAAACTGCCCGGCACCCTCTACTGTGTACACAGTATACACACAGTAGAGTGGCAGTTTCTTTGTATCGTGCCTTCCCATCTGGATGTCGCATCTTACATCGAAGATGATCTTCTCTTCCATGCCCACAGAATTATGGTATGTACCTACCGAATACCAAAGCTTGGAGTTGCATGTAAATGTAACTTCGTGGGGCCCTGCTCAGGCACCCGGTAGTCTGCATGTACGACGTACCGGTAAGATACAAGGGGCAATGCTGCGGTGGGGCGACTGCTCATGGAGACACTGTGAGACTGTATTCCATCACTCGCGTATATATTTAGATGGGAAGATTGTCTATCCAAGATGCTGCCTTAAATGCCCATTCGCGATGGATATTAGATATTAGATATTAGATCAGTGCTAACTGTGTCGAACACGTTCTTTGAACAGATACAAGTGCTCGCTTCACTTTGGCAATGCGTTATTTGTTCGCTTCGGCCGTTTCGTGCCCATCTTTTGCCGTTTGGCGGTTTCTTTGTTGCCCGACGGCCCGGCTTCATCACTATCCATCGTCTGCCTTTCCCAGCATAACGCCGGGCCTTCAGAATTTATGGTAGCGTGTTCCCATAATGTAGCGTCGAGAGCGTGTACGAGCTACTGTATTTCGTCTAGTTTGTCTGTCGCTGGTCGCTCTTCCTAGCCATGATTTAGCGTACACTAACCCTACGCACCCTCCCGCCGCCTGTCGCTTGCCGGCCGGGACGTGTCGCAGCTAGCCACACTAGGCAGACAGCACTAGCCCCAACAGCTGGGCAAGAAGGCCCCTCAACTGTCGCTAGTGTCATCCGGACCCAACAGCGCGTAACAGCCCCGAAATGCTGCGAGCTGGGTGTAAAAAACTTCATACCAAAAAGACAACACGATGAGCGAAGGGCGTATTGATAAGTTTGGCGTCCGGCTTAGGGAAACGACACTGTGCCTAAAAAAACTTGATTCCAACGCCCGCATTTTGCCGTTTCCAGCCCGTCGCTTGCCGGTGTGATGATAATTTTATATCCTATGTAGTCATGAAGGGTGCTACTTCAAGAACTTCTGTAGAAACTGAGAAGGGACATCGTATGGTATACTCAACTTCAAATTAGAAGGGCACCAACGGACAACGGACAATATTAGGCAACGCATTGCACGGCGGGGTCCCACTAAAGCAGCAATTATGGTGAGAAGACTGCCAGACTAACGCGGCCTCAGGGCATGGTAAGATGGACTGTCGAGACATCATTTTATTACATCTTTTCTTACTTTACTGAGTTATTGCGTCGAATTTGCCGTAAAAGGCAGGTAGAAGCAGGCGCACTACGCTTGGGTTGAGATGGCATCTCCCCTTTTTGTCCCAATTAATACCCGTAAATTGACGGCCCCTTTGGCAAAACCCTTGGTCGCTCTTGCTCTATATCGGTATGTGTATCTTACACGTAGAACATCCTGGTTTCTTCCTGTTCTTCCGTGTTCCTGCCGCTTTGGGTGTCTGTTGGAGTTTCTATTTTCGTCCTGCAATCTCTGTTACCAGCACGGTACGACTGGCTCCTCCTGCTTCGGGCATTTTGCCGTTGAGTTTGCGGAAGGAAACACGGAGGTCAGGTGCGAGTAAACAATAACTCGATACAGCTCATATAAAATGGCCGAACTGTAACCACGTCGTGCGAACTTCAGTACTTTTGACTGCTTGCTCATAAAACATATATTATGTGTACTGTGTCTCGCGTGTATATGATCTCTAATTTCAAAAGAGGCCGGCGACCTGGAGGTCAGATGCTCCGAGCGAGAACCAAAATCTTCACCATCTGTGTGACATTGAATAAGCCAGGTCCGCTTTCCTAATTCGCGCTTCCTCCGTCACTGCCAGCAATGGCAAGGGAGGCGATAATATACCTTTTTGTTGTCAGCTCGACGACAAATCCACTGGAAACATTGGGAAATGCAGCAGGCCAAGTGCTGCCGTCTTGTTTGGCTCAGCTTATTCCGTATACGTTTACTGCGTCTACATACGACGGAGTACGGAGTACATACCAATGCGCCCACCGTGTAATACTTTGGCCCACCATCCCACCTTCCCTCGTTCCTAGCCTCACACCCCTTCCAGCCGCTCTTTCCCTCCGTCTGTTCAAGAAAAAGGGCCCGCCCACGCCTCCCACACCCCCGTCTGCGCTTGCCTCGTCAAAGCATGCACCAGGGGGAGAAAACCCACTCATTTCCCCGGCAAGAGCGGGTATGAAGGGCCAGTGAGCGAACGAAATGCGCCCAAGCAGAGACACAAATTGAGAACCAAACGGAGCCAGACGAGCCAGATTCCTGCTGCACCACACCATCCGCGCGCGCTGAAGCGTGCGACGTGTCTTACATGCAACGCTGGGCCCTTTTCTCTGCCGAAAAGTAGGTTCGTACCCTGTACTCGCTTTCAGGCGCCAGTTCGACGGGAAGTGAGCCAACGCCCTTGCAAGTGAGAAGTACCCTTTACAGCCGCGAAACGAAGCCCTTCGGAGCCTGCAACTGCGCGTCCAGTGAAGGAAGCTTACGGCCAAAGCGGAAGTCTCCCGCTCACCGATCATTAGCCAGAAAAGAATATTACGGCGTAGCCTGCGAGTTACGGGGATCAAACGAGACGGAAGGCACCCACCACCGGACAAAGAATCGCGGTCGGGACAAAGACTTCCACTAGGAAAGAAGGCACAGAGCTCGTAGGGAAAGAGCACCTGTACATGTACTCGCATGCACAACAGATGCTCGCGCATATACTGTACATGTGTACCTCAAACATATACACTGTACACACTTTACACATAAACAGTACATGCGAAGAACCGATCCGTGGATGTTGCACGATTTGAGACAGACTTAGGCCCACAGCCACAGGCTGCGGAGGAAGAAAGAAAAAGAAACAGATTGGCGCACGACAAGGTGCACGCCACTGCACACCACTGCACACCACTCCAAGCAATGCTCGCGTGTGATTGGAAGTGAAGCGCTGCAGAAGCTGCAGAAGCCCAACGGGCGCGCGCGGAAGTGTCGCCCTGCATTCGCCCAGCATCTTTTAGCGTTGCCTGCCGCTCGTCAACGCGCTCCAACTGCTCCTGTTGTTTCCCCTCTCTGGTTGGTCTTCCAGGCCGCGCCAGCCAACCACAGCTCAAAGATGCCTTCACAACGCTCCTTCCTGAGGAGCGGAGCTTGTGACTTGTGCCTTCCTTTGGGAGCTCCGGGTGGACCTACCTGTTGGCGTCCTGGAAAGCAAGTGCTCGCTTGTGCTAAAGCTCCACTCTTGTTCTCAAAGTGGTTCGCTAGAAGGGGTAATTGCAATGGAGTTATGGCGTATTACGACGTATCTTCCGAAGCCTTACTCCGTATACAAGTATACGAAGAGGAAAGAACGAAGAGGGATAGGAGCTCGTTAGAGGATCTTGGAAGGAACGAAGGAGTGGATTAATAGACTAACATACAAAGAAAAGCAAAGGGAGAAGGAGCGATCACGACCGGCTGGAATACCAATGGTGAGAATCAAGAAGCAGACAAAAGAAACGAACAGGGAAAACTGCAGGACCGAAAACCCGGATCGTACAAAACTACGACGTACGGAGTAATCCTCTGTACAAAACTACGTAACTACGAAACCAAAAGAATCAAATCAAAAGTGAAAAACGAGAAAGAGAGAAAGAGCGAGAAAGAAGCGAGCCCGTCTCCCGCCACCCCGAGCCGGGCTGCTCATCCAGTAATCTGGCCCCGTTTGGAGAGAAAAGAGCATGACTTCAGGGTGTAATGGGGGCATGATGGGGCACGTTATGGATAGGGCCCGTTTTGCCTCTTTTTCTTTTTTCTTTTCTTTCTCTCTTTGCGTCTCATCAAGGGCAATTTGGAGCGGCTGGCTCTTTCCCTCTTGCCATTTTCTGCTATTTCCCGTTTCTCTCGTCTGCCACTCATTTCCCTATTTTGCAACTGCCCTGCGCGGCTCCTTCTCTTTTCTGCTATCGGCCGACCCAGTAGAAAAAACAATCTATTTTTCTCGGCCCCCCTTATTTGTTTCTCAAGCGTCTTCTCAAATGCGCTTTTTGCCTCCCCCGCTTGTTGCGAGTTACAGTAGCTCGAGTAGGTCCTCGTCAAGCAAAACACAACAAAGGAAAGAAACGAAGAAGAGACGAAAAACCACCCACCAGAGTACTAGTCTTCACGGCATATCAGAGCTCCATCTTCCGCGTCAATATTTATGCTGGCATCGATACTGTGCTCCAGTACTTCGTCCACAGTACATATACACACATGAAGTACGAAGTTATACGTCGTACGACGTGCAGGAGTCGAAAACAAAGAGAAGAGGAGAGAAGAACGATCGGTGATCGTGCTGATCCGGGCTGACAGAACCATGCTGTGCTTTGCGCCAGACGGCAAGTTCCAGCGGCCTCTCGCCGGCAAATCCCATCCGCCCCCCCTGCAACCTCTTCAAGGCCTTGGAGCACGGCCGAGCTGCCAGCGTGTGATTTGCAGGAGGCCCTTGCTTGCCTCGGCAGGTCTCAGCGGCCCCAGTCAGTTCAGTCTCTGGCGTCTTTGCTTTGCTCCACCCGCGTCTACCAGTGACGCAAAACGGAAGCACAGGACTCGACCACAAAACATATGTGTACGGAGTAGGCGCAGTGCCATCGAAAGAGCACAGCGGACACAAGTACTCCGTATCTTAGCACAAGATACGGAGTACAGGCCCCAGACACGAACACAGCAGACTCAAACACAGGTAGAAGTGTGAGTGCAGGTCCACAGGAACGGGACGCTGTAAGATTGGCCCGGTCTCAGTGCTACTCTTCTCTTTCTTTGTGGGCTGACCGTTGACTCGGTTTTTCCCTGGCGGTCCGCTGTAGACTATTGAACGTGCGAAGCTGCTGTACATGTACCAGGAAGACCAGATGTACGGAGCACTTACATTGGCCCTGATCGCCACCGGTCTAGCCAGGCCAACATCTCAAACAGGTCTCGCTGTATTATGTACAGCCAGACAGGAGACCTTTCGGACACTCATGCCGCAGCGTTCAACGGCTTCCGGCCAGTCAAAAAGAAATATAACATTCAGGCAAGAGGAGAGATATCTCACAGTGCACGGGACACATTTTCCTTGATCCTTCGACCGTCTCACACCGTTCACATCAGGCACGGCGCAAGCTCACAGGGCTTGTGCGGGGCAAAACGATACCACGTTTGTGCTTTTCACCTGGAATTCCTTTTGTGCACGACGTACATATACAGGCAAAAAGAATCTTTTGGGAAGCCTTCAAGCTTTTATCTTGATGGACTCCAATCCGCCGGGCATTATTGCTAAAGCTCGGCTCACCCGTTCAAGACGAATCCTAATCTAGAGGGGATCCCGTTGGGCAACTTCATCTCCCGCAATGGGACAGAAATCGACACATCGCGGCAGTGCAGGGCGACACGAAAGATACGAGTTTGTGCGAAGCGGCCATATTGTACTGCATTCACGCGCAGCCTCCCCCAGCAAGTGTCTGTTGTTGACAAGCTTCTCACAACATCCGCGTTAGGCCTGCAGGTATGATCCCTGCTCGTCATACCCCCGTTTCAAAAAACCTCCCGCCGTTTCCCTGCTTTGGAAGCTACGGAGTACACTGAGATGCATAACACAACACGCTTGATTAAAAAAAAGAAGAAGAAAGAAAGAAAGAAAGAAAGAAAAAAAAAGAAGAAGAAAAAAAAGAAAGAAAAAAACACCATCTGCCTTTGTTCTCCAGCATATCCCTGTGTCCATCTTGGTGACGGGCCCTGCGCTAAAACAATGACACCTTGAGCCCGTCCATGGCACCACACCTTGTTGGAATAGTATGCCCTCTATTCTGGGCTCCTCACAGGTGGGCATCTTTTTGCTTGAGCGCTCACGCTATTTCGACTTAATACTCCGTATTACAGAGGCTAACAAACCCCAAGCACGCTGCCCGACAAGCGCAGAGGCGAGGGTAGGCTACGATGTGAGCTACAGTGGACCAGGGGCAGCCCCAAGGTGCGGACGTCAACCCTGGAGACAACTACTATTTATGGGGGATGGTCAGGAAGCCGCCTGATCCATCACACTATGTCGTACACAAACACACGCTGTCGAAAGTAGTGCGGCGGGTAATGTTTCCGAATAGGGAACAAGCTCAGAAGCCGTCCAGAAGCTCTCCCATATTTCAAGCTTTCAAAACGGTCCGTATGGCAAACGAACGCCATACTGTACGTCGTACTCCGTACAGCCGTGTCATTTGAATACGGGCACTCGGGGCTCTTGTCGCAACCACATCTATCTCACCAGGCGAGCCATCACAATGCGCTCTCAAAGGACTTTATCATTCACAAAGGCACACACACACACACACACACACACACACACACACAAAAAAAAGGACTGAGGGAAACAACGGATCTGCCTCGCGGGTAACAATGAACAACCGGCGGCCGATCGACGATGTAGCTGGCGCTACTCTGGTCTATTTTTGCCTAAGCATGGCTTTCCATCCCGTCCGGTTCAACTGCTAATTGATGGTGTTAGTCTACTGGTCATATCTTGTCACGCCAGGCCTAGCCCCGGGGCAAGCCAACAAAGTATATGGCTCTTTGTTGATGCCAAGTAGTATTTTACGGGATATGAATTTGTTCTTTCAGAAACCAGCCTTTGCTTTCCCGCTGCCCGCTCGTACCCGTGGCTGAGCCCGCGACCGTGCTCTCCCGCATCTCCGCGTCGTCGAAACAAGCCAATGTTGCTTTGCAGGAACGGCGAAACAACCAGGTCGATGAGAGAAACAACGGAGGCACGACAAAGGAGCACAGCAACACCAAGGCCTCTTGATAAATCACGAGGCAAAAACTTCGGATGCTGTTGTGCTCGTGGCAAAGCGAGTGCCACCGAGACAACAGTCGAAACGTGGGCGAGCTGTCGACTGCCTAAATTTAGAAGCCGAAGGACCAACCGCTGTTTCCAATGTTCCAATGGGGGTCTAGCCATCCTCGCGGCCTTCAAGCCGTGGTCCGTCGAGCCCTTGCCAACAGACCAGCAATGAGTTCCATGCGCCAACACAAGCGCCACAGCGGGGCATCAAAGAACGTTTTGTCTCTCACATATACGTCGTACGGAGCACACCCTTCACCCCCTCGCCAACAGACATTTATTTACGCGGATGGCAGCATTCCTTTTTGAAAAGCGACTCTCTGGCGGTCGAAGTGGCCTTCTGTTTCTTTCTTTATTCGACTTCCCGTGTCTCTCTCATGGGCAGACAACAGACTACCAAAAAAAAAAAAAAAAAAGAAGGACTTGGCTGAAGAAAGAAGAGAGAAAACAAACGGTGCGCATGGGATGACGGGATTGTTGCCGCAAGATGACCACCACAAAAAAAAAAAAAAAGTACTTTCCAAGTGGCATATTCTGAATACGACGATTTAGTATTCCTGCTCCGCTGCGGGAAGAGGCCTGACTGAGGGAATAAAGGAGGATGGATGGCTCCTTGGTCGGCCTGGCTGCATGCATGCAACTCTCAAACAAGAACGGAGATGACAAGGGGATCGATCGCAGACTTTTGCTGTTTCTGCGAATAGAGCCTGACAAACAAAACCGGGTCCCGAAGACGAGAATAGAAACAAAAAAAAAAAGCAACGAAAGTACGACGTAACGAAAGAAACAAGCGACAGAAAACTGGCATCGCATAAGAAGCAGCACCGGTCACAGACACCGGTCGCAGAATGGAAGCCTCAAACCTTTCTTTCCCTTCTTGGCTCATTCGCTATCCGTTTCAACGTGAGCAAAGGAAGCCAGGCAATGGAAACAATGAAAAGCGTCATATCGACCCGGCAGTTTTCGCAACAAAAGGCCCATTTTGCTTGTTCGCTATATTAAATGGGAAAGTCGAGTGTGGCGCCTGGTATGCACTATCCTGCCGCCCAGTCTCCCTCCTTTCATTTTCCTTGTCCCGTCCTGTTGTCTCATGGCAAAATTGGGATGCAGCCATGGCAGCAGTAGCCCACCTGCAAGTCACTCTTGTTGTTAAAATGGTTGTGGCTGCCTCTGCGTTGGCCAGGCGGGAAGATATGAGAGAGCACACAAGCAGCCCAAGATGCGAGGCCACCCCAAAAAAGAGATGCGACAGGACGACGGACCATGGCCACTTCCGGTTGAGCTCATCAGTCATCACCTTCGCCGAGAATGCGCCTTCTTGACAAACAACACCCGCCGGCACCAAAGAGGCACAGAAAAACAGACGCGGGGATAGAAGGTGGCAACAAAACGGTTCTCCTTTCTTCTACCCCCGTTGCGGTTGGCGGACGGGCACAGTGACGAGTGTATGTGTATTTTTAGATGACCGCACTTTGCGGCTCGGATGTCTGCTAATGGTGTTCACGTCTCTCTGACACGTCTCTCTGATATACCTGTCACCTGATCTTATACACGGCTTCAGCCTCCTGCTCCTGTTACACGGTATTCTCCACTCGAAACGAAGTCGAGATATTGTATTGGGGGCCAATGCTCCCAACAGCTTGGTTTGCATCTAAGCCCTCTCCTTCCTTTTCAAAGTACTTGCTGTACCTTTGCAGGAGCGTTTGAGCTCCCCTCTCCTACCACCCGCTTACTACATGTCTGCTCCGTGCTCTGTACTTTTTGTACTGCGGGCGGATAATCTACAATGCACACGGGGGCCCGAGATGAGGCCCCAAATGCGGCCTTCTTTTCATTTCGATTTGATATTCAGCAAACGCTTTCCGCTGTGCCTCTACCTCGGATGTCTTTTCTTCCATGTCGTCTGTTCTCCTCTTTTATCTGTCTTGCAATATCCCCAGGGCCTTCGCCCCCAACATCAGCACGGGGAACGACATTTGAAATCCCGTGTTATGCAGGTCCAGTGAGGCAGGGGCTTTTTTTTCTTGCGCCCTACAACAATCCGTCAACGGTCTATGAGGCTCAACAACGTACACCTTTGTTTCTTTCGAATTATGCCCGGTCAACAGCGGCTAAACCGAGATCGTCCAAGGCTGTCCCCGGAAACCGAAGCCGCCCGCCGCTTGAAAGAAATTTTCCTTTAATTCTCTTGTTCGTCATTTTTGGGGCTCTCGTTCTCGGTCTTTTGGCGCCCGCCTTCTAGGCCAAAACAACAAGAGTTGCTGTCGAGGCAGGTTGTCAACTCCTGACAAATTCCGGACAACGCCAATCGCCTGAAACAAGCAAAGACAACCCATCTTCAGCGCCAACATCTAAAGTAAATATGCGTGTCTGATCTCGTCAATTCATGATAGAGTCTGGTCTGCGTTCGTATTCCTCTACTTGACAAAGATGAGTTGTCTTGTCTGTCGTCTTTTCGTCTTTTGTTTTTGACTCGACGTTGTGGGGTTTCGACTTAGACACACACAAGATGGCCCACTTTGACCGGCTCTGGCGAATCAGACATGGCCATACCCCTTCAACATCCAAATAGCCGCCCGCTCAGCATGCTCTAAGCGCCCAGCGGTCCAGTCCGTCCATCAAGCAGAAACCAACGGGCCAACCAACGCATGAGAAAATACATGGACGCCCAGCGCAGCACAGAGCTGCATGGTACGAAAAACGTCGACCTTTTTTTTCCTGACTCGTCACCCTTGCTCTTCAATTCCTTTTCGTTTTGTGTCAAGTTTTTTTCTTTCTCCGTCTGCCCCCTTTCTCTTTGAAGATCTCAAATTCTATTTTTGGCTTCAGATCCCACAACCATGCTATCAGTGTGCAACGCTGTTTTCAAGTGGATTCCCAGCATTGCAGACTTGTTCAGGTTTCTTAGCTGGTGTAATACGTCCTACGATCGAGATGTTTGTCAGTTATACTCCGTACTTTCAACTTTACTCCAGGGTCGTGAAGATCTGAAAAGAAGCCCAAAGTCTGTTTGCTGTCTGCCAACGCCCCACACTTCAATCACCACGCGGGTACACATTTCCAGCGGGTTGTCGGCGCATCCAAAGTCAGCCGGCGTCAAGGCCCATTGGCGTAGCCACGAGCATCTAATTTTGGTGACTTGATGGCCCCCAGCGTTTTCTTTTCTTCTTCCTTTGACGAAGCAATCTCGCATGGCGATTCAAGAACCGGCCACAGCGAGATCTGTTACGAGAACCTCTATTTCTCCTTCTGCAGCTGTCCCCCATCTTGTCTCTCTGCCACTCAATAGAGCTCGAGTCCGGGGATCGGGTGTAGAGGGAAAGGGGCGTTGGGTCAGGCCCCACGGCAAGGCCCTACGGACAGACAAACTCGACCACGGTGTGGTAACCAAGCATCAGTCGATCAGTCGGCGTCAGTTTTATGGCTACCCAAGCTCCAAGCTGTCAACTCTTGATCTTGCGCGCCGAGGCGTGCCCCTATCTTTCTTTGCCACATATCTGCATCCCGCGAATCACAATGGAGAGAAACAACGACAAATGGGGCATCTCAGCGAAAAAGGTGCCATAAAAGGAATCTGACGCCAATGCGGCTAGCCGCCGTGCGCCCACACGCAAACCCCATACCTCATCACTTACACGCACGCACACATCAATATTGACTGACAGCAAACCTGGCTCCTACACTATGTAGTTCGTATCTTTTCTCTTACACACCCCTCCCGGCGCTCTGGAAACGGGGCACGCTTTCCCGATGAACGAATCTTATTTGCGGCCAGCGTCGTAGCCCAACACAGACGACAGACCCATCGTCATCACATATGCAGGTACCGGCGGTCGTCTCCAGCGTCACGCTGCCGCGGCCGGTTTGTCGCCCATCACCATTCCCCAACTTCTTTGAGGCTCCCTCCTTCCTGTACAGAGTCCTCAGTAGAGCAATGGGGCCCACTACCGCCGACGGTCTGGCTCGCCGTGGCATCGGTTAGCCGCCGCACCCATGGGGCAAGGTCCTATTTTTACCTTTTCGTCTGCCGAAGTGTGGATGGATCCCTCTGTATTCTGGTCATGTTTAATTCTGTTCTGTACAACTCTGGAGCATTGGCTTGCCCGCGAGTTCGATATTTTCAATATTATCCACACGCCCCTTTGGATCTCTGGTCATCGTATGCTGGCCTAGCATCTTCCAGCATTCAGTGACATGAGTTATAAATAAACATAGGGCTGCGCTACGCTCCGTAGTAATGCACCTACATCTGCAGAACAGAGGGCGTCGGCGGGTAGCACACAGGTGTATATGTACACGGAGAAAAGCTGCTCTCAAGGCTACACTTCTAAAGTACACATTGCGAGGCTGGAATGAGGCTTGTTTCAATGGAGAAGAGTATCCTGGCTGTCAGTGGCAAGACGGCATGGTGTGGGACTGTCGCTGGCCCGGCGTAGCAATATCAACAGGCGACGATAGAGACGATAGGCAAGAGTGGTTCTCGCTTCGGCGAGCTTGATACAACAGGGCACGCTGTTGAAACCAGGGAGACATGCTCTCCCTGCAACAAGTCTCCAATGGTAGACTACAATTGCTGTTTTTTTTTACTCTGTGCCATATCATTTTTTGAGCTTCTCTGTTAATTATTATATGGTACAAGCTCTCAGGGAAAGGAAAAGACACCGAGCTTCCAACAAAACATCATACGGATCTCGCAAGGCTATGTATATATGCAATCTATCGGCAGTCCTACAATGTGCAAAACTAGTGACATGGTTGCAAAAAACTAAATGTGGAGAGTTCAAGTAAACAACCAGTGTCAAGTGCGTCTTCGCTCTTTCCTTCTTTTCGTTTTCCTGTTGGCACACCCTTAGTCTTCCGCTCGGGCTTGCCTTGCATCGTTCCTTCTCCATGTGGATATGTGGTTGTTGGAGAAAACCCTAATCTATTTTTGCAGTTACTCCGTACAAGTGGCAGGTGCACCCCAAGCGGGCGGCTCTTTGAGTTGGCTCTTGTTTACACGCCCATTTTCTTTTCTTGACGATGCATTGGTCAATATCGGCCGGGGCCTTTTCACCTCGTGCATACCGTTGCCGCTGAGAAGACCACACCGAAGAATCGAACCAAGTGAATCTCTGCCGTTAGCAGCTAACTGGCAGTATCCCAAAAATAGTTGGCCCATCGTAGAGACCAATGCCAAATGAAGATGACGTTCCTTCCCTCTGCGTGCTCCCTTGCAAAACCCATTCCTGCCTTTCCTGGTCTGCTTTTTTTTTTGGTCTTGCCGGCGGCGGCCCAGTCCATCTCGCTTGGAGATCACCATAAGGATACTCCCGCTTCTTTATTTAGAATTAAGGGAAGTGACCAAAAATCCATCGTCTCCATCTGCCTGCCTTCACCCTTCACTTTCTTTCCACGCCCCTCCATCATGAGACAGACCTTGGCCATCGCCTGGGCCATCTCAGACCCTTCAGCCCTATTGCTTCTATTTTAGAAGCAGGGCTACCGTTAGATCTTCCGGCTAGACCTGCATATGGGAAAAGAATCAAAGGAAAAGAAATGGCACCGGTACATCTTACCGAGATTGGTATCGGTCTCAATTTCAATATAAAAAGAGTCAAATATGAGAAAGCGTAAAAAATAAGAGGCCTCGATCTCGCATAAGGCCGTTGGCCGTGGTCGCGGCCACAAAAACAGGCCCGGCTGTCTATTGTTAGAAGTGGCGGCCTGGACATAGAGTCTGGATAGTGTGGTGGCTGCTTTCTTTTGTTTTGATTGACAGCGACGAGGCTCGGAGGCAGCCTTCTCTATCTCGGACGACAGTTTAACGCCACCGGTTGGCTTGCCTCAGACCAGCAATATCCATTGGTGACGAAAACGGCGGCGATGCCTTCACTCTTGTTTCGGGCCGCTTTGGCGGTTTCAAGTATCAACAGTCAACGTTACCGCTTTGCCTCGGACTCGTAATGCTGGGTTTCGCATGTTTACATCGTGTGCAATTGGTATCCAAGTCCCAAAATGGTATGTGCATCAAAAGATTGGTAGTGGTGTAGTATTATACAAGGGTGGTGATAAGTAAACGACAAAACGACAAAAAACGGGAGTAGTGGAAGCTTGAATACATCACTTCTTCTGTCGTTTCGAGCTCTTATCGCTGGCCACGCTAAGAACACTAGCGCTCCGCTTGTGCGCCGTGCCTGCGTTATTGTTGCTGCTGCTCCCTGGCCGCGAGCCTGACCGTGTGGTCCGAGTTTCGGGAACATCGCCGCTGCCGTCCTCCTCCTTTGTTGGGATGAGCTCGGTAGTCTTCTTTTCGGCGTTCTCGCTCTCGCCCTTGGCTTCTTTGTCTGCTGACTCGCCGGCCGCCTCGCCGTCGGCCTTGTCGGCACCCTTGGCCTTCTTGTCCTCCTCACCCTCTTTTGCGTCCTTTGGGTCCTTCTTCTTGTCAGCGTCGGCACTGCCCTCGGCCGTCTTGCCATCTGCCTTCTTGTCGCCGCCATCCGCAGCGCCATCCGTCTGACCGGGCACAATGCCCTTGGCCCGGTCACGCTCGGCCTTCTTCTGCTCCTCAATCTTGATCTCGCCGTCCAGCTTGTCGCTGACCTTGCGCAGGTCTACTAGCTGCACGACCGAGTTGACCAGGTGCTCAAACTCGGCCGTGACGGCCGCGGTCGGCATAAACAACCGCGGAGCCATTTCCAGCTCGTTCAGAATATTGCTGATGCGGAGCTGCTGTTGGCCGCTCTTGTGCGTGAACAGCTTGTTAATCTTTTCGTAGCGGAACGTCGGACCCGAGCCCAGGCGGTCGTGGTACGTAACACCGTACACGTCCTGCTCTTGGTCGGTGAGCTTGCGGCGCTCCATCTGTGGCGCGCCCTTCTTGTTGTTCTTGCCGCCAGTTGTAGGTGTTGCCGCAGCAGGCGTGGCAGGCGCAGTGGCCGTTGTTGCAGCCGCAGACGAAGCCGCAGCTGCGGCCGGGGCTGCAGCAGCGGCCTCGGCGGCAGCGGCGGCCTTATCCTCCTTGGGGTTGACCGACTCACGACGGTTCGCGCCACCAGCAGCACCAGACGCCGCAATGCTATTGCGCCGGCTACCGGCGTCCGCGCCTGCGACACCTGCGGCACCACTGGAGCCAGGCGCGCCCGATCCCTCGCCTGCTACCAAGCTCTTGCGCTTCTTGGACTTCTCATTGCTGTACATGAGGTTCTGGAGAAGCGTCTGCAGGCCGGCGCTTGTCTTAAAGCTGCTGATATCTTGTTCGGCAATAGGGAAGTCAAGGCGGTGGTACAGTTCGCGGCGCTCGTCGTTTGTGCGCTCCGTACGGTCCATAATACGACGGACCTCGAATAGCAGTGCCTCCTCCTCGCGCACCTCTTCGCGCGACCGCATGAGCGAGTTGGACACAAAGGCCTTGCGCTGCCGTTCCTTATCCGGGTTGAAGTTGGCCATGATGCCGTGCAGGTTATACTCGGACTGTGTCATGTACTGCGCCGGCTTCTGGACAGCCATCATCTTGGCTGCGATCTCGTAGTACCGTGATTTGAGGTCCTCCATTGTGCGAGAGGAACCGTCCGTTGGGTTGGATGCTGGCACCACAGCTGTCGGGTCTGCGGCTGGTGACGATGCAAAGCCGTCGGATGGCTTGTAGTCGTAGCGATCCCAAATCAGCGGCCAGCGGAGGTCGAAATCCTTCACCACCTCCATCAAGTAGTCGGTCTCCTCCTTGGTCCAGTCCTGGTGCTGCAGGTTGGCTGTGTATTGGTCGTCGCTGTATTGAGGGACAGTGACGCGGACGTTGTATTTTGCGAATGCCGAGTCGTCCATTGGCTGTTCTTGCCCGTCTTGTGCTGGCTTCTGGTCGTCCGTATCCATCCCCTCTCCTGATGCCTCTCCAGTCTGCCCTGCCGTTGACACTGCAGCATCGCCACCAGGTGTTTTCCTCCGCCAGTGGTGCAGCACAAGCGTTTTGTCGTCGCGTGCCGAGTTCGTGAATGGCTTCAGCTCCCAGCGCGCCGCGGGCTTGCGGTTAGCAAGCCGCCGCTTCTTTATGTTGGCCAGTTGTGGTACAATCGATATCGGGCTCTCGCCGCCCAGGCTCTGCACCTCGCGCGCAAGGCCCTTCAAGTTACGGTTTGCGCCTGCGCCCAACGCGTGGCCGCCCGTCCGCTGCTTCTTAGCAGGCCGCGGGCCGGCCCCGGCGCCGTCTTGTGGCAGGTTAAGCACATCGCGTGCATCGAGTGATGTAGCCATCGTGGGCTGGCGGTATCGTCGGAGAGCGTAGAGATGATTTATAGATTTGTTTCAATAAAAAACCAGAAATAAGAGATCGCCCTCCGGCGCGGGGAATGATGCCGCCGTATTTATCGAGAAAAAAATTGTGGTAGGATCGTTCTACGCATTTATGGCGGTCATATCGTACGTCGTCTGTGAGGATGTCGATGGAGTGGGTGGTGGTGGGCGATGGCCGAGGAGTCGTACGCTGGTTGTTGTCGATTGATGATTTTGATTATTTTGACTTTTTTTTGGTACAGTGTCCAAGTGTCGCTAAAGCGCGTTTGCGATGACCGAGAAAACCGCTGGATCTGACTATGGAAATAGATACACGTGACTAGATTAGTAACACTTTGAACTAGCCAGAAAGAGCGACCATGGCAGCACAGCTTCTGGCTTTTTCAGGAGTGCAGCTCTAGGGCCACTTGGCCCCACCCAATCAGTCGCGCGTAACGGGCAGTCGCGCTCTTTCTCCTCCTGAACTCCCTGGACCAGTCCCAAAGTTGACACGTGATCACGCTACAAGGGAGCAAAGACCCCCTTTATCCTTCGACGTGGCAGCTTTTGGGAAGGAGGACACCTGGAAAGGGGAAACTGGAGAGCTTCTGGCCCTAAAAAACAGGAGGAACGAAATCAAGACCAGAAAATACCAACGACACTTTGCATCTGCATATTCCCCCGGCACTGCGATCTGCGACGGCATTTGAGTTTGCAATTGTATTTGGCAAAGCCATCCTTCATCAGCCGACCACTCTCACGACGACACGATCTCGACGATCTCGACGACCTTCTTTTCCTTCATCGTCCACGCGACACCATATCCCCCGATTTCTCAATTTCTCGATCTCTCGATCGCTCGATACTCAGTTCCCAACTCCTCGATCCTCCCATCTACACATCACAATGAAGTCCTTCTTGCCCTTATTGAGCATGGTCGGTGCTGCCAGCGCGTTGCACCTGTACATTGATGCCTCCAAGCCCAAGTGCTTCTTCGAGGAGCTGCCCAAGGACACGCTCGTTGTCGGCCATTACAACGCTGAGGAGTGGGATGACCACATCCAGACCTGGTCCAAGCACGATGGCATCAGCATCTACATTTCTGTTGATGTAAGTATACTCGGGGTGTATACTCGGGTGTATACCCGGGGTGTTGGCTTAACATGATAACCCCGCGCAAACAAACACCCAACTAACCATCTATCTCTTTTCCCCTTCTTCAGGAAACCTTTGACAACGACCACCGCGTAGTGTCGCAGCGTGGCTCTGCTAACGGCAAGTTCACCTTCACGTCCGCCGAGGCTGGTGAGCACAAGATTTGCTTCACACCCACGTCCAACAGCGGCCGCCCGGGCTGGCAGTCAGCGACGGGCCACGAGGGCCACAAGGGCCACGTCGGCATCAAGCTGGAGCTTGACCTGGCTATCGGCGAGTCTAGCAAGCTCGAGAGCACCGACAAGAACAAGCTCGAGGACCTTGTGAGCCGCGTGCGCGACCTCAACAACCGACTGAGCGACATCCGCCGCGAGCAGGTCTTCCAGCGTGAGCGCGAGGCTGATTTCCGCGACCAGTCCGAGTCCACCAATGCCCGTGTTGTCCGCTGGATCCTGATCCAGCTTGTCGTTCTGGGTGTCACCTGTGCCTGGCAGCTGTCGCACCTGCGGTCCTTCTTCATCAAGCAGAAGCTGACATAAGGGAGCACGGTGCGTACACAAGTGTGTATATGAGTGTGGACGAGCAACTTTCGGCAGCAAGCATGTACATTATATCATCCATCGGAAGAGGAGAGAGTAGGCGACAGCCTGCTGCAACAACATCATAATCATCTACAAAAAACGAAGAGGATGCTGGCTATGTTACGATAGAAGCGGTGGACAGCAAAGATAAGGCGGGGGGGGGCATATATATAAAAAAGACTGGGACTGGGGATGGGCCAGACCGAGCTGGAAACGAATAACTTTTCCACACACGAGCTGCTTCTTCCTTCTCTATTTTCAGGTTCGCGGTTTTGTCGGGTTTCTTACGTCTTTTGTTTTGTGTCCACATTTTCTCTGGCCGTGTTGTGAGGGTCTCTTTATTTAATCATTTTACTACATATATTTCATCTTTTTAAAATTGACGCACCGAGCAAGGCGTTTTTTTATCGCACACATTGTTGTTTCGTGTTACTTGTTGTGAGGTGATGAGCTAAAGATAGCTTTAAAAATTACCACATATTGGATGAACAGCTATCTAGATATCAGGCGAAAAGGGCTGTTGGCTTGGCTATTACAGTGAGAGACGGGATGGGAAAAAAACCCTTAGCATGACCACACATAATCAACAATCAAAAGAAACAATCAACAATCAAAAGAAACAAAAGTTTTCTATATAATTATTTTTCTTTTTCTTTCGCTATTGGCTACCGTTTCGCTTTCCCAAATGATGAATTTAGAGACGAGTGATACATACAAAAAGAAAACAAGAATTCGAGAATTGAGAAACGCAAACCCCCCTTTTAATCCTCCACAGACTAATTAATAAATGCGACGGTAAAAAATGAAGATGAATGAACTAACATGAGAAAGCCAGGCCCAATGCAGAAAAAAGATATCCCCTCTCGAGAGAGAAGAGACGTGACAGCGAGTGTATGTATGTATTGGAGACAGAGAAAGGGGGACAAGAGATTGAGGGAGAGGTAGAAAGAGTTGAAAGCAATTGTAAACAAGAAAGAGACAGATGGCAATGAACGGGAGACAAAAGGCGGGGGAAAAAAGTAAGAACAAGAGCAGACAGGCAAGTAAAAGAAAAACATATTAAATACCCTGGCGCCGTGCTACGCAATCGACACGACAACGAAAAAGAAAATGTGGAGGAGAAGAGGAAGAGGAGGATAAAAAGAGACTAAAGAAATAAGAAAAGAAACTGGTCCTGAGTTCGTCATTATGATAAGAAATAAACAAATCAAACAGCCGTTATGCACTTCGACGCACGATGTGCAATGCATTTTCCCAGTGCCTTCTTCTCTCCATCCGTTTGAATCCGGTTTTCGACGTTCTGTTCCACGCATAAGCGTCGTGTTTGTTGCTGATTGTCAGAAAAGGTCCGATTCAGCTGGTCGAATGCCTGATTTCGGGGTTTCTAATTTCGTGTTCGCTTATGTTCGCTTCTTCGCTGGTCGCCCACACACACAACTTCATTCGTCGTCGGTCATCGCGAAGGGGGTGCGCAGACGGTCGGAAGCAAAAGGAACGAAGAAGAAAAGTCTCCACTTTCTGGGGTGGAACAAAAGAAAGTAGGCAAGGAGAGAAGAGTGGGCAGATAGGACAAGAAACACAGGCAGAGCTTCTTGTGAGCGGGAGATATAATAAAAGGCGCATTCTAGGTGTTGAGAGGTCCGGCATCACTGTCTGGCAGGGATGGGCTATGCAATACCACGAGATCGTCGTCGGTAGGTCTGTCTATCGCTAAAAGGAGAGAAGGGGAAAGCAAGAGAAAAGATGAAAAAAATGGGAGGAAAGACAAATACTGATGGGGCATGATCATGATTTGTCTAGCAGCAGCAGAAGGACTTCATGAATTTGGAGAAGCCAGAGGGTTGGGGCTCGGCGCCACGAGCAGCTGCGGCCTGTTGCTGCTGCTGTGCCTGCATGCCGCCATGCTGGCTATGCATGGGGCGAGGCAGGTTCTGGGAGCTGTTCTGGAACTGAGCCTGCGTAGAACCCGTCGGCGTCGCCATGTCCCGAAGACCCCCGGCTCCGGCGCCCCTCCCGCCCATTGCGGCGACGGGGGCGTTTTGCCGATCTTTCCTGGGGTTCTGCTTGATCGGCGAAGGAGGCGGGGGCTGGGCGGCGTTTAAACGGTCGACCGTCAGACGGGCACGGGGGTCGCTGGCGTGCGGGGTGCCGGTGCCGCCACGAGAGTTGGCGTGCAGTTCCATGTTGGAGGGGCCTGGGCGCTGGTTAGGGTTGTGCAGGCGGTCCCAGTCAGTCTTCTTGGACGAGTCCTTGCCGATCTTGAGCCAGTCGTACTCGCCGTCCTCGACGCCGCCGGTCTCCTTGAGGGCTTGGGTGAAAAGGTCGCGCAGGTAGTCGTAGTCGGGAGTGTCCTCGAAGCCCAGGTTGCGAACGTAGGTCAAGTACTTCTCGAACTGGATGGGGAAGCCTTCGCACAGCTCCTTGATGACGGTTGTCTGCTTCTTCTCGCCAATCTTCTCGTACTTTTGCTTGTTGGTGGCAGCCTTAAGGCCCTGCCATGGCAGACCGCCACGCAGGAAGTACATGAAGACGTGGCCGAGGGCCTCGAGATCATCACGGCGCGACTGCTCGCGACCCAAATGAGTGTTGATGCTCATGTATCGGGCAGTGCCGGACAGCGACTTGCGCTCGCGGTAGGGGATGTGCTGCTTGGTCTTGGGGTCGCGGTACTGCTTGGCCATGCCGAAATCAACGACGTGAATGACATTAGCAGCCTTGGTGCCTGGCCGGCCAATAAGGAAGTTGTCGGGCTTGATGTCACGGTAGATCAGGTTCTTCTCGTGGATTGTTTGGACGCGGGACAACTATTGGATGTTAGGCAGGGCAATGGCAATAAAAATAGAAAAGGGTGGCTTGAAGAGGGCCTACCATCTGCTTGGCGACCATGACCACGGTCTTGATACTGAACCGGCGGTTGCAGTGGTCAAACAGGTCCTCTAGTGAGGGGCCGAGAAGGTCGATAACCAGGATGTTGTGCAGGCCTTCCTGGCCAAAGTAGTACACGTTCGGGATGCCGGCTAGAGAGAAAGACACAACGGTGAGACAATGGACGGGAGAAGGCGATACAATGTGCGCAACGGGCGTTTGTATTGTGCCGATATAGAGAAAGAAAAGAAAACAAACTTACGGCAACCGACGAGGATCTTGTATGTCCGGTACTCATCTCGTAGCTGAGGAGCATCGCTCTTCCGGGGTTCCTGACAGTGTGTTAGGATATGTTGGACAGCCGGAAGGCAAGAGTCACATGGCATTCTATGACTTTGGTGTTCGGAGAGGCATTCTCAATTCACGTACAAACTTGATGGCGACCTGCTGGTTGTTCAGCAGATTGGTGCCCTCGAAAATGACACCGAACGAGCCCTCACCAATCTTCTTGCCAACGCGGTAGTGCACGCCGACGACGTTGGACGAGGAGGAGGCCATGGCGACGGACGCGGAGGGTAGAACGGGAGAAAGCGGCTGTCAACAGCTCGCCGGCGAGAACGTAATGGCGGGAGGAGGATGGATAAGAATGGACGACCGCACGGACAGTAGCCCCGGGGGTAGTGGGTGCCGGCGATAGAAGGGGATTGCCTGGAGATGGATGCGTATTTGATGCTTATATTTTATCTCAGGGTCGTGGGTGGTGGAAAAGGCGGCGTCGATAATGTCGGGTTCGAAGTCTGTCGATTTTCGGTTGGGGGAGAAGAGGAGAAAGAGCAGCTTCGCAGCTGCGTCGGAGGCAGTAGCGAGTTTCCGTTGGGAGCAGAAAGGAAGGAGCCGACGACGGAGAGGACGGGAGGGGAGGGAAGGGAGGAAGAGGAGAGAGAAGGAAGAAGCAAAGAAAAAAGCGAGATCGAGAACCAAGAATCGAGAAACGAAGGAAAGGAAGGAGAAGAAAGGCCGAAAGGGAAGGAGAGGAGAGGAGAGAAGGAACGAAGGGGGGAGGAATGTGCTATGGGGCAGAGAAAGGCAAAGGGTGAAGGAAATTGGAGGGAAATGAGCGAGGCATGGCGGTGGGAAAGGGAAAAGACGAAAGGGGGAGGTGCGGCCCAGCAGGCGAGAACCAACGGCAGGGACTGGCGGCCAGGGCAGCCAGGGAAAGGGGGAAGGGACGAAAATGCGGCAGTAGCGATGGGCGATGGGCGGTTGGGGAGGGGGGGCTGGCCTGGCCACAAGAGCCACTGGGGCCTGGGCTACTGAGGAGGCTACTGAACGGAGTGGGCGCCCGGGGTATGTCGTAGTGGAGGTTTTTGATGGTTTGGTGGGCTGGGCGGTGGGCGGCGGTCGAGGCACGGCCGCTTTTTTACTGGTCCTATTACCAAAGTGGATAAGGGCCCAAGGGGAAAACTACGACGTATTACTGTGCACGGAGTACGAGTACTGTGTACTCCGTACGAGCAGCGCAAGAGAGAGAAAAAAAAGGGCGCTGGGCTGCAGGACAAAGAGCGCCAAAAAGGCCCAAAAGGCAAAAGGCCCAAAAGGCGCCAAAATGCAGGATGGCCGCCAAAATGTGAGGAGACGCTGCAGCAACACAAAAGCGTTCCCCCAGACAGCGCAGTAGCGCCTGGCGAATAGGCGGTCAGCAGGGCAGGAGCAGATCCGCATTCCCCAAACGGTTGTCCCGAAGTCGACCACTGCGAGAATGCCAGAGACAGCAGGGGAGGAGCGAGTTGGGTTGACGACGGTGATGCTCATACGAAGGAAGGAGAGGTCAAGATGCTCTTTCTTTGAGCTGTCTTTAAATAATTAGAAACCGGGAAAGAGCGATGCAAGGCAACTTGCAAACGGATCGAGGCAATCAAGTCAATCAAGTCAATCTTGGAACACAGGGAGATTGAGCATCAATTACGACGAGGACAAGCAGCAGGCCCTGGCAGGAGACAGCAATTCAAGCCCTGTTCGCGAAGGTCGTTGGTTGACTTGTGCGCTGTAGCATATGTTGTTTTGAGCAACCAGCTGCTCAGTGAGAAGCACACATTTTGCATTGTGCGCCGCAAGCCAAGCCCAGGTTCGTCAGTGGAGGAAAGAACGAAAAAGATGGGGCAACAGCAGGAGGCACAGCGAAATGCTGGAAGGGAAGACAGAAAAGGAAGGGACGACTGGGACGTTGGACAGGGCAGACGACACTCGATAAAATCGATAAAATGGATTAAAGCCCAAACAAAGAGGCCTTGTATCATGCCTCGTCGTCTCAGTCGTCGTCAAAGCAATCAGCCGTGGGGCGAGTTCAGTACGGCGGAAACTATCCAGGTCCTATCTGAGACCCGGAAACCTGCATTCATGTCTTTTGTGACGATGAAAGTACTCCGTATGCAGAGTCAATATGTATATGCATTTGATACTCAGAACATATCTTTTCGTCCCTGTTGTTTACTTGGTTATCGCAGCCGTGTCTAGTTTATGGATTACGGGGACGCATTTGTCCATTTGCGCGTATCCACATTTACACATTCAAGTACTCCGTAGTCGTTGATATCTTACCATGTTTACGATATGGAAATTGTCTGTCAATCGTATCCGTAAAGTAGACAATAATTTCTCCGTACTAGACCTGCCTGTACTCCGTACTCCGTGCTTCCTTGCTCCTTCCCCCTTCGACGTTTGTCCATCCCATCTGCACCTTCCCCGTTTTTATTATACGAGTTCGATGTCTGGCCCGACGAGCGGTCTGACGACGATTGGGAAAGAGCGCCGCCAGGTGGAGACTTCTCTTTTTGTGCCTTTGTTTTTGCTGGAGGCGTGTGAAAAGCGGGCCTGCTGGCGTTTGGGTGGCTGGTTCAGGAAAGAACGAAGAAAAGATAGAAAGAGGTGGAAAGAGCATTTGATGGGATCAAGATGAACTTTGAGAACAGAGCAAACGAAAGAAAGGCGAAAGGGAAAAGCAAAACACACACAGCCGCGGAGCAGACGTGTCACACGCGTACGAACACACATAGACGCCGACCGACCAGTCTTGTGCATACAACATCTTACAGGCCCTGGGTCCAGAACACAAACGCAAAAAAAAAGGTGTGCCAGCCATTCAAGAGCTCCGGCGCACCTCCCTCTTTCGTGGCACAACTCAATGCATCTGCACTGCACCTTCCTCGCGGCAGGAGGCAGGAAGCAGGAAGCAAAGCAGGAAGTAGCAAGCAGCCAGGCGCCCCCTCCCTGTAGCCTTTCCATGCCAGAACCCACAGCACAATGCAGCCAAAGAAGGACTCGAGAAAAGAGGGGACAGGAAGGCAGAAAAAGGGGGTTCCGCAGCCAGAGTAGAGAGTGGGGCAGCTAGACGAGTCAGCGAGCAACCTCCAGTCAACATTCGAATTCGAGAGGTCAACAAGACATGAGTGTCTGTTTGTGCATCTTTATACAACCAAATTCTGAAGCCCGTTCAAAGGGTCTCGTAAGAGCGTATATTCGGATCCGGAGCCGGCACAGTCTCGCCCCAGCCGTGGAGGCTCTCCGGTACTGAAACGCTGTCCAGGTACAGGAAGATGCCATCCGATCACAGCCAGGGTTTTCAAGAGGTTCTATCGATGAACAATCCTGCTTTCTGGTCAAAAACAAGCTGCATTTAATCTCCCCAAATATCATCGTCGACATCAAGGCTTCAGTCACGTGTCGTGAAGCTTGAAGTAAGGTGGTATCCTAGGATAGAAGGAACGGCCAGCAGCATTTTGGCAGCAGAGACCGTGGACCGTCAATCCAAGGGTCCAAACGTGAACGGGTTCCCCACTTTCAATACGTCTCCACTTTTTAACTTCTCGAGCCTTTCTTTTTCCCTTCTTTTTTCCTTTCTTCTTTCCTTTCTTTTTCTATTCAGACGTTGCAGGTCAACGTTCATGACTCCTGGTTTATTCTTCGTGGTCGTTCAGGCCATCCTGAAGCACCATGTCTGCGTGTCCGTTGCCCTCGTCTCGTCTCTGGCTGCCTGCGATCTCGGTAGTTGCCTCTCGAGGCTGTGCCGGGCGTTTTGTGCTCTTTTCTTGGTCTTTTTGGTAGCTTCCCTGGGCCTTGCGCCGCCGTTGCCGTCCCCCCGATTTGTTCTTTCATTCTTCCTTCCTTCCTTTCGCCTTCCCTAACAGAATAGCCCGACGTAGCTCCCGCCCTGCGGTGTACTACTACCAGTCCGCTGTCGCTGGTGTCAGGAGGAGGCGAAAAGGAGGGCAAACGACAAAGCCCCAAGACATAACATAACGGCCAGGCCGGGGCTGGCCAAGCACGAGACCGACCCAGACCTGACTAGACTCAAGACGTAGTCCACGAATGGCAGGGTGCTTCGCTGGCCGGCTGGCCCAACTTGCTGCTAGCTGCTGCTGGCTGCTGCTGGCTGCTGCTGGTTTACAAATGTATCATGCAGGGCGAAAAGGGCCAAAAAGGGGAAGAAAAAGCAAAGAAAAGGGGGAAAGAGCAAAGACAATAAACAATAAACAACGATAGACCGTTGTCTGCAATAACCAATTGGTCCAGCTGAAAGGGCACAATTCATCTCGAAAGCCTAATACGACGTACAGCCAACAACCTTCTAGGGCTTCCAGCCACAAACCTCAGACTGCGCCTCCCCAGATCGCCATCGGCAATGGTCATTTGTGTTCACCACCGAATGGTGTAGAAGCACGGCGTACAGGAAGGCCGCCACAAAATAAGCCTTCCAGGAGCTGAGAATGCAATGTGTGGTCGGTGGGGTTTCAAAAAGGGCAGGTTGAGCCTCACACCACTCTAGCCTTACTTTAGGGTCGGCGAGGCTGCCAGTGGTGGCTGTCATCATGCGCCCGGACTTTTGTGAGCGACAAGCTTGGATTTTCAAGGAGAAGGGGAAAGCACATACACAGTAGGATACGCACGTCCGGAGGGTACAGGGCGGTCCGAAAGGCGGAGCTGTACACAGCATTGACGTGAAAATCTGACAAGCTTTGAAAGTCGGCCTTTGGCGGATAAAGAGCGCTGGACAAGAGAGGATGTCGTATGTGACAAACATTACCTGGTAAGTCGGTAGTCTACTTGGATTACATGCGAAATTCATGCAGTAGGTTCCGTTTGTATGGATAGCCTCGTAACTTGCAAACGGGATAAGCAAAGAACCGTGGTTTGGTAAATCGTGGTCTGCATCGACAGGATCCTATAACGCGCATCATACACTCTGTATGTTCCGGCTTGAATCATGTGTACTTTGAAGGCCTGGTACAGACTTGATGTTTGTGATTTGTGTGGAAAATACCGACAAAGAAAGTTACGACAAAACTACAGTTACATTTGAAATCAGAGTCTAGAGTAGTTAAGTAACTTAATGAATAAATACATATCGGGGAGGGGGGATGGGTTCCCAAGAAAAATCCAGATTAAAATACATTGGTTCACAAAAATGATGTTTTAAAGCTTTGATTTTGTCTGATGTGACCGGGCAAACCCTGTCAGATTGGTTGCCTTTGCTATATACTCCATACCAATTACTTCATGAAAACAATGATATTGCTGCACAGTGCTCTGGGTAATCAGACACCTTTTGCAGTCTCCAAAGAGAGCAGTAGCAGATGCATGTCTACGTAGCAAAGATAAATCTCGGACTCTTGTCACCCAGTTCCCGGACTTCCTCCTCGGTCAGACCAGCAATGCGGCCATCTCTCTTGCCAGCCTTGCGCTGCTTGTTCTCGTAAACATAGTACGCCCAGACCAGCGAGTAGGTGACGACAGCAAAGGCGCCCATACCCAGCGAGATGGCGTGGCCCTTGACGTAGCGGGGAGCCTGAGACGCTGGGTAGACGTAGCCGGACATGATGCCGGCGCTGTTGCCGATACAGGCCTGCATGGCAATCGTGGTGGTCCGTTTACCGTAGCGGGGGACGTTGGTAGGCAGCCAGGCAAGAGGCTGGCCGACGACAATGTAGAGGCCGGCAGCAACGAGGAAGCAGCCGGCGTAGTGCACAGAGACGCCGCCATCTGATATCAGCATGCCGTAGCCTGAAATAGTGACGATACCCGAGACAATGACAAAGAGAGCTCGGTGCTGGATGCGATCCGAGACTTGGCCAACAATCAGGTAGGCAGCCGCCCCGACAAGGTAGCAGGGGATGGTCAAAACCTGGATCACAGGCGTCGAAAAGTCGGCGTTGATGCCCTTGATGATTGTTGGGAGATACGCCGAGAAGGCTGGGTTGTTAGTAGGGAGGAGGATAGCAGAAGAGTGTTTGGCAGACAGTGGCCAGACGGCGGACTCACCATAAAGCATGACATCGGCGCCAAACTGAGCAAAGCAAAAAGCCCAGACTGTCCAGTCGGCAAACGCCTCGAGAGCGTCGTTCCAGTGGAACTCTTTGGCAGCCTGGGTCATACCGGGCTGACGATCCAGGCGGCGCACGAGCCGAGCCCGTTCCTCGGGCGTCAGGTAGTAGGCCGTGCCGGGCTCATCAGCAAGGCCGAACCACGTGGCCACGCCCAGCACGATGCAAGGAAGGCCTTCGAGAATCATGATCCAGCGCCAGCCGTTGTAGCCGCTGTGGCCTTGGAGAAAGCCAATACCGAATGCGAGCAGGCCACCACAAGCACTGGACAGGGCCGAGCAGGCAAACAGGACAGCAACGCGGAGGGCAATCTCGCGGCGGGTGTAGAATGTGGTCAGGTAGATGACCAAGCCGGGCCACAGACCACCCTCAAGAGCACCCAACAGCAGACGGCAGGCCAAGAAGCCACCAAAGCTCTGGGCGAAGCCGGAGAACGTTGCCACGAAGCCCCAGCCGGCCGTAATGAAGCCGAGCCAGCGGGACGGGCCGATGCGCTTGACCATCCAGTTGGCCGGGATCTCGACACTGATGTAAGTTGCAAACAGAATCGACACGAGGATCTGGTACTGGTTGCCCACGAGGCCCAGGTCGGTCTTCAGCCCATAGAGCCTGAGTGTATTGTGTATTAGTGGTGAGAGGACATGGTGAAAGGACATGAAGGGCGTGGTGAATAACAGCGGCCTGTGAGCTTCGCACTTACGCAGCATTGCCAATATTGACACTGTGGATGTTAGTGGATGTATCCGCAGCATAATCAAACGGACTGTCTTTGAGGTTGGTTACTTACCGATCAAGGACGCTGAATATGTAAATCAACATGGCCAGTCTGTATGTGTTAGTTTATACTGCCTTTTAATCATGCAAACAGGCCCAATACGAGAGTTCGTACGTCATAATATGAAGCTGTGACTTGGTTAACATATATCCTGGGCATGGAGTTTGAATGTTGTCTTTTCCCTTTCTTCCCTCCCCCCTTCTTATTTTTTGTATCTTTATTTCTTGTCACTTACATCCAGCTTTCTGACCAGCTTACGGTCAGCCTTGCGGTCAAGCTCATTCTCAGCATCGTCTGTAAAGTCATCGCCGAACTCGTTTGGCGGAGTCGCTATGGTCGACGCGGCAACATCAGCCGTCTTTTCGTCTGTATGTGAAGACATGTTTGTGAGGAATCTTGGCGTGTCGATTTGGTTGATTCTTGGATCGTCAAAAATCAGAAAATCAGAAAATCAAATGCAAGGCTGACAATGATCCATGATGTACATATATACAGAGTAGAATAAAGTCAGTGGATGAAAGAAAAATAAAGAATCGACAACAGAGACAGTCAGCCTCTCAAAGTGAAGTTTGTTCCCCGTCCCCACCTGTCAATGGCTTCAAGCACGCAACTGAGGCTAGATCCCCAAGACTCGTCGAGAATCCTTGAGGCTCTCCCAGCAGTGCATGTCTTAACGGTCCCACAAGCTGGATAGCGTGTGAATTGTGCAATCGACGGTGGGTTCGACGCCACTAAAGAAGCCGATATTAGTAGGGATTTGGAGGGTTTTAAGTAGTATTAGGAGATCTTAAAGCCCGAATCTAGCAACTCAAGCAGACTGCCATTCGGACTCCGATGTAAGTCGGAATGCGACCAATGCGACGAATGTGACGAATGTGACGCTGGCAATGAATTGCCGGCAGATGGATCGAGTGTGAATGGGTCAATTAATCGGCTCGAAGGAGTAGCATTATGACGACAGTGTTTTGTTTGTAATTCTCTTGTTTTTTTGATAGTTTGTCGTGTATGAATATCCTTGATATTTTACGTGACATCTAGATTCGTCCAAAGAACAGAGGGAAAAAAAATGAAGCTCACTATCGAAGAAGCCACCCGCATGGCACACGATGTGCTTGTCCACACAGGATACAGCACACTTGCTGCAGGCACGATCGCAGCTCACCTTATTGACAGCGAGCTGCGTGGCTACACTGCAGCCGGCCTCGCACGAATTTTGGCCGTTCGCGATCGGTTGAGTTTGAAGAAAATACAAAAGGTTGTCGAAGATGTGACGGTCACAAAAGACACGGCTGTCGTCGCCCACATTGACGGTCAAGATGCTTTTGGCTATCTCGTCGGCCAGCGTGCAACCGAGCTGGCCATCAAGAAAGCCAAACAAAATGGCATTGCTATTGTCACGGCCAGCAACACATGGACAACGGGCATGCTGTCATACTATTCCGAGATGGCGGCGACGGAAGACCTTGTGTCTATCGTGACGGCCAACTCGACACCCTGGGTGGCTGTACACGGCGGGACAACGGGTGTGCACGGGACAAATCCGTTGTGTATTGGCTTCCCGGGTGCTTCTCACAATAGCACGCCGATCATTCTCGACATGGCCACCTCGCAGCTTCTGCATGCCGACGTTGTCCTCGCCCAGCGCCTGGGAACACCTCTACCAGAAGGCACAGCCTTTGACGCTGAGGGGAAACCAACGACAAACCCGTCCGACGTCTTCAGTGACGGCGCCATTGCACCTTGGGGCGGCTACAAGGGCTCCGGGCTGGCGACGGTGGTACAGCTGTTTGGAGTCCTGGCCGGGTCACCAGCCTTTCCACCAACCCTCGAGCAGTTTGGCTTCACCATCATTGTCATTGATCCGGCACAATTTCAGTCAATAGATGCGTATCGAAAGCAGGTGGCTACTTATGTTGAGGGTGTGCATGCAAGCTCGTCAAAGGACACAGACAGCCCGCCACCACGGTTGCCATTTGAGAGATCAGCAGCTCAACGGGCGGCAGCACGGAATGCGGGCACAGTGGATGTGGATGATGTTGTCTACAAGACGTTGAAGGATATTCTAGCGTCGAGAGGTGGTGCGGCAGGTAGCGCAAAGTGATTATACTAGATTCAAATTAACAAGCATGTATTTTTGCCATCTTCACAATTGCCATTGATTTTATGTGTATGAATTTATTTTATAGATAGCATACCCTGACGCCCTACAGATGCACTCTGTTCTCTAGAGGACGATGTGCACCGGTGACCTTGTGCGCCTTGATCTGTGTCTTTCCTGCCCTTTCTATCCCCTCTGCTTCTGCCTTGCGTCTTTCTCTTTCCCACCAGGCAAGACGCATAGAGATGACCTCATTAAAGGCGTCAGACCACTTCTGTTCAAAGGGCGGTAGGACACGTCCAGTCGTGCCTTGTGCTGGTTCCCCGGCCAGACTGCGGAGACCGTCAAAGTAGCCAGCAAAGTCGGGCGCAATGTTGAAGAAACGCACGCCGTCGTCTTTGGCGGCTATCGTATCGACCTCCCACTGGAGCATCTTTTTGAGGGAAGGCAGAGTGGCCCTGCCTGCAAAAACACGCGCTGTAGCCACAGCCTGCCACTCGAATACTCGAAATGTCAGTCCACCGGCAACCATGCCAACAAATGCGAGGCTGGGATCATCCATATGGAAGACATGGCGGTAGAGGCCCTGGATACGGCGGTTCTTGATCTGGACACCCGCATTTTCTAGGAATGGGAACGAAAAGTCGTAACCAGTGGCAAAGAGAACGATATCAACATCCCTCACTGACGAGCCATCGGCAAAGTCGATCTGGCCCGAGTCCGGGTGGAACCGTACAATCTGTGGCCGAATATCCACATGGGGATGTGTAAAGGCTGGCCAGCCAAAGGCCGGAAGTGGCTGTCTCAGAGATGCAATGGCGGGCCGCTGCGCCACCTTTCGGACTGCGTGCAGGGCATCAAAGGCAGACACAGAGCCACCGACGACGATGACACGCTTGTTAGTGTAGTCGTCGACTGACCGGTAGTGCTTACTGTGCTGAATACGACCGGGAAATGCTGCATCGTACTCTGCGAGGCCGGGAATGGGTGGCAGATATGGCAGCGAATAGTGACCGGATGCGACAACCACGGCATCGAACGTCTCTTGCCACCATTTGTTGACTTTTCGGTTGCCTCGTGCCGTCTCTTTTCTTAGAGTTAAGACCCATTCTGGCCCTCTTTTCTCGGCACGCTCAACGTATGTTCCAAAAGATACGAGTGAACGGTGGTGCCCTGAGTCGAATATGTCTTCAACCCAGCGCCGGATAACCTCGCGGTGTCGGAACGGCGCATTGGGTCCGTACTGTGTCCGCGTATGCTCAGAGACGACGGCTGGGATCGGTTCTTGTGTAAACGACATAGTCTGAGGTGGCAGGTTGCTGTGAAGACCATCGTGGACGCCGGTGTGAGCATACCGTTGAGATGGGTCGTTGAAGGCGCTACTGTATGCAGTCTCGATGGGATACATAGAGGGCTCCGCTGCAGGCAGCTCGATAGGGTGGTCAGCTGTGCCATTGAGGAGAGCCCGGACTGAGGGGATCGCCGGTCGTGATGTGAGACTTGTTGGGTCATAAACCCAAGTTCCGCCCGGGACGTTTTTTCGTTCAAAAACACGGACAACATCGAAAGCCTGCTCCTTGACGAGGGCGTCAGTTGCAATAGCTCCGGCTGGACCGGCACCAATGACGCCGACGCGGCGGCGGAGTGTGCGCCCTGTTGGTGGTGGTGGTGGTGTTGGACCATGCATTGCGTACTTGCGTATTGCGCGTGTGAGTCGTCGTTCGCTGTGCTTATCTTGTCGACTCCCATATAGTGTGTGATGCAGTTTAAACACTAATAGCAGGAAGGAGCAATCGAATTACACGGCGAGTTAGACGGAAGGCGTGCTCTTGTACAATCAAGGCAAGAGCACACGACTGCTCGTGGAGACAGGAGCGAACGATGTCTGTTACGTATGGCGTCTCTTTGTTGCTTTGTTGCTTCTCTGAATTTTCATTTGCAGCGTCCGGTTCTCAATCGATATTCAATCACCCGCCAGCCACGCAACAACCTTCAACACTTACACGAGGCTGCACGCCATGCACTCGAGCTGTCAAAAACGCCGCTACGGGCTTACAACCCCGACTGACCCCACAACACAGAGCGCCAAGCCCGATGTCCCGATGTTGGAGCCCGTAGCGTGAAGTCGTTTCACACCGAAAAGAAGCAAAACCTTTACCTAGACCTCTGAAAAGGAACAAATCCCCTGCATCCTTGACCCAGTATCATGGGTCCTTGCGATTGCGCCATCGTCGCGTCCATTGCGCTCGCCAACAACCGCCAGAAAATGGCCCACAACCACATGGTGAACGCACATGGTGAATGCACATGGTGAGGCTTACTTTTGTGCAAGTCCATTTTAAGACTATCCAAAGATTCGGAGAGTGGTGATTGGAGAAGTGAAAAGTCTAGAGTACTGCCATGCCCACCAGTCTCTCCTCTTGGGCTTGGCCAGTGTCCCTTTGTAATCTCGAGTGAATCTCGAATGGGCAATCTCCTGTCTTGATCTTCCTTGATCTTCATGTTGGAACTGAACGTCACATCAATTTCGGCTTTTGATACTCAACTTTAGGAACATCTCCCTTCTCGCACAGCAATGGCTTCACTTTTGAGTTCAGAACTGCTTCATGCAGTAGACCTGCCATCTCGCTGGCTATTCGCCTTGCTGGCCACAATCGCCATCTTCTGCTCCGTCCTCACAACAAACTACTTCAATCATGGTCTCAACAAATATCCCGGCCCACGGCTGGGTGCCGTCTCCGACCTCTGGCGGTTTCTGAGCGTCTACCGCGGCAAACCACAAGACGATCTTCGGGTGTTGCACGCAAAGCATGGCGATGTTGTCCGTGTCGGGCCCAATGCGCTGTCTTTCAGCCACCCGGACGCCGTACGGGACATTTATGGCATCAGCAACAAGCTGACAAAAAGCGCATTCTACCCGGTGCAGATGCAGCTGTCGCGCGGTGTGGTGCTGCAGTCGCTTTTTGGCACACAGGACCTGGACTACCACATGCGTCTCCGAAGGACGGTCAGCAGCGCTTTCTCGATGACGGCCATTCGGCAGTACGAGCCCCGCGTCAACGAAACTGTGCGAGTGTTTCTCAAACAGACGGAAAAGCTCTACACAGACACTGGCGCAACCTGCAACTTTGTCCAGTGGCTGCAGTACTTTGCGTTTGACGTTATTACGGAGATTACGTACAGCCGGCGCGTTGGGTTCGTGGACCGCTGTGAGGACGTTGACGGCATTATTGCATGGCTGGCGGGCATCTTCGACTACCAGGCACCTGTAGGCCAGATGCCGTGGCTGGACAAGCTGTTTGTCAAGAATCCAGTGCGCACGCTGTTGAGCAAGTACGGCTTAATCGACAACTCGTCGGCCACGGCCAAGTTCTCACGGGCCCGCATGGCCGAGCGGTTTGCCGAGATGGAGGGGAGACGGGCCAAGGGCGGCGACGATACGGCCGTGGGCGAGGACAGCATGGATCTTCTGACCATGTTCTGCCGCGCGCAAAAGACGGACCCCGTCTTCTTCGACGACGGCCGTTTGCTTACGATGACGACCTCGATTGCTCTTGCGGGCTCGGATACGACAGCAGCGAGTCTTGCCGCCGTCTTCTACCACTTGCTTAAAAATCCACAGTACTACCAGCAGTTGGTGGATGAGATTAACAGCGCCACGATCGAGGACAAGGATATTGTCACCTACACTGAGGCACAGCAGATGCCTTTTCTCCACGCCTGCATCCAAGAGACGTTCCGCATGCACCCGGCCATTGGTCTTGTGCTTGAGCGTCTGACACCACCACAGGGAATTGAAATTGCTGGCCAGTTCGTGCCTGGTGGCACCGTGGTCGGCTGCAACCCATGGGTCATCCATGTTCGGCGCGATGTCTTTGGCGACGATGTCGAGGTATTCCGCCCCGAACGGTGGATGGTCAACCCCACGGCCAGCCCGGATGCAGAAGAGGCCCGAATCAAGGAGATGACCAACACGCTGTTCCATTTTGGCGGCGGTTCGCGGACATGTCTGGGGAAGCACATTGCGCTGCTCGAGATGTACAAGCTGGTGCCTAGCTTTTTGCGGCGGTATGATGTGAGGCTGACGACGGACGAGGACTGGGACTTGCACAATGCCTGGTTTGTCAAGCCGAGGGAATTTGATGTCAAAATCGTGTCAAGGAGGGAGAAGGTGGTGGAGGCTTGAGCACTAAAATAATACATGTACAGAACGTAAAGATGAACAGAAGACAATTAACATGGACGTAGACAAGGTCGTCCACCACGGGCCACCCAATAAAGAAAGATGACAGACCATCAGTGTAAACACGGGACTGAATTATATGTATAAATCCGTATGAAAATGTACACAAAATGAACAAGAAAGACGAGGCTCTCACGGCTGTTCTGCGTCGACTTCAGAGCCCCGTCTTACACTCGTTCTGTGCCCATGACAGGCCCCACTTCTCCGTGTTATCTGAATGGTGTCATTTACGGTGCAAGCACGCCAGACGATCGATGCTTGGCCATGGAACTAGCCGTAAGTGGAAAATGTTTATGGAGGTGAGTATCTGTCGATAGGATCTCCTCAATGATCTAAAAAGTATCACGTCCTTGTAGTTTTACTCTGAATATTCTGGAAATAGTCAACATCTATAAACCACAAGAACGACATGGAATCATGGAGCTGCCGAGTCAAGTTTCTTCCCCACGCACATCATCGTTGGCCTGTCTCGAGTGCCGCCGCCAGCATCTCCGCTGTGATGCGGGCCAGCCAGCGTGCCGACGATGTACAACTGCAAGAAGGCCATGCTATTATGCACCGTCTCGGCGAGGACGCAAACGGCGGCGGGACGATGGTTCCATAGCGACTACCACAACAGCAACCACAATAGCGACCACAACAGCTTCGACCACGCCAACAGCTTCTGCCATCGCCGCTGGACTGGACAATATGTCGTTCCAGTCTCCCCTGCCTCCTCTTGGTATTGTTGACAGTACGCACAATACGCGCGTCGAAAACAGAGACAGAGACAGCGACAATGACAACGACAACGACGACTTGGTCGGCCTCTACTACACCTACTTCCACCGTGCCCATCCGTTTCTTGTGCCCCGTCGACTGTATCATGCCCAGCAGTACCCTCGCCATCTCCAACTAGCCGTCCAGTTTATCGGCAGCCACTATGCATCGGGTAGTGAAGGAAGAGGTGCGAGCCTGAACCTGCATCGGCGTGCCCGTACAGAGCACTTGCGTGGGCGAGTAGGCCAAACCATTCTGGATGCGAGCATGGCCGACAGCAGCGGCAGCGGCGGCGGCCACCAAGCTGTCGCCATGGTGCAGTCGCTGATTATGCTCGCCATTGCACTGCACGCGAGACACGAACTGGCTGCGTGTGATGGAGCGATTGCACGCGCCTTGCAACTGGCAACGGATCTTGGCATGCACCGCCGTGAGTTTGCACGGCGGAGTGCTTGGAGCGCAGTCCAGCAAGAGTCGCTGCGGCGCACTTGGTGGGAGCTGTATGTTGTCGACGGCTACCTGGCCGCACTGCACCACAAGAGCACCTTCTGCGCCGGGGCTATTGTCAAGAATGGTGGCACAGCAAATGTGCTCCTGCCCTGCGAAGAGGCCGTTTACGAGATGGGGGAAGGTGGACACTTACCGCCAGTCGCACCTTCCCTTGAAGACTTTGACAACCGCCTCTTCTCCAACGACGATGACGAGGAAGACGAAGAAGGCGGAGAAGACCAAGAAGGCGAGCCTAGCCCTTCTGCCAGTCGTTTCTCTTCGTTCGCCTACCGCATCGACTCTGTCCGGCTCTTGGGCCGCGTGCTGGCCGTCACCCGCATGGCCCACGCCGTCGAGGGCTCGTCGGACACGTATGCAGGTGTGGACAGCGCCCTCGCCGGGTGGATGCACAATTTACACCCTCAAAAAGTCCATGTTGTCCGCCGGGACGGAGTTGTTCGCGATGACATGCTGTTCCAGGCCCATATGCTCGTCCACTACGCCACCTTGGTGTTGCACTGCCCCCGCAGCGACCTGGTTGTCACCCTGCCGGCGGCGGCGCGTATCTCCTGTGGCCAAGCCGACTGTGTCGGTTTGAGTCCGAGCGCCATTTCGCACCTTCACGCGGCCAAGGCGACGAGGGCCTCCACACGCCTCACCAGTCTGGCCTCGCTATGCTCGCCCATCGTGCAAGAGCATACACCCTTCTTTGTCTGCGGGTTGTTGCTGGGGGCTACTGTCCAGCTGGCCGCTTGTGCCTCACGACCGGTTTTGCGTTGGCAGTTTCGCGATAGTATTTTGTTGGCCATTGGAGTGCTCAAGGCCCTCGGTCGCACTTGGGCCCTGGCACACAATGCGCTGCGTCTGTTACGCGACGTGGCTGGTGAGGTCCTGCAGCAAAGTGTCCACAGCAGTGCTCAGCATGGTGGCAACAGTAACGAGGCCGCAGATGTGGACGATTGGCAGGCAAGAGCTATTATCGATGCAAATGCGAGCTCAGTTGACGGCGATGCACTGGCTGCATTATCAGATCTCATGCCGTCTCCCGACCAGCTGGATATGGAGCAGTTGGGCCAATTCGATCAAAATCAAATGGAGCACTGGACGCTGCCTCTAATGCTGCAGTTGGAGGACCACCAGAACTCTCATTCCACTTCTCTTTGTTGATAAAGCCAACTCCAATAAGCTTGATGAACAAGTGGAAATCACGGAGTCAATGGGACAAGCCACATAGTAATACTCACGTCGCGCTCCGTACATGAAGCCAGTTCGTCAGTGTTTTACTCCGTAGAGGTAAACAGGTCAGAACACGCACGATATCAACAATCAATTGCAGATAAATTGACAAATGCTGATCAAAAACCGAGATCAAAAGTGCGACAAAATGTGCAAAAGATAGTCTGTCATACTAGATTTTGTTTTCTTCAACTTTCTCTGAGAAAAGGGGGAGTGTTGATATTTGCTGCAAGTCATCCCGTAATTACTACAAACGTATACAGTGCAATACCGTACAAAGACTGTGTAATTAACACGGTACATATCGATATCAAACTGGCCCCACTATTTTGTTCAACAGCCTCAAAAAAGTCATTTCAGTGAGTTGAACGACATCCCATGAAAGTGGGTGAGACCACAAACTCACAATCAAACGACAACAAACAACGACAAACGACAAACGACAAACGATAGCCGGCGTTTTGTGGCAAGGCGAAACATACACTAGTCAGACACATTCATTCTTCACCTTCATTCTTCACACCCATATACGCCACCACACACCACACACCACACATCCACACATGCCCATCACGATTCTGCCGCCGTTGCAGGCGGCGTCTCGCCGGTTCCAGTCGACCCCAGCGTCCAAGGCCCGGGCGGGTGGCTGGTCGGCGACGGCAGCAGGCGCAAACGACAGCGAGGATGATTCAGACGACTCGGATGGCGTCGAGATAATGGAGGGCGGCCAGGCTGGCGTCGACGGCGGCGATGACAACGACAACGCTGGCGGCAGCTACGAGATCGTCACACCCGGCGAAATCATCACAGACGACCCGCAGTGGATGCGCGGCCACGGCACGTATGCCGAAACGCGCGGGTCCTCAGGTGGCATCGTTTCGTCGCTCGCGGGCACTGTCGTGCGCACGAACCGCCTTCTGTCTGTACGGCCACTGCGCGCCCGTTATGCGCCCGAAGTCGGTGACCTGGTTGTCGGCCGCATCGTCGAGGTCCAGGCCCGTCGCTGGCGCGTTGATGTTGGTGCCTCGCAGCTGGCAGCCTTGCCGCTGTCGGCCATCAACTTGCCCGGCGGTGTCCTGCGCAAGCGCACGGAGACGGACGAGCTGCAGATCCGCTCGTTTTTCGCCGAGGGCGATTTGTTGGTGGCGGAAGTGCAGCAGATCTTCGGTGACGGCGTTGCCGTGCTGCACACGCGCTCGCTGCGCTACGGCAAACTGCGCAACGGTGTTTTTTTCGCGGTAACGGGCGGTGGCGCAGGTGCCGGCGCAGGTGTTGTGCGCGCGAGGAGACAGGTCTGGACGGTCAGCGGCGACGACGACGACGACGAGCAGGGCCACGGCGAGGATGCTACCATGCACGGAAACGATGATGCTGCTGGCGGCAGTGGTGGCAACCGGCACGCTGCTGCCTATGGTACGGGCGCCGGCAAGATCGACGTTATCCTGGGCGTCAACGGCTACGTCTTCATCGGTGCGCATGTCGAGCCGCACGCAACACACCAGTCTGCTGCGGCAGCCGCGGCGGCCGGTGCCTCGCCAGGACCTGCTGCTGCTGTGGGCATTAACAACATTGAGGAGGCCGTCAGCGCGGCCATCTACTCGAGCCAGAACGACCCCGTCAGCCGCGAAACCATGCGCGAGATTGCCCGGTTACGCAGCGTCGTCGGCCTGCTGGTCGAGCACCGGCTGCCCATCGACGAGGTCTCTGTCATGAGGGCATACCGGGAAGCCCTCGATGTGGCGCGGCACTCATCCGATCGCGGCGAGGACGATGTGTATCTGGGTGGTGAGCGTGGCGACAAGATCGCCAAAGAGCTGGGAGGACGGTAAACGCATGAGCATTCACTCAGAGTGATTGAATTAGCTTGGGGTTGGCGGTCTAAAAAAAGCATCTTCGGTATTGCTCGGTTCATCTTGGTTTATCATGTTGTTTTCTCATTGTTGTTTTCTTCGTTGTTTTTCTCGTTGTTTTTCTCGTTAATCTTGTTGTTCATGGCTGTTTAGGGCAACACTCGGCTGGCGTTTATAAAATATCATTTGATCTTGTTCGTTCCTGTTTCTCCATCTTTCCTCTCTTTTTCTCCCATCATCGATCGAATCGCCGGTCTATCGTCATCACTGGCGACTCTCGCGAGCGAACTCTCGACCGGATGCGGTTCACCTCGCGCGCGCCATACGGCGGACGGCGATTGTCGCCTGGATCTTCGGTACCATCGCGCAGCTTCCATTTGTGCCCCGCATAGTGTGTCAACTTGGCGCTCCAGTGGCACTTGAAGCAAAAGTCGTAGTCGGCACAATCCTCGCACGTAAAGCAAGGGCCGATTGATGGCTAGGAAAAGTATGTTAGCAGTCGTTCCTAGAAAGACAGGCTGGAAGATGGACTACAAAGAAAACAAGAGCATGGGGGCATAGGAGATGCATGGGAACTCACCATAAGGAAGCATCCGTCGCAGGTGACGCCCCAGTGTGAGTAGCCGGGTGCCAATCGCTTGCTGATCTCGCGTATCGTGATATCCCGTTTCAGATCCAGATCCAGATCTGGGTCTCGTGGCTCTTCTCGTCTTCTCCTCTGTGGCCGGTCCGGCTCAACTGCCCAATCCACGATTTCCTCCCGCGAGCTGTCTTCGGGTCTGGGTCTTTCTCTGGGTCTCTCTCCGACTTCTCTGTCTCTTCTATCCAGGACGGACATGGTGCTCACCCTCTCTCTTGAGCTCTCTCTGGCCCAGTCCCTGTCTATGGGCCTGATTTCTCCTGTTTCCATGTCCATGGTTAGGACTTCTTGCCTGCTTTCGTTTCTGTCTCCATTCTCGTCTTTGCCCCTGTCTCTCACTCTACTACTGGCACGCCTCTCCGCAATCTGGAGAGCAAGATTGTGCAGCGCCAGATTTATGACAGGAAGTGTCTCGACGGCGTCGTGGTACTGTGCAATATTGAGCGGCGTCCAGCCGTCACGTGTCTCAAGGCTTGGGTCTGATCCGTGCTCCAGCAGCAGCCCCACGACCTCCGCACCCTCCTCGAGTCGACACGCCCAGTGCAACGGTGTCCAGCCGTCGTTGTCGAGTATGTCGATCTCGTTCTTCAGTTTGAGCCGCGGATGCTCCAAAAAGTAACGCACTGTGTCCACGTCGCCCGAGCTGGCCGCGAAGTGCAGCAGCCGCCGGCCCTGCTTGTCTGGGTCGAGCGCCGTGCCAAACGGCATCGCTTCGCCGCCATTGCTGAGGCTCTCCGCCACGCTCAGAATCTTTTCAAACGCATCTAGCGCCCGCGACTGTATGGCCACATGCAGCGCATTGCGGCCTTGGATATCGCGTGCCAACACCGCAGACTTGTTCTTGGCCAGCAAAAGGTCGATTGTGGCTGTAGACGCCGAGGATACGGCTGCACTTAGTGCGTTTGGATATGAACCGCCGCCGAGCGCCGGGTCAGCCTTGTGGTCCAGCAATATGCTGACCACCTGGCTGAACCCTCCGGATGCCGCCGCCGTGAGTGCTGTGTTGAACTGCCCGCTCTCCTCGTTGACATCCACGTCGTATCTTAGAAGCAGCTCCACCATTTCGACACTACCCGCTGCCGCAGCCGACTGCAAGGGTGCCGGGTGCAACTTGGCTCGCGCGCCGGCCTCGTCTTCGGGCTCGGCGCTGTCGTCTGACTGCTCATCTTTGTCGTTGCCCGCGGCGACTTTGCGTTCCTCTCTCGTCTTTGACCGTTCCTTGTTCAGCTTGTGGTGGGCTTCCAACAGCAATCTGGCAATCGTACCGTTGTTCTTCTGGATGGCGTACGTGAGTGGTGTCAACTGGTTGTAGTCTCTCTTTTCAATGTCGGCTCCAAGCTCCACCATCTTTGCCACGACCGCCTCGTCGCCGCGCCGCGCCGCCAGCACTAACGGTGACCCCTGCGTGTTGGCCGTCTCAGCGTTGAGGATGCGAATCATGTCGTCCTCCATGTCGTTCTCCTTCGCATACTTCTCAAGCTCGTTTAGCACCCGTAGGGCGAACGGCATCAACACCCGCATGATCGCCGTGTATAGAACAGACATACCAAGCGAGTCCACCTGGAAAAGGACCGCCGGGTTGGCATCTAGCAGCTTGTTGGCCACAGTAAGACTGCGTGTCTCAACCGCATGGTGCAAGGCGCTGCGGTTCGACCGGTCTAACGAGTCTGTACTGGCGCCAAAGGCCAAAAGTAGCCCGACAGAATCATCCAAGCCGTTTCTAGCCGCGTGCATGAGCACAGTCCTGCCCTCGTTGTTTTCAATGTCCACGTCGAAGCCCTGGTCAAGCAACCAGATCAGCACCTCGCACGTCTTATACGCCGTATGAAGCACCGTGTCGCCGTTCGTTGTACGTGCATCCAGTCCATTCTTGTCGTTGCCCAGTAAAAATTGCATCAGGTCTACACCGTTCCAGCAGGCTGCTAGGTGCAGAGGCAGCCACCCATCGACGTCTGCTTTTTGAGTGCTGATCCCTGCCGCTATCAACATCTCAGCGGCAACAACAGCCGTGCGCGCTGTGCTCTGTGCTGCACTATGCAGTGCATTCATGTCGCGGTCACCCGTTATTGTGACATCGATCCCGTCCTGGGCTAGGAGCACTTCTAGGATGTTGACGTGACCTCGCTGTGCTGCCCAGTGGAGTGCCGTATGCTTGGAGCCATCAAGCGCGTTTACCGAGGCTCCATATTTGAGAAGAAGACGGATCACGCTGACATCTAGCTCGCAGTACCGGGATACGGTCGCCAAAGCCAATATTCCCTTTGTTGTTGGCCCAACCCACGATACGTCCGCCCCGTTTATGAGGAGAAGCTCTACGGTCTCTGCGTGTCCAGATACCGCTGCAAGTGCCAGCGGTGTATAGCCAGATCCGTCAGCCACATTAGGGTCTGCATTCTGTTCGAGAAGACACCGGACGATGTCATTATGGCCTTGGTTGGCGGCACAGTGAAGGGCCATCCGATCGCCCGCATCACTGCCATTTGTAAACGCCATTGCTGCGTTTGGGTCGTCAAGCTCCAAGCAGTACCTGACAAACTCCAGCTGCCCAAACTCGGCCGCACGGACAAATGGATAGATGAGATCGTCTCTGCTTTTGGCTGCCTCCCAGGACTTGAGAATGAGCATTGCAAGAGAGTCGGCACCGGGGTTCATCTGTGCACCGACAGCGGAAGACAACAGTTCGCTGTTGGCGCGGCGATGGGACTTCGGCACGGCCTTGACGGTCGGGTGCTCCAAAATGTGTTTGACGGTCTCGATAGTTCCTTTTTTGCAGGCAGAAATCAAAGCATCTTCGATGAAAGACCAGGGGACGAGGCTTTTTCTTCTAGAGCCCTTTCCCTTCTCTGTATTTTCAGTGCCTCTAGTATCGCCGTCCTCGCTAGCATCGTTGGCATCGCCGGCATCTTCGCCTGAGACTGTGGTCGCTCCATTGGTGGGGCCGTCAATCTGAATAACGGTCTGGTCAAGCAAAATCGTGAGGATTTCCGTGGAGCTTTTCTCTGCCGCGATGATTAGGGGGTTCCCGTCGTCTTGGCCTTCCTCGGAGCCCATGCTCATTGTATCATGCGACTGGTCACTCTCCAGGAGATGATTGGTATCGTAAATGACTGCGCCAGCCTGTTGCACCAGAAACCTGACGCAGCCAGCGTTGCCGTAAGTTACCGCCTGCCAGAGAGGTCTCATCCCGCCATCGACAGCCTTGTCAACCTCTGCTCCGTGTGACTCGACCACAAGTTTCAACAAATCCAGGTAGCCAAACATGGCGGCGTAGGATGCCACATGGCTTAGTAGTTTCGCGTGGTATTCCTTAGGTCGATCGGCGGCGTACTTTTCCATCCAGCTCAAAACTGGCTTATAGACCTCTGAACAGTTGCGCACTGCCGCAATCTCCAGAGCCGCGTCAATGGCCTTATTTGCTTCCACATCGTCCAGGGGCTTGTGAGTTGCAAGAAGAGCCTCAGCAATATCGCCGTGATTGTATCGAGCTGCCATTGAGACGGCGCTGGCAACTTCTTTCGCATTTGTTGTTTCTCGGAGGATATTGGTGACAATGTCGAGTGTTCCTGCTTGGACAGCGAGAACAAGGGGGCCGTCCATGCGTAGTTTCCTTGTGCGGCTGAACCTCGCCCAGTAGAAATTATGTTCCATCTTCCGCTGGATTTGCATGAAGTCCCGGTTCTCAGCCAAGCTGCGGATTCGTGAGACGTCTGCTGGCGCTTTCTCAACATGCATACGCCAAAACTCGCTCGCATAGGCTTTTAGGTGAAGTATGCTTGTGGGTGTCTTGAGAAGACTGTTTTCCTCAGCGATGCAATCAATGAGGATATCAGCAATCGCATTCTGATCAGGAACGTGCAGTTCGGTCCATTTGAGCCCGAGACGAGCTTCTTCTTTCGAGAGGCAGTCTCGGAAGTAGCCATGAATGGCTTTGTTTGGAAAACAAATCCTCTTGTTGGTGGCGTATATGAGGCGGCCATAAATTGCTCTGAGCGCAGGCACCATAGGCGGGATCCTTCGTTCGTTGGTCGAGAGCTGGACTCCAGACCAAAGCTCCTCCTGCGTAAACGGCTTCAACGTGTGGACAAGCCAACCGATGGCAACCTTGATGATTGGCGGAGACGTGCGGAAAGCTTCTTCAACATTGCGAGCAATTGTTTCCCAGATGACCTCTTTGGTGGTGCTATCTAAAATCACATGGGTTCGATTGTCGGGGTCCTTGTCAACGATACTGTGGAGGGCGTTGATGACCTCAGCGTCGTAGCCGCATTGGTCCAGTATGAGAGACTCGTACTGCGCCCGGTGCTTTCTGTTAAAGGAAGTGCCTGCGAGAGCCTTGGCGAATTTTCGCAGTGGTTCTTTACCAAAAACCGAGACGGGGTCAACGACCTCCTCCCCGGCCCAGGGTGTGTTATCAACAGGACCTCCGTCCATCGTGTGTCGATTGTAGAGGATGACAAGTTTTACCGAGATCCTACTTGGGTTCTCCTCAAGTGTTCTCGCATCGGCTGTGTCTTGGAGAGAGCGAAGAATCTCCAGCGAATGCTGCCAAACGGGGTCGCGCAACGGAAGATTTTCAAGCAGTATATGAAGATGCACTTTCTCGCCATCCTTGGCCGATAACGGTACAATGTTTGCGAGCAGCCTCCGAAACAGCTTGGCGACATTTCTTGCCGTCCAAGCACTCGATTTGGTCGTTGCTGTCGAAATGGCTTCAATATACGTATAGAGATACGGTTCATGTGAAAGCAGCTGGTAGATGAGAGTGCCCCAGAGAGAGTTGGGGAACTTCATTTTGACGTGGCGGTCCGAATGTGCATAGTACAGGACAGGGCGGTTGCTGATTTTCAGGCACTGGTAGAGGGCTTTTGCATCCAGCGGGCCCTCTCCAATCGCAAGGAGAGTGTCGTGCTTGGCGAAGTGGTCGTCAAGGTATGCCAGCGTTTCTGGTTTTGTGCCGTTCTTTGGTCGTTTCCACTGGCTGAGCTCAAGAAAACGGTGCAAGTTGTCGTTGTGGTTCTGAAACAACTCGCTGGACGGCAACCAGCGAGCAAAGAAGTTAAGGTGGCTTCGAAATTGCGCATTTGTCTCTGGGAAGATTGTCAGTTCCTGGCACACCATACCAAAGCAGCGCATTCTCTGCTCAGATAGAAATATGCATACACACACACACATGTATATACATGTATATCGATGGATGCTTTACTTACCAGCTCGGATAACTATTGCTATTTCGAGAAATGCTGGATCTTTGTCGCTGGAAAATGTGGCCAGATCCTCGTGGTTTCTCTGGCGGCCAACAATGTTTTCGTGCACGACACCCATAGTAGCCGAGTACGGGGGGAGGACCTGGATCAATGTCAATATTGTTGTACATCACTAGTTGATCACATCAGCTTGAAATAACCATACCGGCTGACCCCTTGATTCTCCGTCAACTTCCTGATAGATGTTTATAAATCGACAATCAACTGCCACGTTGAGGAAATCGCAAGAGACCCCCTCGAGGAATCTCGAAAGGGGACCAAGACGCGTGGCCAGGCTTGGGACCATACGCAGCTTTGCAGGCGATGCAAGAATGATACTGAGCAATAGGTCTTCCCATGAGCCTTCATCGAGAGCGCGATGCGGTGTGCCAAAGAAGATCTAGAAAGGGGGCACAGTAAACAATGCGATGTTAGTACTCTGCTTTCCTTTTTGTCGGTGGTGAATGAATAAAAGCTATTGGGAAACGGAATAAGCATGGGCACGCACGATTCTTTTGGCTTGCCGAGCGATATGCTGGAATCGTTCTTTCTCATGCGCTATGAGAAGGGCCTTTGTCGTTGACAAAATGTATTAGCACAGACAAGGCATAGCAAGGTTTTTTAAAAGACACTCACCTTCTTGACCACAATGCCGCCGAGATCGTGAGCCACAAATATGATGGGTGCTGTCTGTTATTTGTAAAAGTGACTGGTTAGCAAGATATGTTGAATGCGGTTTGGGAGACAAGCCCAGAGATCAAAGCTCATGTCACGGCGCATGTCATGGTGATGCCTTACCATACGCGACGCGCTTGATCTGTCCAGCATTCTCAGGAGCCGGTTAGCAGCGCTTGTAAGACCTTCCTCGGAGAGGAAACCGCCGATGCTGCCCGGGAGCAGATTGTATCGAAACGTCTCGATGACCGCGCCTCTTGCATGTTGTGGCAGGAGTTCGGACAGCCAGTTGCACGCGATACGCGTTTCCGGGGAGTAGGATGTCCATTCCCAGTGTGGGTTGCTTGCCAGGCCAGAGACAGCAACGACTCTGTAGCATTGTCAGTCCATGTACGTCGTAATCCTCTACACAAAGGTAAGCCTCATCGTCGATGCAGCGGATGGCACTCACCTGCACTTAGGGTCTTTCCGAGTTGCGTTGACGCTGAGGTTGCCAAACTGTCCAAACTGTCCGACCCTGTTGGGCTCCTCAGTTGCCAGGTCCCAATTCATCGCGGTGGTGGTACAACGCAGTCTGGTTCGAGTTGCGACAGAAAAGGTGTGAACTCAGAGGCAGCAAAGGCGACGGACAAAGACGAAACGCGCGACAAATCGGTCAATGTGGGGGACGCGACGACAGATGCGAGAGAGTCTCAGCACGACAGACGCATGCTCGCACGTCTCTTGTTGTGGATGTTGATCCGAGTCGCGATTTTCTGTGATGTGCGGACTTTTTATCCTCCGTACCATGTTGATCGAGTCGTCATAGCCTTGCAATAAGCAGGGAAAAGAAAGGCGCGTGACAACACAACAGCCCCTCGACACTGGAGCCTCAGCTGCCAAATCCTTCCATGTCACACTGCATCCCGTGGTATTGTTCGTGGGGTGGGCAGGAAGGGATCAGCAGCGTGGTTGGTGGGCGCAGGCAAATGAGCGAAATCAGGCCCAATGGGCGGCAGCTCCTGGGCGCTACCGCTGCAGCCGCCACATCATCCCTGTCCCTCACGGTGGAGAGAGGAGGGCGTTGGATAAAGACAAGGCTTGTCTCGTCAAGGGGTGGAGGGGGAAATAAGAGACTGTGGGAGTTTTGGAGATCAAGAGAAGGCTGGTTTGCTGGGCTCGCTGGGTTTGTTTTCGTCCAAAGTCGTGATTTCCTATCTTGCATTTGGTCTGGCCGGGCACCTTCCGTCAACTAACAACACTCAACTCGCGGCTTCCCTCCACACGAAAGGTTGGCAACTTGCTCTTTCCCGGCCCTGCTCACAGCGTCCTTGTGTTTTTTGTTTCTCGCGTGCTCCTTCCACGTTCGCATTGCACGACTCTGTTTACTGCTTCTTCGCTCTTTCCATACATTTCGTCTAGCGGCCTTCCTTCCTCACTTTGCGCCGCGCATCGCATCGCATTATCGTTTGCTGCCTTTGTTTTATTTTCCTGTTTGCCCCCTTATCCCTCTCCCCTTTGTTCACCCTCGCCTATTCGCTTACTCTACCAACTGCACACAACAACAGTCCCGCTCTATCGCCCGCCATGGTTATGTCGCGCGAGACGCCGGTGGTCAACACCGGCGTCGCCACTGCCGGCAAATCGCACAAGAAGAACACACAGGAGGCTGCAGCAGCGGCCCTCCAACAGATGGCCCTTGACCCCCCCGGTGTGAAGCTTCCAGACACTGCCAAGTTCCTCGGGTTCAATGCCGTTCAGAACAAGATGCTCAAGGGTAGAGCTCACACGCTGCACATGGCTCTGGCCACTCGATTCAACAGCGATACTTTCGCTCCGGATCGGGCTCGGGTGTTGGATGAGCTCTTGAACGGCAAAGATCCAGAGAACGAGCGGCCTTGGAATCTGTCCCTGCTGTTGGCAGAAGGCTCTCAGGGCCTCATCCTCCACACCCTGCTTGACCCCAGCCAGTTTCTTGAGGATGCGTCAATGTACAGCTTCTGCCGTCTTCGGGCCTTCATTTCTCTTCTTTTGGAGATCGAACCGTCGATGCTGCTTGTCTTTGATAAGACTCGACGAACACCGCTCCATTGTCTCATATTCTCGTCGGCGTCGGAAGACGATGAGGCGGTATCATCAAATTTGCTCAGCGAAGCAAAAGAGGCTATCATCACGTTTATGTGTACAAAAGACGGCTTCGATACCCGGTTCAGCAAACTGGCAAGGCAGGGGAGACAGGGAAGGACGGAGAGGTCAAACGGTGAATCCCGACAAATAGACAGACGCCAACGATCTGCACAACCGCGATACCGAAACGACAGTGACAACGACAGTGTAGATGAGCAAACAGCAAATACCTGCGCAGTTTATGGCGGCTCCTGTGCCGGTCCTGATAGCCACGGCATGCTTTGCTGCATTCGTGACTGCGGTGCTGCAATGGAGGAAGCCTTGGTGTCACTACAAGAGCTCTCTAACATGGATAGTGGGCTCCAGTTCCATGCCGTGCATGCTGCTATCGAGGAGGATATTGCATTTCCACCTGCGGTGGTTGATGCATTAAGTCCCTGTTTCGATATTGTCGATAGCTTTGGACGAACGTGCTTGCACCTCGCCGTCAGCATGCCCTTTACAAACACCAAGATTCAGTGGGCCAAGAGTCTCGCCCGCATGTGCCCCCTGCTGCTGGCTGAATCGTGCGAAGTCTATGTTACGGATAGCAAAAAGAAGAAAGTCACTCCTCTTCAATATTTGGCAGAGCAGCGGCTGCTGGATCCCATGCCGCAACAAAGAAAAATCAAAGTCCAAAACTACAAATCTGGCCAAGATGATCAAATGGCAATCTTCGAAATTCCACCTCTGGCGACGACTATGGATGCGAAACTGGCCGCTCTCGAAGACGACCTTAAATTGCACTGTCTGGCTGCGTTCGAAGACTCCGAGTTATGTCGCAGCTTCATGTATACAGAAACCAACGGTTCGTGATGACTCGCCCCTAGTGAGAGGGATATCTACCATTTGCTGACCAGTGTCTTCGGTTTTTCATGATAGAAAAAGAAATCGATTTTCCGTTAAAAGACGTGACGGTTTCCAAAAAGACGCTCGACAGCCTTTGTCAGCATTTTCGACCTGATCGCCAACTCAAAAGTGTTTCAATCGAGAATGTGCAGATCGAATGGGACCAAGCAAGCAAACCGTACCTAGATACCCAAGATTGGGGTTGCGCTGGCAGTTCTGACCTCTACCTTGTCTTCAACTGGCTGAAGCAAACTCAAAGCGTCAGGAAGGTTTTTCAAGTGTCAGTGAACGACTATGATGATCAGTCTTCTGGTAGCCTTTGGCGGCGACACAGTGACAAGGCCATTGTCGAGTGCCTGAAGGGACTCGGTGTCGAGACTTGGGACTGGCAGCGGCCCGATATTCCATGCTCTGCCATCCAGGAGGCTGCCGGGGACTCGGTCAAGACTCTGTACCTTTACAGCAGCGGTCTCGACGCAGTCCTGGAAAGTTGGGCCTCGCCCGGTGGTCTTCCCCGACTCAAGAACCTTGAGCGTATTTATCTGTGCGCTGGCCAAGGCTTGGAGTCACGAGAGCACGCCAAAAAATCCGCGACAGACTTCAAAGCCACGATCGAGAGAAACTATCTGCAAGTAAACGGACGGAGCCTCGAGGCCGTCGAGTTTGCCATGCTCCAGACCCCAGAACAACGTGCTCTGGACGACAGAAATAGCTCTGCTAGTGCAAACGAACATGAAGCGTATGTGCAACCCGCCGCCGTCAATGGTTGGAGAAGTTATCTGACAGTTTTTCTTTTACAGAAACGAATGGCTTCACAGCATGGATCAATTTGCTGCTTTCATGGATCAGATCGGAAAGGTACGTTTGACTGTTGTGCTGAGTGCCTTTTGGGGTTAACATGCAGCACAACGCACAATCTTGTGGTGAAACGCAAGAGACTGACTTGTGAATGATAGGGTGAGTCTAAAGTGCCAATCAAAGTTGCGCTCATCGACGACGGTGTCAAATCGAGCTACCGTGGCCTGGATGATAATATCCTCTGTGGCCAGTCGTGGCCGACACCGAGGACAACACATGAGAAGTCGAGAGTCCCGCGTGTCGTTACGTCGCCAAGGTACAACAGTTCACAGACTGGCCATGGAACTATAATGGCGTGGTACATTCGTCGGATGTGCCCCAGGGTCAAGCTCTGTGTCGCCAAGCTCGATCCCATTGTTCCAGGACTGCCGACTGTTGAGGATAAGGTTACCTTTTCTGTTGAGTCTGTCATAAAGGTACGTTGTATGGATTTTTCTGCACACTCTATTTTTTTTCCAAAAAAAGAAAGAAAAGAAAGAAAAGAAAAGAAAAGGAAAAAAAAGAAGAAGAAAAGCTAACAAAGAAGGCAATCCGATGGGCCATAGCCAAAAAGGTCGATATCATATCGATGAGCTGGGCCATTGATGACAATGTTCCATCAGAAATCAAAAAGTCACTCAGCCAAGCCATCCGCGAGGCAATCGATGCCAACATTTTGATTTTCTGTGCGAACCCCGACAAAGGCGCCGAGTACGCCAACAACCTCACGTACCCGTACCACCTCGAAAAGGAACACATCTTCTGCATTGGTGCCGCAGGGCGCAACGGCAAGCGCTGGGACTGGATTGACGCCAGGGACAAGTCGTGCACTTACCTGCTTCCCGGCGTCGACCTCGATATCCACATGGAGGTAAAACAGCCCACGCAACCTGTCATTATCCAGCCGAATCCCTTGATATCAAACGAAGGTCCTCTCGTCGACCGGCCCCTGCGGGAAAGGAGCAAACAGAGCGGCAGCTCGCTGGCTTGTGCACTGGCTGCTGGCTTAGCAGCAATGATTCTGCACTGCGCCCGCGTGAGCGGAGCCAACTACAAGCAGATTGACTACTTGAGGACCTACGACGGGATGAAGAGCGCACTCGACAGCTTGTATCCCGACGGAGGTGCTGCGGCGTCGGCCGCGGGAGAGGGCCAGTGGCTGCCGGTCTCGTCTTTGCCATCCGGACGGAGCTATGCGCACATCACTTCGAGTGACAAGAAGTTCAGAGTGCTGGAGGATAGAGTGGAAAAGTTTCTGGAGAATATGCCAGACGATTATATCAGCACGGTGCCGTCAGGCCGATTATCAAAAACGCCAACGATGAATGTGAACAGCTAGAAGCTGACGGATCTAGAGGGCTCGCCTTACAATACAAGCACAAACACATACAGTTTTCATGTAAACGACAACGCCACAAAGACCTTTGTTTTCGCTGTGCAGATTCGCATCACATAGCATAAGTGAACTAGCCCGCACCCACACGCACACACTAAAAGAAAGTTCTAAGAGAGTTCGAGACCGAAGAAGAACGTTACTCAGTGCGAAGCTACTCCTCCAGACTCGCTACAAGATAAATGACCTTTATTTTTGGGCCACAAAACGGCGGCTGAAGCACACCTCCAAGCAGTCCACCCCATAAACTCACAAATTACGGAGTAGGCGTGCTGCGCCTCGCCAGCCCAGGGTATCATTTATCAATTCAGTGAGAGGATCAACACCCCTGTACGTCGTATGCGCTACGACCTAGACAAACCAACGATTGGTTGAGTGCGGACCGACCCCTCGCAAGCTTCGACGCCATACAGCTCTTAATTCGCCAAGCGCCATTCGAGGCTGGGATCCTGCTCCACCAAAGATATCAAGATGTGCAGACGATAGAACAGCCAATCTTCACATTTAAAGATGGCCGAGTTGACCCAACCTTCATTTTCAAAGATAGAGGTGCCTTTGTTAGAATAACGAACGACCGTTGAGATCGTATGAAAGCACCGAAAGTTTCAGTACGAGATATCCGACACGCACCACTGAAAACACCGGTCAACAATGGAAGAGACAGGACGAGAGAACGATGTTGTCGTCTTCAAGCTTGTCGACGCTTTGAACGGCGCGGATCCCTTAGCCGCGACGGCTGAACTCAAGACCAAATTCCAGCTCAAGGGCACATCCCTCGGTGGCCAGACACCCAATGCAGGAGGGCTTGTGGTGGATGAGGATATCGGTGTCGACTCGCTGACCGTGCAGTGCGTTGTTGACTCCGTCGTCCATGGCACTTTGACAGCCGATCAGTTCCCCGAGCCGGCATCGCTCTTCATCTTTGAGTTTGCCTTTTGCCCGCGCAGCCGCAGCCGTCGCTTCCGAGACATTGCCATTACGCTGACATTTACAGCGGGCACGGAGCTGGCTATCCAGCCGGAGAACCGCTGGAAAACGGGCACGACGACCGTTGACCGCCAGCGCAGCCACACCATCAGCCCGTCCCTACAAGGTGCCGTGGGTCCCGCATCGGGCACATTGTCGTACCAGTGGCAGCAGACGGAATCGCGCAAGATCGATGACCACGTGTGGATTGAAGGTGTGGTCAAGGCGCTAGGCGAGCGGCCCGACGGACGGCGTGTCGCAGACAGTGCCGTCTGGGAGCTCCACGAAAACCACCAGACCAGCAGTGGCGTGCCAAGCTTTTTCCGGACGGCCGTCCTTTTGAAGCGGGAGAGCACACTGCGCAACGAGCCGTTCCAGGCGATGCTGTCGATTACGGGTGACGTGCACACACATGTTGGCGACTGGGCCAAGATTCACGGCCTCAAGGACGACCACGGCAATGGCAGCAGCCCCAAGCCGAAACGCGAAACCCGCAAGCTGCGCAAGGGCCCACACGAAGTCGATCCGGAAGACGAAGACACTGTCCCCATGACGGCCGCCAAAATTCCACTCTTCTTCAACCCTGCGCTGCCCGATCGCAACCCGCTGAAACTCGATAAGACGAACCTCCAGGGCGTTGATCTCAGCAAGTTCAAAGGTCTGGTCCACGTTCGCAGTTGGACCGAGAGCGCAGAGGAGGCTGCACAGTCGCAAAATGGAGCTGCTGCCGCACCACCGAGCCAATCTCAAGCCCAGCCTCCAGTGCAGCCACCGGTACAGCCTCAGACACAACTCCCAGCACCTGCTGTTCCGGCTGTCAGCTGTTCTCCTGCTTTGCTTCCTGTCGCACAGCCGACCACTGTCTTTCCAGACCTTCCACCGGTCACCGCCATCCGTTCCCCTTCACAGGTCTCGGACCTTTCGACCGTCGGGCAGCTTGATGCTAGACTTTCTGAGCTGGCAAGTGAGCTGGCGCTGGTCGACGAGGAAGCGCAGTACATGCGCCGCATGATCGAGTTGGTCGCAGAAAAGCGGCGGCTGGTCAAGGAGACGCACAGCCTGACCGCCCTGCGCAACAACGCACTCGGGGCTGATCAGACTGTTTAAGCGAGTATTTTGTCTTAAGTGTATTTTTTTATTTTATTTTTTGTTCGATATCCCATATGTACGATTTTTGTCAGTATGTTTCTTGCACTTGCTCTTCTAAGACAGTCTCAATTGTTCTTTCATGATTTGATTAGTAGAATATATATGAGAGTACATTTCCCTGTCTGCAGATTGGCAGCGTCAATTTTGAAATAACCATCACAATAGCCAGAGTCCCATACCCAAAAGATACGTCGGCCCGTGTGCCCAAAAAAACATAAGAAACCCAAAAATGACAGTAATTATGAAAGTTTGAAAAACATTAATACAAGAAGGGCGTAAGCGTCAAATATGAAAACTTCGAGCAAAGACGAACATCGTTTAGCGTTGCCGTTAAGCACTGCCATTGGCATGGCCGTTGGTCACAGGCGTCGAACTAGGCTCTTAGGGATCGAATAAATGTCAACAACCCCTGTCGATCACGGAGGGCCAGGGCAGCAACGAGCACAGCTAAGAAGCTACACCACCGGAAGAACGCACCTTGGGCGTTGCGGCCACCAAGGCCAAGCAGAAGGCGCACCCAGTAGCCCAGGCCCTTGTTGATGTTGCCGTTACGGTCAAAGTTGGGCTTGGCCGCCAATAACTCCAGCATGCGCCGCTGGCTCCAATCGTACGGCATGTAGCGAACGCGCAGCAGACCCTCCATCCAGCGCGGCGTCTCGGCAACAGTGCGGCGGTGGGTGAAGACGTCAAACGAGGCGCGGCCGCGGTAGGACCCGGTGCCGGAGTGGCCGACACCGCCAAAGCTGACGGTGTTGGGTGAGCCGTGCATGAAGGCGTCGTTCAGTGACGCACCGCCAGAGTTGACCTCGCGGAGGACTAATAGTGTTAGTGTCTTTCCATCAAAAACATCAAAAACATCAAAAACCTGAAATAAATATCAATATCAATCATGGAACTCACCCTTCTCGTTCTCGGCCTTGCTGCCGAAGCTGTAGAGGGACAGCGGCGTCGGGTCGACCTGGTTGGCAATATGGATGGCCTTGGGCAGCGAGTCCACGGGCAGAATGCTAAAAATGGGACCGAAGCTCTCCTGTTGGATCATAGGATCCTCGACCGAATCAACCAGCACGGCCGTAGGCTCCATGAAGAGCGTCTTCTCGTCCATCTCGCCGCCAACAACAATCTTGCCCTTGGTCTCGTCCAGCATCTTCTTGAGGCGCGCAAAGTGGCGCTCGTTGGCGATGTGGGCGAGCTCACTGTTACGCGCACCGTTCGGGAAAGTCTTCTTGTGTGCATCCTTGAGACCCTGGATGAAGGCATCAACGACGTTGCGCTGCACCAGGATGTAGTTGGCCGACATGCAGACCTGGCCAGCGCCCAGCGTCTTGCCCCACAGCAGACGACGCGCCGCCAGAGCCACGTCGGCGTTGGACGTCACAAAGGCAGGATTACGGCCGCCCAGCTCGAGCGTCACGGGCGTCAGGGTCTGTGCAGCCTTCGTGGCGACAATACGGGCCACCTGCCGGCTACCAGTATAGAAGATCTTGGCCCAGCCGCGCTCTTCGCCGTCAATCTCGCCCAGCTCGCCGGGGTCACGGAAGTCCAGCAGCGCCGTCGTCTCGGGCACGGCACCGTTGACAACCTGGTACGACTCCGGGTCCAGAGTCGCCTCAATCATCTCCTTGAGGACCATGGCAACATTGGGCGCAACCTCGGACGGCTTGACGACAGCCGTGCAGCCAGCAGCGATAGCGCCGACCAGCGGGCACAACAGCAGGTTGACGGGGTAGTTGTAGGCACCGATAATCAGCACGGCACCCAGGGGCTCCTTGCGCGTGCGCATGCCAGCGGCATAAAAGGTGAGCGCAATGTCCGGCGAGCCCAGCTTCTCGTCGGCAGCCAGCTTGTCGATCTGCGACAGCAAAAAGAGACAGTCATTCTTGACAAAGTCAATCTCGCTCATGAGAGACTCGTAGGCAGACTTGTTGAGATCGCGGCGCAGGGCCTCACTGAGCTGGGGCGTGTAGTCGACGGTAGCCCAGTAGAGCTTGCGAAGCTGCACCTTGCGGTACTCCAGGTCCTTGGTGCGGTTGGTGCGGAAGGTGTTGGCAACTCTGTTGCACTTGATCGACACCTCCTCGAGTGCTGTTGCCTCAAAAGGCGCAATCTCGAAGCTCTTAGTCGCCATGCTGACAAGATGTGGGATCTGTGCAGCCCGCGTTCGCTTAAAGAACTCAAAAAGTGCCGTTTTTTGGTGGTGGAGCTGCTTTGGAGAAGGAACTATTACAGCGCGTGCTAGACCGAGATTCCAGGGCCCAAGAGTGGCTGATCGAGATAAGATGCTGACTGGGTGTAAGAAGGAAGACGCGGGTGAGATGGCGCTGCCCTTGTGCAGGAGTTTGAAGGAATTGTGTGTGTTTTGTGTGTGGAACGGTGCCAAACGGGCCAACGATAGAGTCCGGTGAGATGTTGTGATGAAAGAGGGCAGAAATGAGTGCTGGTTAGGAAACAGCAAACGAGATGAAGAAGCGAGGAGGTGCGACTGAGAACGGGCGACAAGGGGAAAGAGGTAAAGTTAAACAGGCAAGAGGCGAGAGCCAGATATACGGTACCAAGCCGGATTGCTCTTACCCCACACGCGCAACACACGCCGTTGAAATGGCAGTTGGCCGTTGTTCACAGGCTGCCGAGGCACTCGCTAGAAGAGGAAATGGCGCGTGGAATCTCGCTAGTCGCCCTTTCCCCCAGTTTCGAGACACAAAAAGTCGGGGTAATAAATGTCCCAAAGGAAGGGGCGAACGGACTTGCTCTTATGAACCTGTGAGTGCATGTATCTTACAAAGTATACAAACTAGCAAGATGCAAACGGCGTTGGCAGGTGCGAGTGGCTCGTCAATGCCGATTACTCAACAGTGAGCAAGCCAAGCGAAGCATCACGACACGATACGTTCGTACAGGGGTTAGAGAGAGACTTTTCTCAGCAATGTCGCAGATTTGGCCTTATTGTTACAGTGCCGACAGGCAAAGCGTGAGACACGGTGAGCTTCAACGGGCATATCAGATGGAGGCGTCCATATCTGTCGTGTACTCGACAGATTTGCTCAAAGTTCTACCGATATTGGCGATGAATGGTAAGAAATGTTATAATATTCGTACAGCTGTCGCCATTTATTGAGGCTTGTCCTGTCCAACACGGACTCCATATTTACATCCGAAACTCATCTAATCACACGGCGCGCCGGCCCTGCACCTGTCTCGTCTCATCTCACGTTCATTTTCGTCTTGTGTTCTAGTGCCCCCCTTATCCGAGCATCCATTTAGCGCCCAAGGGACTGCTCCTTGGCGGGCCGCAGCCGGGAGAATTCGGCGACGCGGCCGGTCATGGCCTTCTGGGCTGGGATGGCCAGGGCGGCCGCAATGCGCTCCTCGCCAATGACGAGCGTGCCATCATTGACCATCCTCTGGTCCAGCGCAAAGGACGCGGCGCGAACGGCCTCAATCTGCAGTTTGCGCTCCTCGCTCATGCGCCATTCGCGGGGGAACTTGGGCTTGTACGTGAACTTGTGGTGGCGGGTGTCGAGCGGGATGTCCTCGAAAGTGTCTGTGGGGTCCTATAGAGAGAGAAGAAGAAAAAACGAAGCTGTCAGTCTCCGTCTCGCATTACCGAACAAGACCATTCCTTGGTTCCTTGGGACGGGACGATGGAACATACCTTTGCCTCAGCAATCAGCCTGTCGACCAAGTCGCCTAGGTAGCGCTTGTTCTGCGCCTGGTGCTCAAACTGTTCGCAGCTGATGCGCACGATCTCCGTTTCCGGGTTAAAGCGCACACCGGCCAGCTTCTTGAGCTTGTTCTGCTGGACCGTCGTCAGGTCCAAATCAGACGGGCAGAACTCGACCACGACCTTCTTCTCGGCAGGGTGGAGCTCTCCCATGTACGACGTGTAGCGGAAACGCAGGGGCTGGTTGTTGGTCGGGGCGGTAAATGGCTGTGCAAACTCTAGAAAGCGGCTTTGTTAGCAATGGAGATGACCCAACTAACGAGAAAGATAAAGAGAAAGCGCGCGCGGGGGGAGAAAAGAGAAAAGAGAAAAGAGAAAAGAGAAAAGAGAAAAGAGAAAAGAGAAAAGAGAAAAGAGAAAAGAGAAAAGAGAAAAGAGAAAAGAGAAAAGAGAAAAGAGTGAAAGCTGTATCAATCCACTTACTCGCCAACAGAGGCATCTCCCATGCAATGACACGTGCCAAGTTGCGCTGGTCACGGACTTCGTCGAGCTTGCTGTGGGCCATGTCCGTCATCTCGTCGCTAGGATCATCGTCATCGGGACTCTCCTGCAAGACCATCTCCGGGTCTTCCTCGTCGTCGTTCCAGAACTGGTCCCTCATCTTCCGGTCCGGGCGGGAGGCGTTGCTTAGCGCACGCCGCATCTCTGCAATTTGCCGGTCACCAAGCAGAATTTCCTCCGGGCTAAATCTCCGGAGCTCATCCTGGTCAAGAAGTTTGGCAAAGGGCAAGGGCGTCCGCGCGTCCTTTTCCATTTGCTGCAACTCAATCTCATAGGGATCGAGTTTGCGCCTCTCTTTTTGCGTGTCGTCACCGTCGTCCGTGGCACGGCGAAGGGCCGTGCTCGAGAAGCATCGTATCCGGCCTGTCTGTGTTTCTGTCGGTACTGGTACCCGTGCGGCTCGTGTGGTGGAGGATATGGAGAAAGTTTTCGTTGAGGAGGAGGAGAAGATCGTCTTTGTCGAGACGGCCGCACCGCACCGGCGCACGCCGAGCTGCAGCGACCGGGAGGAAGCGCTCGCCATGATGGGACAATCGATATGTTGTCTTTATCGCCAATTGATGCCGTGGGAACAACAATCAACTGACTCTGTGTCGGCTCCGTGTGGCAGTGTCGTCAAACGGTCGAATGTTTGGATGTGCCTTTTCGGCAGTGCACTAGTTTTTTTCTCTCACGAACGGTCGATGGGCAAACCACGCTAATCCTCTTTGGTCCATGCGCACCCGCTATGATGATTATGTAACGGGACCAGAGGGCAGGGCCCACCCGTGCTGCTGTAGCTCTCTGAAGCACTGTACTGTACGGAGTACGCTGTCGAACGACGTATTACCTCGAAGCTTCCTTCTTGCTGCTTGGTCGCAACCCAACTCACTTCTCCATATCACCAGGACCGAGAACAGACTGCATATAGGCGATAATGCTCGAACATCTAGACTACACGGAACATATATTTATCCTGTGAGCAATCACCTACTCTAAAGCAAGATTTCTGTCTCTTTCAGTGCGTTTCGAACCCCCTTATAGCACAACAAATAACCAAATTAAAAAACACTGACAACTCATGATAGTACCAAGAGACAACTCATATCTGCCTGCCATGGTCAAGGGCGGGGCAGCGCATCCAGAGGGCCGCCGGTGCTTTGTCACTGTTGGCGCGACTGCGAGCTTCATAAAGCTGCTGCGCGACATTCTCGAACCCAGCTTTCTCAACTGCCTGGGCGAGAGAGGCTTCGACGAGCTGATCGTCCAGACGGGACCAGACCACGATTGGGCACTGGAGCAGCTTGAGCTCCTGAGCCAACAGCCACATACTTTGGTCAACGAAAAAGAGACGCGCTGGCCAACCATCAAAGTACTTTCCTACACAACAGACATGCAGTCCTTGATGCTGCCCTGCCGCGGCGAGAAGAGCAAGACAAGACAGAAACTTCCCGGCGCCGTAATCTCTCACGCAGGCTCCGGTTCGATTCTAGACGCCGTGCGCTGCGATGTGCCGCTGATTGTCGTGGCCAACCCAGACCTGCTAGGCAACCACCAGGCTGAGCTGGCCGACGCCGTCCACGATGCTGGCTGGGCGATTCGGGGCGAGCTAGGGTAGGTTCAGTGGTAGTCTGCTATTCTTATCGTGAAATACTAACACTGCAGACACTTGAGCGACGCAATCGTGCAACTCCAAGAGACTTTGGCAGAGACACAACCTGAGGGCCTGCCTCCTTACCAAGAACCAACATTTCCAACAGCCGAGAGTGAGCGGAGCGGCCTGTTTGACTGGGCAGCCATATACGCAGGACAGGATCCAGGAGCGGCATCAACGGAGCCAATTCTGCTACATTTGGACTAACAGGGTCGCATATTTTTATTATTATGGGCAGTACATGGGCGGCGCACGGTTCTGGCGTTACGGGCAGCACATTCACTATTCGCTTTTCTTTGAATTATCAACAGTAGTATACCCTGAATATACGGGACGGCGATCCATCGTTCTGCGAGTAAATATCACTTATCGCTTCACCAGAAATAAGTCTGTTTATACACACATGTTGTCCAGCTCGCCCCGATTTGCACTCTATTATAACGCTATATCGCTTTGTTCATCAAAGCCAGACTCGCGCACCAACGGGGCTCTTATTGCAGCCCTGAGACGTTCCAGACCTTCACAGCCGCATCGACACCGGCACTCGCTACCTTTGAGCTGCCCTCAACCCAGGCCACGCCGCTCACACCGTCTTTGTGCGCGTTCAGCGCCTTGACACGGCTACCAGGCTTTGCCAGACTCCACACAAAAACGTTCGTGTCGAGACCACCGCTGGCCGCGTGCGTCGCCGCATCGTTCCATGCAATGGTCGTGACACGCGCCGTGTGTGCCGACCACCGGTCCGTCGCCACCTTCCACGAGCCAGTCTCGTATGCCACAATCTTGCCGCTTGAGTTGCCGGCTGCCAGATACTTGCCGTCCTTGGAAAAAGACAGCGATGAAATGGCCGAAGTCGAGTTCCTGAGCGTCTCAGTCAGCTTCAGTGGGCTGCTGCCATCCAGCTTGTATACGTAAACGACCGGCTCGGGGCTGCTGCCGACCGCCACAAACGATCCACTGGCCGCAATTGCCGTCGGCGTGTAGTCGGCCGTCGGCACCTCGCCGACCAGCTGGCCCTTGAGGTAGATGGCAATCTTTCCCGAAGCCAGCGCCACAAACACGTGGCCGCTGTCCGTCGACGACGCAATACCCTTGGGCTGGCCGCTCAGCTTGATGCCATCAGAGCCCGTGAAAGTGCGTGCGCCCTCATCCACAGTGCGCAGTGTGTCGTCCCAGCCAACACTGTAGGTCTGGCCCTGGCTCGCCAGAGAGGCAAACTGCGTCACCTGGTTCGTGTGCGCCTGGCCGTCCACGCCCTGTGCCTCACCCTTGGCCAGGTCCCAGTGAAACACACGACCATCGAAGCTGCCCGTCCACAAACCCTGGCCCTTACCATCCGAGTCGACACCCAGCGCCGTAATGGACTTGTTGTGGCCATACACCACCCGGGCGGGTGTGTCCTGGCCAAACTTGAGGTAGTTGATGTCACCGCTGAGGCTGATGCTGATAATCAGGTCGTCACTGCGCCCGGCCGGCCAAACAACGCCAACTTGCTGGTAAGAAACGCTCGCCACCGAGAGTGATCCGCCCAGCCGCCACGTCTGCAGCAGCTTGCCCGACTGCGTGTCCCAGACACGAACTGTCTGGTCAGCGCTCGCCGTCACAATGCGCTTCGAGTCCGAAGACCAGCTGACAGCAAAGATACTGCCAGTGTGTGCGTCGTCACCGCCGCCCACCGTGGTAGTCGGCTCGCCCGTCTTTCCGTCATACAGCTGGATGCGCCGGTCGGCACCAACCGTGACAAGCGTGCTGCCGTCGGGCGAAAAGGCCGTGCCAAACACAAAGCCCTTGTGCAGGCCGTCGACCTTGGAGTTGAACTTGAACGGCGCACCGTGCAAAAAGCACATGGCACCGTCATCGGACACCGTCGCCGCCCGCAGCGGCCGCTGTTGGCGCAGTGCTACCGCATTGGCTACCTTGCTGTGGCCGCTGATCTCGCCCACACTGTTGCCGCTGTCGGCCGTAATGCAGTGGCCGAACCGCTCGCGGCCGTCACCAACCGCAATAATACGCTGGCTGTCGCCGTCCCACGCCACGTCGTTGATGCGCCCCGAGATGATGGCATACTCGCCCTTGGTGTTCACAGCCTCCACAGCATCCCACACGCGCACCTTGCCGGACACGTCGCCACTGGCAATGTAGAAACCCGACGGCGAGAACCTCGCCACTGTCGTCGCGGCCGTGTGGCCCGTGTACTGCTTGCACTCCGCCGGGTTGTCGATTGACCGGATGAAGATAGACTTGCCGGACTATACAAAAGAGGATACGGGTTAGTTGAACTACTCAGCTGTTTTCGTATCATGTCGCCTCCACTTGCTCAATGTTGCACGTTCGAGGTCTCGGGTCAACACTTACCGCGTATGCTATGCGTTGTCCCTTGGGATCGGCAGAGAGAGGTGTCGGCTGGCCACGAAGTGTGACCGGAGCCGCCGCCAGGATTCGGTCAACGGTAATGGAGGCCATATTTGCGTATGCGCTGCTGTGTTAGGACTTGAGGTCTTTTGGTTGCCTCTCTTTCTGTAAGTGTTTTGGTGTGAAGTCTCGTCGTGTCAAATTGTTCGCCAAGATAGTCCAGCTCGTTCAGAGTATGGGATCACCAGAGTATGAAAGCCTTAAAAAAACAAAACAAAAAGCGGTTGCCTAGAAAGACGTGCCTCAAGAACTGTGGTGCAATCTCGCCAGAAGCTCCGACGTTCAAGCTCCGCCAGTTGTAATACGGCGCCAGAAAAGGGGGGCACTTGTTTTGGAGAGGGGCACGTCGCTGTTGCGGGGCAGCCCGCCAGGCACAGGGCCAGGGCGCAACTGTCGCGCCTGCCAATCTAGCCAACTCACTCCCACCGACGGCCGAGCTAGCACACAGCTCCTTCTCGATGCTGGCTGGTTCCTTCCTTCCTTCCTGCCTGTAAGCTTGGTGCGTGTCTTTGGGAAGGAGGCATTGATCATAACCTGGTGCCAAAATCGGGCCTGAGACAGCGCTGGAAAGCTGGCGAAACAGCACGCTGTACAAATTACGTCATCTCTCTATGGGTGTATTGGGTCTCAGCTCATCCGTATTACTCACAGACTGCACATCCCATGTCCACGTAAAGCAGCTGTACAGCGGGTTATGTGGCGATGCTCAGGTAGATATACAGAAGAAATCACTGTCCCATCTTTCAAGTTAAGCTGTATGTTTTTGTTTTCGGGGGGGGGGGGGGGGGGGGGTGGGTATTTTTTTGTTAAGAAGCGATTAAAAG